>JBAMJR010000143.1:0-282500 GCA_038501785.1 Myoxocephalus aenaeus | reverse complement strand
GCACTTCCAATATAAACTGAGTGTAACTTGGGAAAAGTATTTCTAAAATCAGATCAATCTGTCATGCAGATGTATGTAATGCTAACATTTGGTAATCACTAACCTCGACCTTTTGTGGGGTATCCACGGTGTCCATTTTGTGCACCCATTGCCACACCTTAGGGAAAAAATAGTTAATGAAAATATATTCTCAGAAACAGAGGAAGTCATTGCTGGAGTAATTAGCTTTGAATTTACCTTTTGATGGCATCAGCATTCGTCCTACACCTCCACCATACTGAGGTTTATTTCCTAGAATAAGACATGACATGAAAATGCTATAATTTTCATGTTTAATAGAGACATAAAGTATATAGAGTCTGGTGATTTACCATGAGGTTGTGGCCCCTGTCCATTGGATACTCCAAATGCAGCGCCATGACCTTGAACACAGAATGTTAAACTACTGTCAAAGCTACCCTGAAAAAAAAAAAATTTAATATTTTGCTACAACATATATACTGGGTTTGTCAATTTTAAATCCACAGGAGAGTGACAAAAAAATATGAAGAGGAATACAAAAAAAGAAGAAATCTAAGCAATTTATTTTATTAGTTAATTTATTTCTCTATACATTAATGTATATATTGTTAAATATATATGCATGTTATTTTTGTCATACGAGTTTATTATTTTTAATTTAAATGTCACATTTATTTTCATCCCTTTATTTTTAATTATTCTTTTCTCATATGCTTTCACTATTCCTTGAAGTGGACACGCTGTCATGCAACTGGCTTTTGCAGTTTTTAAATTCGATGTATGTGTGCTGTGGCGCCTATAGTGCAGTGTGCTTAGCCTTTTTTATTTTATTTTGGTATATTGGGTGTTTGCTCGAGAGGAAGTGAAACAAAAGGTTAAGCCCCCATCCCCAACCCAATAATCTTCGTACATTCCCTAAATTTGTTTAAACAACTGAATCCAGTCTCTTGGTGAGTCAGTAGTCTGATAAACATTTTTGGGAAGTAGCGAGACTCTACAGAAGTCAAAGGCGTGACTGTGTAAAGCAGTAAAACCATTATTTCCCTCCTCACAGAGGGATGTCAAATTTAGACTGCTGCTGCCACTGAAGCCAAGCTGCCTTTGATTTCAAGAACGGAGACCGCTGGTAAAGAGAAAAGAATGTATAGTTGCTTTGCATCATCACAAGAAAGGTTGGTAGAGGGTCGAGGACACAAAAGAGTTATTCTGCGAGCGTTGCTAAGATTAGTTTAACAGGATCCGCTGAAATTTAAAAGACATTTGCCACGTATTTTACTTTTTATCTCTTCAGGACTCAACAGATGTACCGTTTCACTGCACAACATTAGAGCAGGCATTGTGGCAGGTTTTTAAAGGATGCTAAAAAAAGAAAGAAAAGTAAACATACTTTCAGGGAGGAGTGTAGTCATTTCACTTTAATGATTACTGCTCAAATCATTCAAATACTATGTTAAAATTCTGGCCCTAGTATTTACTAACCATGAATAATTCAATTGGAACTAAACAGGAAAAGTAGGGGAGAAAATCATCAACATCTCACAATGTTTGAATCGTCTAACAAGACAGATATATGGAACAACAATCAGCTCTGCGAAAAAAGAACCAACTTTGCCATCTCTCCTGCTGCTGGTGAGCTGATGCCACAACTCAAATAGAAATGTAAGGCTGCAACTGTGGTAACATGTGTATGTGTTAATGTATGAACAGAAATAATTATACTAAATCATGCAAATGTGCCTGAGATGCATCTAAACACACCCCCCCTTGCGTTTCTTCTTCTATATTTAGCGTTTGCTTTTTTCTTATTAAATATTTATTTTCACAAGTCCCCTGTTGCTTGTGTGTTTGCACAACTTGGTGAAGAAACTACAAGAATATAAAAAAAGACTTCAGAAACAACATACAGTACTTATTTTACTACGAAACAGTCGTGAAAGTTGTTGTAAGAGGAAAATATTCAATTCATGTCAGGGATAAATATTCTGTATATTTGGTTTATTTTCTGACAAACCCCTTATTGCTTTGCATCAAAACCAGCAAGAGGGAAAACCATGTCACACACAGGTAATGTAGTCTCCTATAGCACTTGAATTATGGCTACAGTGGTAGAGAGCAGTTCCTCAGTGCCAGACATAATCATCAGCCTTGGCAATATGTCAGCTCGTAACTCCCAAGACAAGTGTTTTACCTTCTCTATACGACAGACCACAGTAACTCTACACAGAACATATGTAATTAACCCGTAATAAACAAAACTATTCGGCCGTATTTCTTCCAATGATGATTGGAAAAGTATTCCAATCATGGTGACTGGAGGGTTTAAATATGACTTAATTATCCCATTAAGATACTAACTCTCCCAATTTATTGCATTATTGCTTACAAAGCAAACACCTTTAGACAAGGTTGACTGTTTTGAATTGATACCGATTCATGGCCTCAGTCATAAAGGCAGTTACCATGTTTAACTTACAAAAGACATATTGGTTATCACTTCTCACCTGTCGTGTGTGCTGCCTGCACCAGCCAAAGGACCGCTGCGCTCTGAAGCAGTAGTTGTCCCAGCATAGTGGATCTGGAGAGGAAAAAAAAAAAGCCTAAAATGTGTTCGACCCAGCAGGAGAATGAAGAGTAGAGCAGATGAACCGGAGTGGGCAACGTACCCTGATGGAGAGGGTCTGATATACACTCTGGTCTGAGGCGCCCCTCCTTCTGCGTACAGATGCTCCTGTTCTCCCCTTCCACTTGTTGAGAGAGACACCCGCTGTGTACACAAACCAACTGAATAATTGGGCACTTAAAGTAAATTCACACTTAAGGGTGACATAAAGAAGCAAAGAGCTCACCAGAAAGGGAAAGCTCAACGTTAGTTTATTTGTGAATTGACTTTATGACAGAAATTATATAATTTCAAGATGCAGAGGAGCCAGTTTAAAAGATGAGGGAAACTGAGTGAGCTTTGACTTCCACTCACGCTTCTTTCAGTCCATAATGTCTCCATGGTCACACAGTTGGGAAGAGACCCATGCATATTTAAAGAAAAGAGAGAGTAACAAGAGACTGCTAATGGCCAGTCTAATCCAGCCTGTACAGAGTTTAATAGTTTGATTGGATTCGACAATTTAATCTGTTGTGTATTTTGTAATTAAAAGGATTGGCCAACATTTTCTAATGTCATGCAATGCTGCAAAGCATAAATAAATGTGTTCCCCTAGAAACAGTTGGCTTTAAAAATGTGTGAATGATCTGTAAAGTCAAGTCAAATATAGCAAGTAGAAGATGACAGAAGTCTCTCTCTCACAAACAAACACACCATAATGCATAAAAACAACTGAACAGATAGTCCAACCATGGAAACATACATGCTGCCGACATGCTGAGTGTAACACTTGCAGATATAAAATCATTCTTAATAACTGTACCAATGACAGAACCCAACAAAGTTAAACTAGTCCATGCAGAAATCTGAAAAGGCAGCAGTTTGACCAGTGTTTGGTTTATAAAACGTTTTTGCAGGCACTTTTACATTTTGTTCAAATGATTCTGTAAACTTTAAAAACTAAACTGCAGAAAGCGCAACATTAGTTTATTTGTGAATTGACTGACAGAAATGACAATTTCAAGATGCCGAGGAGCCAGTTTAAAGACGATGGAAACTGAGTGAGCTTCGATGTCCACTCCCGCTTCTTTCAGTCCATAAGGTCTCCGTGGTCACACACAGTTGGGAAGAGACCCTTGCATTTTTAAAGAAAAGAGAGTAAAAAGAAAAATATCTCACCTTTCACATAGATTCCTCACTTAAAGTCCAAATCCTCTTATGGGTCAAGTAGAGGTTAACATCTCACCTCCCAGGCCGCCCAGACCTCTCACATACTTGGCTTCAACAAAGTCATTCACCATCTCCGACCCATCTGTCTAACTTTTCACCACCTGGTAACGAATCTGTCTTTCAACTCCTCTGATCCTTAAGCTTCTCATCTCCTTTGGAAATATGCAAGTTGTCATGGTTTTACTCATCCAGCATTCATGGATATGCTGTCATGCAGATGGTCTCTTACAGCGATTTAACTGGCAGCCAGAGGGATAAGTGGTGTAATAATTGCAGATGTTTGATTTGACATTCATGTTAAAATAATGACGTCTTGCCAAATAATCAGAGCGTGCACAATCTGACAATTCCTTTTGTACAGCCACTCCATCGAGGGGATGAAACCTGATGGACTTTAGAAATCTCCTGATTTCCTCTAGCACCACCACAAGGTTTGCATTTGTAGTCGAGTGAAAGGTCTCAATTATTGGATGGATTGCTATGACATTTTACATTCATGACATATCGCCAAATTGAATCAGTTAATGTTATAAGTAGTGCTGTCATATTAGCGCGTTAACGGCGTTAACGCAAACCAATTTTAACGCCGTCAATTTTATTAACGGCGTTAACGCATTTTAATTTTTCAATTTTTTTCTCGCAAGCACCACGCCGGATGTAACTCAACCGGAAGCAAAATAGCCACGCCATTTGGGCTTGGAAGCTAGGCTAACGTTATGGTTTGAAATGAATGAATGGTGAGCGCGATACGGCAAAATGAATGATAAGACGCTAATGAATGGAAAGTTTACTTTCAAAAAGTTGTCAGATGGTTCCCTTGACAAGACCAAAGTGGTATGTGTCAGTGAACTGAGCTATCATCGTAGCCTATCCAGTCTGAAATACCACTTGATGGCCAAGCACACAGCTGATGCTAACTCTGCGCCCCCTCGTCATAGCAGACAAGAATGGATGACTTCGGACAGAAACACATGGACACCACAACGAAGAACAAATCTCTCACTGTCTCTCAATGTGCACTTTATAATTTATTTTGTACTGCCCTGTTTGGCAGTTTTTCAATAAAATAAAACATTTGCATAAAGCAAGCAATCCACTTTTTCATGTTAAGAGCATTAAAATGAAGAAAAGAAATTGAGATTAATCGCGATTAGATATTTTAATCGTTTGACAGCACTAGTTATAAGCTAATGCTGCAGCTGGCTTCTCTCTGCTCCTACAGTGGGGTTTGGGTTGGTGGTCAGGATGTTAGTGTGTCGCTCCATGTACCGGAAAAATAAAAAAAACTGAGGCCTTGAGACCACAGTGGAACCACTGTTCAACAAGGATTCTCTGACTCCACACAGCCGTGTCTGCAATGTGTATTCCTGCACAGATGTATGCAGTTGTTAGAGGCAGGCTGGCCAACAAGGCTCTGACTCAGTTGGCAGAGTCCACCAAATACTGTGTTCAGTGTTGGCTGGCATTGGAAATACAACTTCACGAGACAACCTCGCTTTAAAGCTTCCGCAAACAAACCCAGAAGGACAGCTGTGAGCTGTCTGAGCAAGAGATGAACTGTAAAACTGAAATAATTGATCAACCACTGTATGAAGGGAAATTAACAGTGTTGCGTTTGCATGCTCCTAAAAACCACAAAATATCAGATTCCTATACAATATTCCTGTAGATTATTTAACTATACGGTCCAGGGGTTGGTCAACTGCAGACAACGAATTGCAGACTGGGGTCTGTTTTTGATTCATTGCAACATGAACAGGGATACTAAAAAATGCTTTCTGTGAACTATAAGTTTAGTCCCGACATATACTCTACAAGAATGCAGAAATGGACACAGAAGGTTTAACAAAAGATCTCAAATACACCGTCTTAAATAAGATGTTATCACATTCCAACCAATTATTTGTAATAATATTTCGTCTGCCTGCGTCACACAACTTTTACCATTAATTTCCTTCACCACAGTTGCATCTTCTAATTATTCACTTTGGCACTAAACTGTCCTTGTGTATTGCAAATCCTCTCAGTGACACTGATGAGTTCTGCTCTGTAGAGATATCTGTTCAGGACATTTCTTGGTCACATCAAGTCCTGCTGCCAGTGTCTCCCTTTAGGAATGTCACACACTGGCGTTTCAGCACAGAACTTGTAGACTTATTGGTTTAGTTAACTGCTCTTCAGCAAACAAAAACATGAAATCTGGATCACAGACACTTTTGAGACTTTGTTTTAATGTTATGTGCCAGAGTCCAGTCACAGGATAATGACCCAGCCATGTCCTGCCTTTGTAGCTTGTAACTTTGTATTTATATTCCGTTCATTTTCTTAAATATTTGGGGTCCCACAAACACCATTGCTGTATCAGTTAAAAAAATTTAAAAAAAAGAGACCTTTTTATGACCTTATTAAATCCTAGTATGCAAGCATGTATTTCAGATGTAACCATGTGCTTCTGGCTTCTGAAACATCAGTAAAAGTTTTGTTTGTATGCAAATCTTTTAAAATGAGGTAAAGTCAATAAGGAATTAAGGGGAATAAAACCATGTTGTTATGGCTTGTTTCCCTGAAGAAAGAGCAAACTGTGACCCACTGCTGAGTCAGCACCCAAATCAGACCAGTAAAATCTGATGTCCAGGACTTGTCCAGATCATGGCCAACGTGCTAGGAACTCATTTTATGCAGATTTGAGCAAACTGTTGAGCAATTTTTAAAGATTTTTTTCTTTTTATTTGTGTTGCAAGTGCTCGACAAGGGTGCAATATAAATCATTACCGTTTCCAAATGAATATAATAAATAAGAATTACATCAAATACATCATATTTAGTAATGCTACACATGTATACACAATGCATGTCTTTTACAACAAAAAAATAACCAAAATTGCAACCAAAATTGCATGTTGGACCATGCCAACTTCCCTAATTTGTTATTATAATAATGAACATATAGGTTCAGCTGTACAATCATAAATTACTATACAATCCTTAACCTGGTCACCAATATCTGATCCAACACATTTATCTCAGTAAGTGATACCTCACGTTTATTGTCCTGATTATAACTGGGGTTAGACAGAAGACACAAGTAACTCAGCGCAATCTAGTTAATGTAACCAACTTAGTATTTAGCAATCTCATGAAATGATGGCAACACTTGTTTTGGAAGGTTAAAACAATAAGTTTGTGTTTTCAGAATAACTTGCACTGACATAACCTTCTGGAGACCAAAGGGAGGAACGTAAAAAGATCAGATAAGGAAATAAAAAAAGGAAACAGTTTGAGCGTGCAAAAATGTGAGGGAAGGAGGGAGGGGGAGAAAAAAAAAACTATTTTGTAAATTACATTCTTCTGTTATTAATGAACAGGAGTAGTTTGTGTCAGGGCGGTGCTTCTGCTCCTTTAACTAGTGTTCATCACAACCTGGTCATTAGTTGAACGTCTCATTAGCTTACATCCACCTTAAGACGGAACAGCCACAAATCCAGTTGCAGACCTAAATAAAAGATATTTGCAATGATATTGAGTCTACACCGACCAAACATTTTATTTGTATACAGTGTAAAAATGTCCTCTAGCATCCAACCAAGTAAAAGTACTTACTCCATATTGCTTTTCAGCTGATGCACAGTGCGCTTGTCCAGGTAACGGCAGAAGAGAGTGAGCAGGTTTGAGGGCAGGAGGAGCGGCTCCACCAGTGAACACTGGGACAGCTGTCCCGCAACCTGGAATATTGTATCCGTCCTAAAAGACAACAGGAACACCATTGTCAAGATTTTACAAGGATGTTAAAATTATCTCCCATTAGCCTCAAATCCCTACCAGGTCTCAAAGTCGCCGATGCTGGGCTCTAATGGGAGACCCGAGGACAGCAGCTTCTCTCCTTGGGACAGGAGAGCGTACAGCAGGGACAGTCCAAACTGAGAGGAAAAGAGATTGACAAATCATAAAAGTTTCCTGGAAAAGGCATCAATAGAAGCCAACGGACAACAGAAAGCACAGACCTTGTTCTGACATGCCAGAGTGAGGGACTCGAATGTCGTTAAAGACTCAGATGTCAGATTTTTGAGGACAATGATTAGCTGACTGAACGTCAGGCCGCCAATCACATTTCGAAGAGGCGGGTAGAGCACTGGAAGGGCCTAAAGAAAAAACCCAAAACATGCATGAAGACAGGATTAGGAAGAATATTTGTTATCTGTATAAACTTTTCAGCATATTGTAATTCAAGCGGTCGATGAGAAAACTAGACTCTTCTTTTCCTTTTATTTACAACACAATAAAAGTTTTTTAGCATGAAAATTAATTCATGACCTTTTGAACGCTGTGTAGCAAAACTACACAAGTTCTAAAGTCACATTCAACCACATCTAAGTTAGCTGAGCTACGTAGAGTATACGCCCACCTCTTCTGGATCTCTGCCCATCAGCGTAGGAAGGTTAGAGGTCACAATGCTTAAGATCTTCAGTCCAGTTTCATGTTTCAGAAACGGGAGCAGACGGGCGACTAGCTTTTTGCCTTTTGAGACCAGCAGGAAAGGAAGAAACTCTACGCCGGAATCGCTACATAAAAATATGAGAAAATTCAACATCAATCAAATGTTTTCCCATTTTTTATTTCACTTATCAACAAGCAATATTTCAAAAAAATATACACTCCTTCTTGATAGTGGTGGGTGTGCATAACTCACAGGTGATTGTGATGTTGCAGTTGGGAGTAGATATGCTCCACTTTCTCCTGTGATTTCGCCATCAATCTTGTTTCTTCCGCTTCAGAAAAAACAGAACTTTTCATCCTCTCCGTCTCCTCGACCTCCAACAGAACCACGAACAACTGCAGGACCGAACAAGTGTGAGCGAGTGTTAATGAGGGTAGATAAAATGCATCTCATCAAGTAATCAGCAGGTACCTTTTCTATTTTGCTGAAGATCTCTAACCGCTGTTGTCTGATGTCTTGTTGTTCCTGTAATGTGGAAAAAGTTTCAGTTGATACTGAAGGCAGTTTAAAACACCTCCAAGATGCCAAAAATTGTCTGAAAAACACAGTCACCTCAAGTGGACCCTGAGTTTGGACTGCATGAACTGCACTGATGGCTCGGCGAGGAGAGTAACACGTGGACACAGCAACTTGACCCAGAGAGCCTTCAATGTGCACCACTGGAAGAGCAAAGCCAGGTTGGAACCAGTCTCAGCGAATCAAAATGGCAAATAATGTATTCTAATGGCATGAAAATATGACGAGAAAAAACCTGGCGCATAGACGTCAGTTTTTGTGATGTAAGGCGTGGTAAGCTTGGGTGGCTCTCTCTTGCTCCTGATGCCCAGCTCTTCCTCTGCCAGCTTCGCTTCTATTCGTCGATAGTACTCCTATGACAAAGTTTCATTACGCTAGCCATGAAAAGCTCGGTCTTTGTCATGTAGCAACGGTTGGTTACTTGGCTTAAAAGCTACGACGTACAATGAAGACACTGGAGCAAAGATTTTTCACCTGGTAGTAGTAGTCCTCGTGGTATGGATTCTCACTCTGCAGCTGAATCATCTGCAGCCTGGTGATCCACTCCTTCTCTTTGGTCGTCATAAGATTACAATAAGGATCCCAGTCCTCCGATTTTCTACAAACAAGTCATGTTAAATAAATAATTATCCTTTTCCCATTTCATAACATACCGACTGAACTTTTTTTTTTTTTTTTTTAAAGTTCAGAATCTTAAAAAAGAAATATACATACAGGAAGAGCGATTTCATTCTCTATTCAGGTAGTCCTTTGCTTCTTTATGAATGTTCAAAATGTTAAATACAGCTCTTTTAAAGAGCTGTAGCACCAACCTTTGGAATATGTGTTGTTTTTGACTAAGAAGTCGTTTATGTTGGGGGTGGAGCTGGGTGACGGGACCGGGGTTCCTGTGGGTCAGACAACGTCACATGTACATATTAGAACGTAAAAACACACGCATTCAAGTTTGTTCCTTAATTGTTTGTCTCGTCTTTATAAGTTTCTATCCATCTTCATTGTTAACTTTCCCTTTTTAGAAGCAGATAGTAGAGTCAACATCAATCTGCAGCCATGCCCTTTCATATCAAAGCAGGTTATGTTTAGGCCTCTAGTTTGTTAACATAAAGATCTGATACTGGGATGTACAGCTGCATCTTTTATCTCCATGAAGTACAGCTATCCATTCCTTTAACGTTACCTCGTAAATACAAATAATATTGGGATTGTATGAAATCCAGGTCAATGAAGACTTTTATATACTTATGAGGGATGAACAAGACTGCGTAGACATAAATATACTTGATACTCAAATAGTTGTCTGCAAAGTTGGGCACAAAAACAAATACACTACACATACAAGATTATGACACCTGAAATGCTGCATCGGATTAGAAGAGGGGCTGTAAAAGGGGGACGGTCTTGGTGAATTGGCACCAAACCGAAGGTGCATCATCTTCGGAGTCAGAGGCGTGGAGGGGCAAAGCCCATTTGTAGGAAACATGAAGCCCCCTGTCTGAGCACAAAATAACATCACAAGTCATACACAAGTGGATTTCCTCAGCTCTTTGTGAATACATTTACTATTGGCTTGAATATACCAGAGTAGGTTTACTTAATTATGGTATAAACCTGATTGTAATGTTGCCGTGGGGTTAACGGTTGACGTGAGAAGATGGGTGATCCCGGTAACATAGACGCATGCATCTGCAAGAAAAAGCCAAGATTCAGTGAGAGAATGGAACATTGCCAGGCATTGTTTAAAAAGGAAGATTTTAACATTTTAGGAAATACATTTACTTTCTTGTAGATATTCAGAGGAGATTGATACCACTTTCATTTCTATAGAGCAAATATGTAGATGGGGCTACAGCCAATTAGCTTAGCATCAAGACTTGAACTTGGGGATACTGCTAGCCTGGCTCTGTCCACAACTAACAAAACCCACCTACCAGCACCTCCAAAGATCAGTGATTTTCATATTATACTACATTTGTTTAATCTGTAAACTGACAAATTGAGGGTTTTAACCCAATAAAAACTACACTATGGATGGGACGTATGCGCTAAACTATTTCTATTCGTGAGCTTTCCGGCTTCATATCAATATTGTTATCCAACACTGAGCAAAAACCCAAGATGTCGTACTATTCCTTTAAAGAAACGATTATCCTATAAAATGAATCCTCAACCTGAGTCGGGCCTCTTTGGTCAAACTGTCTTCTGAAGTAGGATCCTCTGGTTTCCCCTCTCCTGCCCCTGAAGGAAGAGACAGGATATGGCAAATCCAGGAAGTTGGAAGTCGGGCGTTGACCTCCTCTGTGACCATCAATCACACACACTATAGCACTGTCCTACAAAACAGAATAAAACACAACTGTAACCCATTGTCATACAGATTATAACATGTGTTGTTCGGGATCCTAACCTGAAGTATTGATCCTGAGATTCTTCGAGTCTTTCTGAAAGAGGGCGACATGTACTGAAGGGGAAGGAAAACAAACATCAAACTGCGAAAGGAAACATGAGCAGTATGAGCAAAGTGTGACAAAAAAGGTTGTTGCTTACATCATCTTCTAAGGTCTTCTGGTACAGGGCATTCCCAAGGTCCACTATGGCACTGTCAAGAGTCTTAATAAAGCAGAAACAGATCAAAATGAAGACACGCTGCTATGAGGGGGTTGTCAAAGCAAAGATAACCAATAGAGTAAATATATTACCTTATATGAACAAAAGAGTAATAAGTATGAAGTGTATAGGAAGTAATACTGACACCAGTCCAAAATAGACGAGCAATACAAGGTTACAAAATAAAAATTCTACCAAAGAAAAAGTAAATTATAAGTTTAAAAAACAAAAATATTGTAGTGTATAAGACATAATACTAACGCCAGTGCCTAATATAAACTAAAGTATAAAAGTGATATTGAGCATGATAATGAAAATACATTACATTGTACATTATATATTGAAAGTAATACTGCCCAATGTTGAAAAAAGTAATCTTGCACATTATATTATTGTTCTCCCAATTACTCTGCATCACCTTGAGGCTTGGTCGCCCCTCCACCATCCTCATCACAGCCGGGTCTTCAAACATCTGGCCCCCGCCGAGCCCTCCTCTCTGCCCCCTAACTCTGCCACGCTGCCCTGGGGGAGCCCGGGGCTGATACTGTGGACGCTGTCTGGGAGGGGAGCGGGGTGGGGGGGTGCTGTGTGATGCTGTGATGCTATGGCGGGGTGATGGTTTGGGATCTGGGGGAGGTGGAGGTGTTGGTGGTGGAGGAGGCGGTTCTCCAAACTCAACCAGACCGGTGCTGGGGTCCTCTTTGGTCCCCTGTGCATCGAGATCTACGACACAGACGCGTGTAGAAAACCGTACGAGGGAAGCTTTCAATACTGTACCATTTATATTCTTTGGCATAAATAAAAGATAACACATGGTTCAGCCTCAGAAATATTAATTATCAGCATTTAAAGTTTCAACTGGAATAACATTTAGGCATACTTTTGATTTGAAATGTACGGTTAGAGTTTTTAAAATGCTATATTTAAAAAAAAAATTCAAGTGACATTTGCAGGTATGTTAACATGTTTTGAGGTGAGATATATATATATATATATATATATATATACACATATACATACATACACACACACTTTAGTGACCTGGCCTGAGGAGTAGCACATCTATACACACCCATTCCAAACGTCTCCTCGTTGAAGAAGTTTATCGCCTCGTCGTCCTCGGCCATGGCCTGCAGAAGCCCACAGTCCATATTCGTGCAGTCCTCTCCATCACTCCAGGCCTCTCCATTCTCAGGCCACTGAGGCTGAGACACGTGTTCAGCCTCCTGTGAAATTGAAATATAGCTATAAAGAAGCCAAAGAGCAGAAACCTTCACAAACAAGACAGGGAATGGTAACTCCTGTGTAGAAAAGAAAATCAATGTATCCCACTTATTTCTAAATAAATATAAGGTTCTCACAGCCATTGTTTTAATATCACTCGATGGCATTATACCAAATATGCTTATGCAACCCCGGCTGTTCGGTACACAGATTTAGCATGCAATGAATACCTGATTAGCTTGTTAGCACGCTGATTAACGTCACGCAGCTCTCACAATAAAACAATAGTGACACATTTAAGCAGCCAAATAATACTTACTTCTTTCGGTTTAGTATCATTCATTGTGTATTTTGGATTGTTGTTTTGTTTTTTTTACACTTGACGCCGGCGGGTCACGGAGACTTTCTTTCTCTTACAAGTTTACCTGCTTTCTCTTGTGCTGCTCATTAACCGTTAAGTGAACTCACCTGTGAGCTGCAGAGGCGACGTGCACACGTCAACCCGCTGCACGTATCGACTCCACTGATTATATTCATCTTTTATGTTTTATTTTTTATATGTTCAAGAGTTTATACTCGGTCTGCATTTCCTTTGCTTTTTAAAAACCTGGACACATCTAGTATGCTGGTATTTATTTTTTAAATAGTGACGCTCGAGCTCGCAGCAGTGAGCAAACACTGACATCTAGCGGTCAAACCTCATTTATTTATTTTCTGCAGCGTCCACATTTGTAGGCTCCATATTAATCTCTACACGACACATATACATACAATACAATCCTGTCAGATATATTCTTAAGGCATAAGTGGATGAAGAAGGGTTTCTGGTCAGTTTAATGGATGGATACTACTACTGTGTACCCAGTTTCAATCATCAGAAATGTCAAATGGAGAAAACGTAATACAACATAAATTAAATGATCTGTGTCACCCTAGACACATGGGATACATCTTAACTAAAGTCTCTCCATAAAATTGATTTCTTCCTACTAATTGACATTGACATTTTTTTCTTTTGCATCTATCGAATCAACCTTACAACTTCATGACAGCTTTTACTGAGGATTTTTTCATCCACAACTGTAAAACATAATGATATTATGTGTTTTTGTGAGGCCAGAGAAGGTTTGAACTTCTTTGGACTTTGTATAAAAAGATTGTTATGAAACAATTTGTAGCTAGTTTTGTGTCATGAATCCAATATCATAAATTAATTTAAAAAACATTTCCCTCTCTGCATTTTATTTATTTACATGAACTTTTAATTTTTAAACTTATTTTTGATTTCTTCATTTGTTATATGTCTGCTGACTCTGATGACTTTGTTATATGTTCTTAACAGACAATATTCAGGTGTTTATGCATTTAGGTTTATGCAAGTACTGAAGTTCTGTTTTTTTTTTTTTAGCTTTTACTGACCACATAACGGATGTGTAGATTTGAAATGTCCTTAAAGTTGCTTGGTATAATTTTCTGACATTTCACAGTTGATCCTTTGATTCATTCACCCATGAAACAGCATAACAATTGTGTTCTCCTTTATTTCATTCTTTGGAATTGTTTTTGGCAAATTGCATAGAGCAATCGTGAAGGTATAATGCAAAATATATGCCATTAAACATATGAGAGCTTACACAAAACATACAGCATATAGCAGTCAGCATACAATATAGAAATGCAATTGCAGTGGCACTTATACTTTTTGCAATAAAAAGCAAATATATTAAAGGGGATTTTTTTTTTGCACAAGTCCTTCATTGAAACAATACATTTGCTCTAAATATACTGTTTCTTTTCTACCTTTGGCAAAATAATTCAATTTTCAATATTCAATTTGAATCAATACAGTATGCATACATGACAAAATCATTTGGCAACCTTTTTGTAATTGTCTAACCAATGCTAGAGTTGTATTTCACACTGCAAGTCAAAATGCATTCCACGTTTAGGTGAAATAAACTGAAATTAATTGGGTTGGATGATTCTGTTTTTATTCCCCTCACCCTATCAACTCTAATACTTTTAAAACCAAGAAAGAGACCAGCTCCACCCTCATTCCCACAATAAAAAACAAACAAATTGAGAACTCAGTCAGACAGCTTCTTCACTTGGCGACCCAGAGGAGGAGGGGGAGGCAAAGTCCTGTTGTGTTCTCAACCAAAGAGTTTGATGAAGCAGGGGTGGCAGTAGGGCTTGTTCTCCTGCTCCTTGAAGCAGCCTTTGCTCAGGGGCTTCAGGCAGAAGTGACACACGAGGTGGTGGGGGTGGAATTTGGCCCCCATGGCGGTGACGCAGCGGCCCAAGATGGGCTGCTGGCAGGCCTGACACATGCTACCACGGGACTGGTGGTAGTGGGCCTCGCACAGCGGCTGACCCTCGTTTTCGAAGAAGCTGCCGTTGACGAAGGGGCTGTAGCACTCCTGAAGAAAAGAGAGAGAGGGAGACACAGTGAGATTCAGGCACAGCGGAGAGCCCTGACTCACAGAACTGTAATTAGACAGTTGCCTTGGGAATTGACAACTTTCTCATGACATAATCCAAACTTATTTTTAGTTTTTCAAAACTAAAAAGCCTGGCTCACACAGTTACACACATACTACCATCACAACCACAGTCCGATCTGTTGGTCACTGAGCAGCTTTATTGTAGCAGTTGTCAGTTAAGTGCCTTGCTCAAGGGATGATATCAAAACATTGGTGTAAAAAATTTCCCATTTCTTTCCCAAAGATTTTAGAAAGACGGACATCTTTCACATTGTATTTCTTCATTTACATAACTATTCAAAGATCTTTGTGAATTTAATTTCCCTACATTGGCAAATGGACTTTATAAAGCGCCTTTCTAATCTTCCGTCCACTCAAAGCGCTTTACGCCCATTCTCACACACATATGCGTATTACTAATAGCCATACAAGGTGCCAACTTACCCATTATGATTTAAAATAAGCATTCACGCACACTCACACAGTCTTTGGGAGCAATTTGGGGTTTAATATATTGAAGGACAGTTCAACATTCGGACAGAAGAAGTCGGGGATTGAACCATCAATTTTCGTGGACGACCCGCTCCAGCTCCTGAGCCACAGCCGCCCCAATAAGATCCAGTGTCCAGCAATGTAATTATTCAGTAGTAATTGACAAGATTCCTTTAATTATATTTCTAAAACCATTAATCTATTTTCTTCCCTAGATATTGTCAAACTGAGTTAAAAAAGCCTTAAATGACCTCAACATATGCAATATGGGTTTAGTTATATAATGTAACTCCTCTTTAGGTCATTATAGACCGGCTAAATTGTCCTCAATATGGCCCAGACCGTCTGCATTGGTCATGACCTCAGGATTAATGTAAAGGTACCTTTTTTTTTTTACCTCTAGTTTTTTTTTGTCTCATGCAAAACGTATGAGGGGTCCACTGATCAAAAGGTGGCGTGAACACGCCAAGAAATGCCAGCAATGTGCCAACCACAGCAGAAAAGACCTCTATCAAGTAAACATTGATGTAAACAACACTAGTTTTAAAAATGCTGAAAAAAAAATCTGCTTTGCAAATGTTTAATGAGGAAGTTAATACATTGGACACATTTGTAAAACTTGAAGGATACAGATTGAATGCAAACATAACTTTGATCAATGACCCAGCCCTCAAACCCCACAGAGGAACACTCACCCTACACACGAAGCACTGGGGGTGCCAGAGAGAGTTGAGAGCTGAGATGTAGTTTTCCAGGATGGGCTGGCTGCAGCCTTGACAGCGGGAAGCAAACAGAGTCAAGAAGCACTGCTGGCAGTATTGCTGCCCCTCACGGTCATGGAAACCTGCAGAAGATATAGTCACCGTTTGACTCAGTTCAAGAAGTCTCTTTCATAAATGTCCAATTAACTGGATGATGCTCAGAAAGGAAAAACCACGGTTTGAAAGGTTTCCATGTGACTCTGGTCTGTGGAACATTCATTTGTTTGAAGTGGTTTAAGGTTTCACTGATGTGAGTTTTTAAACGCTGACGGTATTTTTTGTTATTGTCTCAAAGCTTGTTTTGCTTAACATTTGGCCATTCTCAGGCCAAATATTTAGTATTTCTCCTGAATCCTTGGCAGGGTAGTACTGCCTTTGCAACAGAACATTAATTCTCCTTTGAAAACCATACACATTAAATGTTTTAAGGGGGTTAGCAGTTTAAAGCAATGTTACTGAGCCCACAGTGATTATACAGCAAATCCATGCAAACAGATTTGTAACTCTGGGACAGATCATAACCTTAAAATGAAGGTCATGTAGTGGTTTTTAGGGCTGTTTGTAAGTGCAACCCTGCTGAAAGTTCATTGTTAAGAGTTGTGTGTTGAACAGGATGCAGTGTGTGCCACCCAATACCTTCCTCTCCAAACGCCCGGCTGCACTTAACACAGCAGAAACACTCTGGGTGCCAGTTTTTATCCAGAGCGGTGACCATTTTCTGAATGACAAGGAGAATGACAAGTTAAATGGCTTCAGATGGCTAGAGGTATCGAGCTGATCATGTTAAGTGGAGCATGCACACAACCGAGTCTCTCACATTTAAAATGGGCTTGTTGCACTGCGCACAGTGAGGGGAGAAGAGGGTGAAGTAGTCCGACTCGCAGTACGGCCGTCCGTCCTTCTCAAAGAAGTTGCGACTGCCTAACTCTGTCTCGCACTCAGTGCACACAAAGTGCTCTGGGTGCCAAACCTTCCCAAGAGCCGTGACCACCTGCAAGAGGACACAGGACGCATGATTCATGATCACCATCCTTTGATGATTACAGTAACAGGGACTGGAAACAAAGTCCGGTTCAACCTATTGAATGTTAATATAACTGAGTTGTCAGAAGCTTAATGCAGTTTTGTGCATGTCTACATAGACTTATTCTGATTACTCACCTGTCCGACAACCGGCTTTTGACAAGCCGAACAGTTTCCTTTGGAGGATGTTTGAACTCCTTGTCGGCTCAGGTCCGACTGAAGCAGCCCCAGCATGCTGTCCAATGAGCCGCCGGAAGAGGCCTGTGGTGGGGGGGTGGGCTGCGGTGGTGCTGTTACAACTGGATTGACAGGCACAGCTGGCTGGAGAAGATAAATAAAAATGATGGATGGCACATGTGTCTTTGGAATTTGAATTCTCCAGGAGTTTATTGTTAATCTACATTTGGTTTGAAATAAATTGCCATAAGACGCTGAATGTAAGGCTTTTAAACATCCAGATATGAGGCTGTCTGAGGCACAGCGACCAAACATGCAGTGTGTTTGGGAAAAGAGAAACAACATTAAAAAGCATTACAATTTCTGTGCAAAAGCGGCTAAATATAGGATATGTCAAATGATCAATTTGAGAAATTGTGCAGTGAAGGTTTGTGCTTTCTAAAACATTGAGTCAGCGAGAGCATCAGAACAGCAAGGGCTTCTTCAAAGTCGACATTTAAAAAAAGTTTTGTAAAGTTTTGTAAAAGTAGTAGAAACATCAACTCCTCCACTGATAGTAGCCTCAACTGATGGGAATGAATTACAATCCCATTACAGGTTGCATTTTGTGAGAGAAATGGCACTGGTCATATACACACATTTATAAGCTCTTATATTTTTTGCTAATCAGCACTAAACACAACTTGCAGTAGAGAGAAATATAATTGTTTGTTGCTGGTGTTGGTCAAGAACAAAAGTATAAAATATCCCAACAATCCATAATGTAGTTGTTGAAATATTTCATAACAATTTTATATAAAGCGGTTAAAGCGGGTAGGTATCAACATTTTGTAACCTACTGCAAATCAAAACTGCGTTATAACAATAAAGAGTATCCAATGGAAAAAATGCTCCTTTTTTAAAAACTCACTGTTCCCGTGACCTCATGCTCACACTTGTTTATAACTCACAGCTGGACTGCACACTGAAACCAAACAAACATTTGCTCACATGCTAGCAGACAGACACCCTGAAAAGGAGAATGACTGGATTATGTACTATACCAAATGCAGATCTATAACTCTTGACTTTCAACAATCTGAAGATATTTTTGAGGCTGGAAAATACCTCCACCGAGACTAATTTCCTTCCTCAGGCTCTATCTGGTGACTGATTTATACCAGGAGGCATGTGCTGCGGCCAGGCCGCACAGTAATAGTGAAGTCATCATGAAGTCAAGTGAACGATTTCATGAACCCACCATGAATCAGCGGGAGCTGTGTTAAAGTCTGGAACAGCTGGGAATGACGGTAGAAAAAAACCAGCATGCTCTTGTGGTCACTTTTCGAGCCCAATTAGCTTTACACACAAAAGAAAATGTATTTTTGTGCTGTTGTGTGGACTCTTACTGTGCTCTGGACTCTGAAGTCGGACAGAGAAGCCATCAGTTTGTCCAGTTCCAGTGTGGCTGATGTTGCTGAAGGCTTCGCAGAGCTAGAATAAAAAAGACAGTTCTTGTTTGAATTAACCCACAATTACACAATTTCATCAAATACTGCCCACAATTTATCAGAGTGTGACTTTGTGAACATTGTTGACAAAATATTGATGGCTGTTAGTGTGCAACTATTTCAACAGGGAAAAATTGTAAAACCTACATAAAAAAGATCTCCTTTTGAAGCTAATCAAGATATTACCTTACTCATAACTTGCTGCAAATCAGTTGTTGGAAACTAAAACTGACCGTGAATACGTTTTGGCGAAACGGTATCTCTCTGTATATGTTGCAAACATAATTCACAATTATGCATTATATTTAGTTTAAATAATTATAGGTGCTTTGTACAAGATTGGGAACATTTTGATTGCCTCTCAACGGCTCTCAACATGGCGGTGGCCAAGCCGGCGGCTTGCATCTAACAGTGCTAACAGTGCAAACAACGGCAATAGTGTTGACAGCGCTCTACAAACTCTACATGTATTAGTTTGCATTCATTAGAATTGACTAAATTGAATGGATTTGGTACCTGGAGGAGGAGCTCATGGCCTTATCCTTGATCTTGTCCCTCTCATCTTTCTTAGAAGAAGGGAACTGGGCCAGGATCTCATCTGATGACAAAAACAAGGTCATATATAGGAAAACATTCAACTCAGAGTTCTAATCAGAGCTCAGGGACATAGAACACACACACACTAACCTGTGATGTTAAACTGGGTGGCATTCAGCTCCTGTAACAGATGGTCCAGTTCACTCAGACCTCCTCCCAGCAGCGAGGAGGAGGAGAAGGCCGGTGGAGGATCTGTGGTTCGTGGAGAGCGCGGTTTACACACTGTGCTGTAAGAAAGGCAAAGTAGGCGGTGTCCCAAATTAACACAGATCATGAAACATCCTGTCACTCCTGTGGACGGGTTCTTCATGGTCACTTGTCATGACTCATATGTGACTCTTGAACTTTGTCCATTCGGAAATGGCTCATGTCACAGCAGAATTACCTCATCTGCCTATAGCAGTGCTTTAAAATCCAAACACACTCGTTGCCAAACATTTTTTATTTGTAATACAATTCTTGAATGTGGTTCTTAATTAGCTTTGGGCAGATATTTGAAATGCAAACACAATGAGAGTGAGTCACTTTCTCTCTGTAAAACCTGAAGAACTTATATTCACAGAAATCTGCAGCCTGGTAATCAGAGTGGATGGCCACTTTGTTACACTTATTCATTTTTAAAATAATATATTCTTGATTACACGGTGTAAAACAAAGGGAGTTACCTGTATAATTTGTCTGGGTTGGAGTTTTGGGAAGATTTCATTGCAGCAGAAACCGTCTGAGAGACAAACCAGAAGGGCAAAATCAGAGTGGAAGCAGAATCTTCAGGGAAATAATTCAGTGAATCTCTCCTCAGTAGCTCGTGGTCTACCTGCTGTGGGGTGTAGGCGGGTGGCGGCGGCCGCGTTTGGGTGGACTCTTTGGGATCAGGGTCAGCATTTTGTGGAGGTTCAGAGGTGAGCAGGACAGGACACCGAGCCAGAGGAGAGCCGGTGTTCTCCAGATCAGCAAGGAGGGCATCTGCAAGGGAGGGAGGGAAAAGAAACTGATCCAACAGCATGAACGTGATGAAAGTCTGGTTAGATTTACAATTCAATTTAGCTTCAGATGGGTTCGTGATGAAAATGAAAGACCCTCAACTACCTCATAATATACCTCTTTATCTTTACGAAGGCCCATGATAGTGTTATCAGTTTGTTTATACAGCATTAAAGGGAAATATAATAGAAAGAGATATGAATTAAGAAATGGATTTTTCTTTTCTTTTTTAAACATGCAGTACAGGTGAGAGACGAAAACACACTGGATGTTAGTCAGATTATCTGAAGTTAAGTAAATGGCGTCCGGGCAGACACAATGGAACATGCAAACACATGCACAGGCAGTTACGTACCAAACACAACAATACGCGGACTGAGAGGGTAGTTAGGTGGCTCAGGCACTCCTAAGGAGAGACAGACAGCCTGTGTGACCAATAATACAGCAGCAGCATATCAGGCCAGACATCAGACACGACATGGAGGACAATGAGCGTCCTCAGACACTAATCAGTCCGAGGGCCAGACAGTCAAGACGTTTGCACAACCCAGACATAATCCATCGGCACAGTGAAGTTATTAGAGCGCACACAAACTTATCCAAGACATGCCAGTATTGAAAGGAAGCAGAGGAGGAAGAGTGTTTAACAACTGATATCTAAATCCACTCCACCCCATCTCACTCCCTCACTCACTGTAAGTGGAAGCTGGCCATAAACTAAACTTGCTCAAGGATTAGCCGCTGCATTTAGTCCATGTACGTGCAACTGAAGGCCAAAGTTTGTAAAAAAAAAGTGATTTAATTTCACAGTTTTTACTGGGTTAACACAGGTTTAAAGGGACAGTTCACCCCAAAATAAAAAATAAAACTTTTTCCCTTTACCTGTCGCACCATTCATCAATCTAGAGTGCTTCCCCAGACCAACAACCATAAATAAGAGCAGGAACCACAGCTCCTACATGAAACTGCTCAGAGCAAGGTCTGTGAATTATCGGGAGGTCATGATTTCTGGAACATTGATGTTGAGTTTTTCAAATGTTTTTATTGTTTGTTGGTGCTTTGAGCACCACAAGCAAAATGCCATACAATCCCATTATATTGGAGAGACATTGGCTCTACGGCCAATATCTCCATCACTCGGCAACTCGCACGAAAACAAGCTAGTTTTATTAGTAGCATTACAGGTAAGAGGACTAACATGCACCCCTTAATCGACACCCTTCATGTTAAAATGTGTGAATGTGTAATACATGTAAGAGGACCCTGTATCATTGTATTTGGGAGTGAAGGAAAATATAAGTGAAACATGATCTTTATGGTGCAACAGTGGATGCTGTTTGCATTCTTTATAAATACAAGACCATGAGTTGTTGATGTTTAGGTTTGGTTTAATTTGCTCAGTAGGTTTGCACACTACTATGGAGTAAAATAAGTTGAATCCTTCAATCATTTAATCCAAGTAATTTAATCATTTAATACAAGTATTCACACACTGCCAACTGCATGTTGTAGTGTTCACTAACTCAGGTTGTGTAGTTGGCTATAACAGCCGGCATTTGATCAGTTATTAATATACAATAAATATACATCTTATAGCAATGGCAGAAGTAGACTCTGGGGCACAAGTACCTCTGGTTGGGAATCACTGATTTACTGGGAGATACTTTTCAGTAAGAATCAGACACAAAACCAGGTACCTCAAATGACACACGTGGTTACAGTTAGAGCTGTTTTAATAAGGTGCTGTCCCTTGTTAAAAAGCTGTAACTATAACCATGTGCTGAAGACCTCATCACTCCGTACACACCAGTTCACTTTGCTTTGGTTTGTTTTGGTAACGGCATATTAAATTGTAGTTGTAGATGACGTCCAGAATTAATCTTTGGGAGCTCACCATATGGAGCGCGTGCCTCACTGGGTTCAAGTCCGGCCCAGCCCGGCTAAATAACTTATCTGTCTGTCTCACCATCAAATAAAGCAGCTCCAAAAAAAACATTAAAAAAAAGGACGAATCTCTGAACCTCAGGTTTTGGTAGCCTTTAGACTGATATCATGAATGCTTGATCCAACCGATTAAACATCTTTGGTGATCAGTTATGTGACGCGGTGAACATAGCCTATTTAACCTGCATTAGTTCATCCCTGCGGTCACCTCTGCCACAGATGAGTCACACTTCTGGTACGACCATGTGGTGAGAAACTTGTGCATATACTACTGGCCCTCGCTGCTGTGTGTGTGTCTCTCTCTCACACGCACACACTTTTACAGACTGATCTGCTCATATAAGGAGCTGAACTTCTCTCAATGGGAATTGTGACCATATTTAGAGCTGTCTGTCGACTTGTTTGTCTTGGCCAACAGTCTCTCTAACGAGTGGTCTCTCTCACAGAAAAGCCTCGCCGGATCCAAAACCTAAACGTACAACATATTAGACAACAGCATAAACAGAGTGTCCCGAACATGGCCACCGCCTGACTAACGCTCAGCCAGTCGCCCAGTAACTCGGGTTTCTCTCCGTGTGCAATCCGATCCAGATGTGGCCAGATGTGCTTGGTTACATCTAGCCATTCCTTCCAGAATTGCTTGTAAAGCATAAATCCCCTAATTCTGAAGTGGATAAAAGTTTTTGAGAAAGCTAATGGGCAGCTGAGGCAAAAAGAGCCTCTCTATTTTCATTGAACTCTGTGGCTGTTTTTTTTTTTTTTTTTAAATAGCAGCGTGGCCCTGGGCTATTTCAGGGCCTTCCCGACACACAAAGAGTGAGCTTCTCATAATGTTGTTTTGAGAAAAGAGAAGGAATCTTCCTCCGACATCTTCATCAAAAGAAAAAGACAGAATCAGTCATTCTCCCAGATCACAGCCCTCTTTGATGTTTTCAAAATGGAATTCTCTGTTGAGCATTATGTGGCTTCTCTCCATCCCCGACTTGTTAATATGAATGGATGGGAAAGCCCGCCGTGGACCCCTTTTAATCTAATTTAGAAAGAATTTATTGAATTTGCAGGGCACAAAGCACTCAATGGCGGCCGGGCAGAGTAATCTAGTAGCAGTTCTCGTGGTACCTGTGTGAGTGTGTGTGCGTTTGTGGCCGGTTTGCTTGAAAAGGTCAACACAATTCTGCACAAAAAAAAGAACACTTTTTAAATCTCAGAGGACGCTGGAGGGAAAATTACTGTGAGCAGGATAATATCATAAGGAGAAAAATGTATGCAATGTTTTGACAGAGAAGTTGTATAATAGTCATATGTAAGGATGTTGCATAGCTTTTCCCTGCTTTCACATATTATGGGAGCCAATAAAATCCCCTTTTCATCACAACCCCACTACATGTCCTCCTGGACGGAAAAGGAAATTCTACTCCACTGGGATTGCCAGAATGAACAGACCTTATTTCCTCTGTTTGGGCCACAGACTGGGAGGTTTGGGCACACCACCCCTTCCCAAAGATCCCCTGAAGATATCTCAACATGTAGCAGAAGAACAGCAGTAACACTTACCCAAATCGTCCATGATGTGATTTCAGCCGAGTGTTTTCCTCTTTGTGTGACACAATACGGACGCGGACAGCATTCATAAGTAGTGATGGAAGCCTATCAAAGCCCGCAAGACAGACCAGTCTCGGTGCTATTGTCTGCGTCGGTCCTGAATAACTTCTTAGACACCGTTATACGCCAAGAGAGGAGGAGGAGGAGGAGGAGGAAGAGGAAGAGGAGGAGGAGGAGGAGGAGAAGGAGGAGGGCGTCCCGTTTCTTTTTTCTTACACGACTCTCTTCCTGTGTAATGCCGAGCAGGACCTCAGACTGGAAGAAGGCGTAGTTAAATAAATGTGGTTACAAACCCCGCATTCCCCGGACACGCGACGTCATCCTGGACATTCCGAGTCCATATTTGGGAGAGAAAATTAGGGACTCGGTGTCGTCGCGAGCTGCACAGCCTGCGAATTGACGTCCTGCTGCGGAGCTGTAGCTCCATGTGAATGATAAAGTATCGGACGATGCTTTTACTGTCCTTCACAGGAGGATAAACACTTAAGGGGCGGCGTCCCCCTTTCCAAGAAGGAGTTTGGTCATGCTTGTATTTGGAAATGCTCACGTCCTTTCTACTTTTCTTTTTTTAATATATTCATGTTTTATACCGGCCCATAGGCAGGATTAATTTAAATATAAAGCTAAGCAATTATCTGACGAAGAGAACAATAAATGATACAATAAAATAAAAAGATCACAGATACCGTCACACCGTTTCTTTATGGTCAGTATGAACAGTAGAAATAACTACACAGAGTAAAAAATTATCAATGTGAGTTTGTAAGCATCTTTTACGAAAAATTGTTTTTTAAAGTGTAACCCCTAAACTGTTTGGGGCCCCTGTTGCCTCTCAAGTTCCACTCGAGTAGACAACACGCTGCACAACACCAGATGGCAGCAGCTTCATTAGATTTAGCAGAGACCCATGAACCCCCCTGTTCTCTGATACTGGATTACTCCCGAGGTTTGCTGTATGCCAATCAGTTTAAAGTAATTTGTTGAAACAACTTAATTTAGGAAAATGTGAGCACAATATAAGACGATACACATTCAGAAGAACTACCTTCTGACAACACAGTGGTGGTGTATATTCCCAGACAAATGTGCAAGTAATGTGAATATCAAAACGCAACTGCCACAGTGGACCTGAGACTTTGGGGGACCCCGGAGTGCTGGAGAGGGACATCATTGGTTTGTTATGGATATTCACCGATAAACTCCTTGACTTGAACGTGGCACATCATCAAAATAAATAAAAAATATAATTTGTCTTTGTAAAAAGCCCAGTGTGTGGATCATTACTTATCATTACAAAATAAAAACTAGCAGCAAAAACTACTAGTCTACCTTTTGCACTGAAGACTTTTTGACATCACGGTAAGAAAAACCAAAAGGTGTAAATAATGATATTAGCAATGGCTGAATTGAATTTAGCAACTTCAGCTTCATGCTGTGCACGCTGACTCACTGTCACCCCCTTTTTAGATACTTAAATAGAACAGAGCCCTTGTTAATGTTATTAGTTACACCTGTGTGTATCCTACTATGTCCCGACTCAAAATGTCTGCTGTGATTAAGGCCTCTGGTAGCTACTGCCTTACATTCTGTTATCTTTAAATGTTGATGTAAGGCTGCATTTCCAATTTAAATAAAAATCAGCCAGCAGTATAAAAAACAAAACAGGAAAAACTTTTAATTATGCAAGCTCACAGTTACAGGCAATGTTTGTGTGATTAGGGGAAGGTGCCACATTGATGTTGGGGACATGTGGTGATGTAAGCATTTTAAAAACTTAGGTTTTAACGCCAGACTACTCTCCTCCTGTGTACTGTGTGCCACAGACAGAATGTCCTTTGACCAAAATAAAAACCCCTCTGTTGTCCAAGAGGTACCCGCCTTTGGTCTCAGTGCATGAAACATACAACAAAGAACTGACTAGTAAAACATACTGAAAAAACAAAATGATGACACAAAACTACACAGAATTATTATAAAGACTTTCTTTCCTGGTATGAAATCAAATCAGAAATGTACAACAAAACTGGGAGAATCACACCAAGGAAACTTATCAGTTTAAGGTTTATCCGTTTCAGTGAAAATAAAGCCTTTGTTTTCAATTTTCTTCATGCAGTTCGCCGATTCAGACACCTGACTCCTTACTTATGCATGTTACTTCTAGAGCACTGTGACACACAACTACGCTTTCACCGTTTCCAAAATATTAATGACAATAATTATAATAACTCACTCACACGCACAATCATACCCTCCAAACCAACATATTCACTCAAGAAGTTTTAGCCAGTTGGTGCTTAATAGCAAAGTCAAGGAGCAGAACCGCATGTGATGTGGAAACTATAAAGAGTTCTTCTTTTTTTTAGGATTTGTGAAGCAAATTGGGGGAGATGTTGGGATGATAGCATGAAGGTAACATGGATAGGCTTGGTTACCTATAATGTCCCCATCCATCAAGTGAAATTATATTACATTATCCTCCACCCTGCTACTTCTCCACTGCAGTTAATCCACACACACCCACTTCCATCCTTCTATCCATTGCTCGTTTCCTCTCCATGTTATCACTGCACAGCCTGTTCGTTGGCAGTGCTACCGGAGTCTTGAGGCTTCATCACATCAGGGAGTTCTGGGGGGCTGGAGAAGGCCTCGACGTGGAGCTGTTCGAACATC
The DNA here is from genome assembly GCA_038501785.1 of Myoxocephalus aenaeus. Taxonomy (NCBI): domain Eukaryota; kingdom Metazoa; phylum Chordata; class Actinopteri; order Perciformes; family Cottidae; genus Myoxocephalus; species Myoxocephalus aenaeus. The sequence continues at coordinate 255,591 of JBAMJR010000143.1, read as the reverse complement.
TCATCTGAAGGGCAGAGGACACAAGGAAACATTAGCTTCATCAAGACAGCAGAGTCGCATGTGTTACAAATATGATGTAGTGAACAATGACTGTGGCATGTCTTTCTTGGTGGATATTCTGAAACTGAAGGGCAAGAACTACTGTGGTTAGTGTTTTTTAAGCAATGCGTTTCCTCTCCTTGTGAGAATCTCTTTTGGCATATCCACATATAATTGGATTGATTTTATAATGTCTGGACGGAGACAAAATTCACATGGGATACAATTTGTGTGAATCATATTCAAACTGCATTCATAGACAGTTTGGGGTTCAATTAAAATATAATCTATAGAGATACTTCTCAGGCTCAAATACAATTTTAAAAAGGGGCTGTGTTCATTTACTTTGTCCCTAATGTAGTCTTGCATAGTAAACTCATGGACATTGGGATGAAACATTAGCGTAAATCCAAAATAGCCATGGCTTTGTGATTTTTGTTGTTGTTGTGATTTTGACTGAAAATGCATAAAAACTAGCAATATTAATGTCAATGTCTTGGCTGCATGGATTTGTCCTTGTATGACTTTTGAACACTGCTGCAAAATTGTGAATGTGCTATCTACTAAAATGTTGTAAATTGGACAAAAATCACTGACTGAAGTACACAAGGCAGACTGATGTGGAATCAGAATAACCGATTAAAGTCACATTTCATTAATTACCGACATTTAACTAAACTGGACAAGTAAGTCCAAAACAAGAATTATCTAATAATGTCCCATCCTGAAAAGCTGAGAAGAAGCAGAAAGACAGTAAATACTCGAAAATCACCCTAATATGAGGAACTAGAATGACTGCTTGGCGGCTGTATTCCAGTCGCCAACAACTCATGTTGCAGTTCAAAATTGAATCACTTCATAATTTGACCTTTAACCACCAAAATCCAATTAGGGTCAATCTTGAGTGCAAGTAAAAAATGCTCACGGTGTTATCACGAGAATTGGACAGCCATGAGGTCACAGGGACCTTGATCTGTCCTTTATAAAATCTAATCAGTTTATCAATTAGCCCAGGTGGACATTTGTGCCAAATCTACACCAATTCCCCCGAAGGGGGTTTCTGAGCTATTGTGTTCACGAGAATGGACTGGACACACGGACAACCCGAAAACATAATGCCCGTCCCCGAAACGGACGAATAAAAAAAAAAAAATTCTGAACATACCATTTATGCGGAAGGCCAGACCAACTGTAGCTGGAGCTTGAGGTCTGGCAGTCTGGTTGGTGAATCCACAGTCTCCAAGAGTTTTGCTGTCCTCTAGCGACTGGTCATCCTGTGGGACAAAAGTTGAAAATGTCACAGGATCCACTGCTCGCCTAAAATGTATGAATTTGCGTTAATGAATATTGAGACAGCGTGTGAGACATTCCGAGGAATATTTAAGTCACCCTTTGAAAAGACAAGTTACATGCCACTACGTCACCTAGACAGAACGGTGATGCTGTCAGATGTGTGACTGGACTTAATTAGGTATGCTTGGCCCTAAACTCACTTTGTACAGCCTCTGGTCTTCAGGTGGTCTCTTAAGAATTCCTTCAACAATGCGCTTCAGCTCATACACAGTGGTAGACTCCTTGGCATCCGTGAAGATTGTGGTCTTGTGACGCCGGATCATTAAGAACACATCCTGAGGGAAAGCGTGGATAGAAAAATATGATTAAAAACGGTGTCAAAGGAAACAAGATTTGTGATTTTATCTTTAAAAGATGATTGTTTGAAATTGGTGCTTTAAATGTTCCTCACAAATTTGAATGGCATCAAATAGCCTTTGGAGGACTCTGTGGCTCCTCTAACCACCTTTTTATTTGATCAAACGTCTCAGTAGACCATGTAAGTCGTGATTAGTGTCTATATGGCTAATGCTTATTGCACACTACTAAACTGTATGTAACGTTAGACTCAGCTAGTGTTGTTGGCGAATCCTTTTAAGGAAAGTCAAGTCTTTAGTTGGTTGATATGTTTATGTATCAGGCACGTTTTTTTCAGATACAGATGAAGTAACACTGCTGACAATTCGTTGATTCATAAGCCAACGTTAGCAAAAATCAGCGAACACTGTGTTCAGCTCTGAGCTAACAGGACAGATTAGCCGATACGAACGAGCCTTGAGATGTTTGAGAGCTAGTTAAATGACAGTTACATGAATAGAAACTGCCCTGTTCGTATGACAACGACAGACTGGCCTAACTGGGTTAATTGGCTAACGCTACATCCCGTCCAAGGTTAGCCAAGCGCAGATAAGTTACCTCTCGTGATAGCTATCTGTCGCTAACGGTGGACGAGCAGGCGAAGCTAACTAGGGAACTTAGCACAGTTAGCTAGCTTGCTAGCAAACACAAACGGAAACAAACATGCCCACAACGGTCGGTACCGGTCGTTACTATGAGCACAAATACTTTTGAACGGAGCGCCGAACATTTATTCAGTGTTTGTATCTCGGCATCAATCAAAAAGAACCGATCGATAATAATAATAAAGTTACCATTTCAAGTGCTCAGCTAGCCTGTCGCGCCAGCAGAACCCCAGACTGCACCGCTTGCGGAAATTGCGCAACTCAGATCAGCATTCTGTATTCACGGAAGCAAAGTGCGCAGCGCTGCGCATCATTTTCAGAATTTGGCGCGAGGTAACGTTATTTACACGCTTGAAGGGCGTACGCGCAGTTTGAGTTGGACCCCGACGAGCCGAGCCCCACTCTTATGAAGACGGTCCGCCTTTACCACTGGATTATGGTCTGTTTAGTGACGTTACCTAATTATAATCGACCTCACGAGGAGCTGTCAGCTAGTTGTTTAGCGTTAATTGTAAGTTAGCTCGCAGGCGAGGTTGTGTTATGATGATGATGATGATGATGTTGTTGACTGGGTCCGTTAACGTTAGTTTAGTCGAGGTGACATGTGTCAGTGATGCCAAAGAATTAATGATACTAATGTTAGTCATAGCGAAGTCAGCAAAGTTATGTTAACTGAAATAAACATACATGTGAAAACTGACGTCATCACATTAGTCGGGTTAACCGAGCTACGTTCAGGAGCCACCTCTTTACCCCGATAGCTGTCTACTGGTTATACCTGCCCTGCAAGTGAGCTGCCCATCAAAGGATCAATAAGAATGTATCGATACTTAGCATTATATCAGACAATTGGCCGAGAAACCTGTCAATCAGGTTGTTGGATATCTCTATCCGACCCACTATTTCCTGGTTCTTATATAAGAAACAGTCATGTTTGGTGCCTGAAGAGATTGGCAGCTGAAGTTTTGTCCGTTTTTAGGGGGACATTTAAGTAAGTTTGCTTTGGTTCTGTAGCAAATGAGTATGACGGATTACTTCATAATTTTAGATAAGCAAGGCTATGTGTATTAGTAGGAAAATGTTTGTTGAATGGGCATGATCAGTGTAAAATGGCATTGGTACGTTCCTTTTAACTGGCAGTCAAGATTGTGTGTGCTTACATGTTTTTTTCTTTTGAACGTTCCAGCTCACTCACTATCTTTGAGGAAAGGAGCTGAAAAAGTGCCGACACAATGTCAGTGGCCATGGAAACTACAGGGTCCAGAGTACCTCTCCCTCTTCCGACCCACTTCTCCAATGCAGAACAGTCCTTCTCCCTTAAAAAGCGGCGTCTCCCTTTTTCCTCGTCTTCTACGTCCAACTCGTTCTGCTCTTCCCCTGCCCGGCTCTCACATTCTCTGCCCCCACTGCCACCCTCCAAGGGATGTCCCCCTCTGAGCCGGGTGTTTCCCCAGAATCTATCCCACTGGACCCCCCTGTCGTGTTCCCTTAGTAAGTCTCCCCCTCCGAATTCTGTATATGATCCCAGCAAACAGCAGTCCTATTTCAGTCAGTGCTACACTAACTTGGGCCTGCTGGGAAGAGGATCCTTCGGAGAGGTCTACAAGGTGAGCATATGTTTATGATAATGGTGTAAGTACATATATTGAATTATATGTTGTTGTTTCTTTACATTAAGGAAATTCTGCATTTTAAGGACTCTCATTTTGTGCTATAATAATGTTTAAATAAATAAGCTGCTAGCTGTCTATGGTGGGAAATGAACAGTCTATAATATGTAGATCATACATTTAAGCAGTGCCCACTGCCTCCTATCTCATACCTTTCCTTTTCTTCTAATCCTGTAAAAAAACATTCCTGGACATTGGATTAGGTTGAAGCGAAGTTGTGCTACACAGCAGAATGTACATGAAATCTTAACATCTGTGCTTGTTATGGCGAAGCTCTCAATGCACATTTAGATATGTCTGTAAGCCTTTTTTTCTCACCAGAAATGTAATTAGGAGATCCCTGAGAAGAAGACAAGACCTCAGCATTTTATTTATTTGTCTAGGTGGAAAGCATCAAGGATGGCCGTCAGTATGCAGTCAAGCGCTCTGCTCATCGCTTCAGGGGCAACAGTGACCGGAACCGGAGCGTGAGGGAAGCCAAGAACCACGAGCGCCTCTGTCCTCACCCTCACATCCTGAATTTTGTGGCAGCCTGGGAGGAGTGTGGCCGACTGTACATCCAGACGGAGCTGTGCAGCACCAGCTTGCTGCTCCATGCTGAGAACCAGCCTCCTGGCCCAGGTATATCCAAAAGACACAATCAAATCTACCCAGACGTTGTATTAGCTATCATATTTTGCTTCATATAATGCATGGTATTCCTGCTCCAGACATACTGACTTGGCTTTCGTTTCCAGATGAGCCTGCAGCCTGGGCCTACCTGTGCGACCTCCTCTCAGCATTGCAACACTTGCACTCTCGTGGTTTTGTGCATCTGGACCTCAAGCCTGCCAATGTTCTTATTACTGACTCCGGCCGTCTTAAACTGGGCGACTTTGGGCTGCTGTTTGAGCTCAAACAGAAGAGTGCTGAGTCTGTCGAGGGGAAAGTGAAAGACGACGTCCAGGAGGGAGATCCCAGGTATATGGCCCCTGAGCTGCTTCGTGGGAAGTATGGACCTGCTGCAGATGTTTTCAGGTACAACTAACATACATGAGAAAATTAAATGATCTCCTAAAACATGTAACTGATTGATCTGTTTTAATTTAGTGCCCAATAATCCTTTTTCATTTAGTTTGGGTGTTTCTATTCTGGAGCTTGCCTGTAATATGGAGGTTCCAAACGGCGGAGAGGGCTGGCAACAGCTCAGACAAGGCTGCCTCCCCTCAGAGTTTACCAGTGGTAAGATCCACTTTCTTAAGTCCTCATGAATTGTTCCATTATCTCTGATCTAGCTTTGAAATGACTCGTGTTTCTACTATTTCCCTCTGTATTTGCAGGCCTTTCATCTGAGCTTCAGACAGTACTGCGGATGATGCTGGCCCCAGAACCGTCTGAGAGGCCAACGGTCTCTGAGCTTCTTGCTCTCCCCTCTGTTAGGAAACACAGGTGGAAGAGGCAAATCTACCTTTTGGTCGCCGAGACTGCGCTGACATTGGTCTCCTTCTGTCAGGTATGAGTTTATTGGATCTTCAAATAAACAGCATGGAATGTAATCCTGAAACAAAAAAGTGTACTTTTTAATCGACCTTGAATGTTTCATTTTTCTGCTCTTTTTTTTCTTCATAGATGGTAGTGTGCTTTGGGTGTAGACTCCTGTCCTCCCTTCACTTACTTCCTCACTGGACCAAGCCATTGCCCTGCACTCCTCCTCCGGGTAGCTGGGACAAGGATTTAACCCTGCCCCTCAGTGCCATGCATGCTGACTCGGGGAGCCCAGAGGATGATGCTGTGTTTCTGTTGGATCCCACAGACCCAGAGCTTTCCCCCACCTTCTCACACAGGTAGAGAATCATGTTAAAAACATAGCTAATTCATGGCTTGGTTTTTACGTTATATCTTGGAATTGCATGACTATCCAGCAACGGTAAAATATAGAGAATTATTTGGACACTGCCTTGAGCTCAATTTGTTATTTCTGTCAAATTCCCTGCTTATTTAACTTTTTTTTTTACATTTCCTCCATCCCACAGGGTTAAATCTAGACTGTCTGTGGAAAGCACATCCACTCCTCTCCCAGGATCCCCGAGACGCAATCAGCGAAGTCCAGCCCACACACCGTCTCACTCAGATCTGTGTAATTGGTCCTCCTGTAATTTAGTGCAAACCCTTTCCAGCATCCACTCAAATGGTTCCTGCCACACACCGACACCCAGTGCAAGCCCCATACATGCAGAGCTTTATGCAGATTGCATGATTGAAGACTCCACGCACAGCCATCATTCTTCATCCACCAAGTCCTCGCAGCGAGCTGGTCGCAACTGGGTCCGAACCGAGGAGGCCTTACCCCGACCCAACTTTGAACCAAAGAACCTGCTCAGTCTCTTTGAGGACACAACTGTAGAGGGACAGCCATGAGTACAATCTGCCTGTTTACATTTAAGGGAAACGTGTTTACTTTACAATGTCTGCTGAAGAGGAACTAATGTATGAATATACCTAGTTTGTATGAACTGTTTTTGCCATATTGTAACAGCCTTACAACATCTTCTTTTTATGTGTATTTGAAAAACAAATTATTTAGGGAAAAGGGTTGAACTTGTAATCAGACCTTAAAGCACTTTTTATGTTTGTGTAAATGCAATCTGTTGCTGAAATGACAAGTCATTGTAATGGTAAATAAGTTATCATTCGCTATATGTACTAGTCATTAACCTCGTGAGGTACAGAAGACAATAAAACAATAAGGGAAACAATCTAAACGTGCATTATGTTTCAGGTAGAAGGAACTTTAAAAATGTAAGAAAGTCTTTGTGAGTGTGTCAGATCAACAATTTCCTCCATTTTTGACAGGGCTGATTTTTACTGAGTCAGACTGTAAGGGCTATAAATGAGAAATCCATACTCTGAGACCAGCAGTGAATGAATGAATGTTGACGTATTCAGGATGTGTTTGCGTACTCACCAGTAGATGGCAGCATCGCATGTCACGCTAGATGCCAGGCGCCTCTAAAAACCCAGGAAGAGGATGAGGTGGGTGGTAATATTTCGTGTACAGGATACCCGCACCTTTAGAGATTCTTATATGCCAAACCATTTCAAAATCCGACTCCGTTTATCTCCTTGAAAAGCTGTATGCCAAATGGACCTCCGGTCTGCAATGTCCTGAGGTAGCATTCTGCAACCTAATTGCGAGATTTGCACGAGTGAGTTGTAAACAATGAGCGTTATCATCTGGAAAATCTGAGATTCATTAAAGGCTGCGACATCATTTAACGATATTGCATTGGGTGCAAGGTATGCTGTGTTTCCTTTAGTTAAGCTGGTACTACTGTTGTAGCCCATTAAAGAGATGGTGTTTAATGTGTTTATATGCTTTTTCGCTAATATTGTGGATCTGTATCGTTGCAGTTATATCTGAAGGCTATGGTATCTTAATAAATGAGCATTTGATAGTTGGTATCTGTAATATTGATAGAAAGTTTCCTGCAGATATCACTCGGATCGACACCTTATCTTATTGTTCTAATTATCAGGCAATAAAGATGTCCAAAATTGAACGTCTGAATGCTCGAGTGGAAAAGCTGCTGTCCAAGGCTCTGCAGGAGGTTCTGGAGGTGGTGAAAGAGACGGTGTCAGAGTACCAGGAGAAAACCGCGAGAACCCAGAGAGAGAACCAGAGTCTGAAGAGGAGGCTGCAGGAGCTGCAGGAGAAGTTACAACTGGAGAGCAATGGTAAGTCAGACTAATTGTGTCCGGAAATATTGAAACTGTTTGATTAAAAACAAAACCTGTACATTTCTCTCTCTCTTTTTGTGCTCATCTTTTTTTGTCACGCAGAAGTTGTGGCACAAACTTCCCCTGCATCCCAGCAGGATGACGCGGAGCAGCATCTGATGGAGCAGAAGCAGAAAGAAAAGGACATTGCAGTCATCTGTCCCTCTTATTCGTTTGAAGACCTGGACTGTGAAGCATCCGTTACATCATTGGCCACTTCCGGTCCTACGACAGGACCACATTTAGGTGGCGATGACTTGAACGATCCCACAGCTCTTAAAGCAGAGACCGAGAAGGGGCTGCCGATTTCCAACAATGTCGGCTCCATCACCGCGGGTTCAATGTCTGGAGACGACCATGAAATGAAAGCAGAGCCTATCATGTTGGACGAAGGAGCCATGCGCACTACTCATTATTTCTATGACGGCACTATCGCTGCATCCTCACACGGACTGAGCCTAGAACCTCCTCCAGCTCACTCTGGACTCTACAACGAGTCCGGGCTCGTCTTCAGGCTGTCAGAGGAGCCCCTGTCCCAAAGATACAACAACACAAACTGCGTTATTGGAGCAGAAAAACCACACAGCGCTCAAACAAACCCAAAAGCAGCCAGCTGCGCGTCCGGCTCACGCGTGTTCCCGAGAAACGTGAGAAAACACTACTGCTGCTCGCTCTGCGGTCGCACCTTCAGACACGCGGGCGACTACAAGAAGCACAGCCGGGTGCACACCGGGGAGAAGCCGTACTGCTGCTCGGTGTGCGGGAAGCGCTTCAGTCAGTCGGGCTACCTGACGGTGCACCTGCGCTACCACACCGGGGAGAAGCCGTTCGGTTGCAGCCACTGTGGGAAAAGTTTTAGTCACTCAAGTAACATGAAGAAACACCAGCAAACTCACCTGTGAGGCTGCTGCTCCCAGACTTTCTCTATTCATATTATGTTGGTGTACAATGGACACTGTTTTGTAAGCCACGGAAATAAAAGGTGCAAATTGCTGTATTCGCTAAGTTCAATGTAAAGTTATCCATTACGGTTTACTGAGCATATTGCAATCCTGTTTAGCACAGTCTAATAGTTATGTTTTCTGCCATTCGAGCCTGATTGTCCAATTTCCAAATCAAATAAACATATTTGTTACTTCTTCGTGGTAATTTGTTCTGTATCGCCTACACGATTTCTTTAAAACTATAACCTGAATCCCCCAAAAATCAAACCTTGTGTGTCAACTTGAAAACGTCAAAGCAGCAGAGCAGTGAGCACATTGTAGCCTGCCGGGTAATTTACCTAGCTGTGTGAGTCAGTGCATTTCAAAATATTGAATTTTGATTTTAAAGTTAAATGTCAGTGATGAAATGAGTTGCAGTCTGGTGAGTGATGTAAGGCAGGTGTGTATTTCAACAGTAAATCCTTCCTTTATATAATCCATATCAGCATGGAAAGTGTATAAATCATAAATTGTTTATCTCTGACTGTTTAAATAGGCTGGGCATATGAAAAAAGACATCCCCAATAAAATATCCGTCGTGGGCAAAGTGGAAGCATTAACAAAGACTAGACTGGCCATTGAGGCTTTCAGCAGAAGTTTAGTTATAACCTGTCAAAGTGTTGTATTCTTACCATTTTATTGGGCCTCATTGTGGCTCGTATAATCTTTTTTAATCGACACTGTCTGTCCATGTATCTACCCTATCTGTTGTAGACCAACATTGGCTACTGAATTGCTTTACATTACAAACATGTTCTAATTTAACTGTGTTCAGCATGATGTGTTCATAATATTTCACTTTTTGAGATTTAATTGAGATGCACTGGAACAGTTATCTGCACGCTCGCCCTGTCAGATCAAGTGAGTAACATTGCAGCACCTCATGGCATCACTTTTCAGATGATGAAACATCTTTGCCATCACTTTGAAGGTGTTGCCCAATCCCAAAATGTCCACACTTCCCTTTCCTTCACAACAAAGGCAAATCTTGTTTAAGCTTGATGCTGTTCAAATGACGGCCTACTTAACCAGGTATGTCACTTTTATAGATTATTTTCTCATCGACAAGCTGTAAAACACACTGCCAGAAGACTGTGGAGCAACATATTTGACAAGTACGTTTGATCTATAGTCTGTTTATTGATATTGGTTCTGAAAATAAGCACATGCTATTATTACATATTGTCCTTTGGCTAGTTTTTTTATTCAGTTTGTATTTCAGTTTGAGACTGAAAAACATAGATCAAATCCAGTTCACTGTTATCTTGATCAGACAAATGTTGTTTTTTAACAGCAATGTGCAATGTGGGCAGATGTTGAAGTGTGAAAGGGAAATACAAATTAATTTAATTGGAAACCTCTGTGGTATGCTTAATCCTCACATTTTCTGTTTCTGAATTTTTGGAGGCGAAGTTGTCATAATGCAGAGTGTCAAGTGCGTGGTCGTTGGAGACAGTGGAGTAAAGACCTACTTATCTTCATCTCCATCAAAAAGGTATTTCCTGAGGTGTACACCAGGTTTCTATGACACATACAGTACCCAGGTGAATGTAGATGTCCAGACTGTCAGCCTGAACCTCGTGGACACCGCTGGCAGGGAGGAATACAACCGCTTACTACATCCAAGCCAATGTCATCATCTTCTGCTTCTCACCATTGCTCTAATGTAACTTCCAGTATATGATAATCAGGAGATCCAGGAAAATCGGGGGGAGCAGAATCAGACCACAGACACCAAGCAGCAGGGACATATCTTGAGTGTGCTTTGATCAGCCAGCATGGACTGGATGAGGTGTTTGATGAGGCTGTGCATGCCTTTCTCAGCCATTCAACTACCACCAAGAAACCCTGTGCACTCTTATAAGTTAAGGTTGCATATACATATTGTATTTTGATGTGGTTAAGTACAGTAATCTGTGCAGCTTTATGTGCTTGTGGATGTCATGTATACACTTTAGGAGACTACAGAAATATCCAACTTCATATAAAAATGTAACAGACACAATATTTTATATCCATACTGTTTTGGACACTTCTAATCATGGAGGTTGGACATTTTAGTTACTAAGTTGTTCTTGTCCGTTTTTGTGACTTACATTAATTAACTACGCATGAAATCCCAGTTTTGATCATTTAGTTCTGGGGCATTTTATTAGCTGTATAAAATAACAGGACAACAAAGATTACAATTGTATTTGATGCAAACAGAATACTTCAGTTGGAGGGAAAGATAACTGCTCGAGGTCAGATGTCACTCGCACCTTTATTTTGAAAACCACCTGAGTCACACAGCGGATGTAAATGAGGTTCTACTTCCGGAGGTTGCGAGCTGTTATGTTGACGTTCAGATTTGTGTTTTGCTTGATCGTTTCCAGTTTTTTGGTTTCATTGCTTTTACCAGCCAAGTTGGCTGAAACTTACTGACAAGTCTTGCTAACACAGTAACCACATGACGCGTTTGTTTGAAGTTTTAAGGGACAACGCACCGAGCTAGCTAGCTATCCACGTTACAGTGTAGCTGCAGACTTCACGACTCGCTAGCTTTCAGGTACAGCGGTTCTACACATGCTTTACGTTAGCTAGAGAGCTGACAGGAGCGGTCATTCAACACGTGTGTTATATGTTTGCTCTGATGTTCATAGCATATACACCGCTTAGCTTGAACATAACAGTACCTTTCAGTGGAAATACCGGTCAGACTGTGACGCTTAGCAATCATGCTACTTGATTAATGTACAGCACCATTGCAAATCACTTAAACTGGCAGAATGACTGCAGCCAGTACCACACAGGATCAGCCTGGTGTGAGATGACTGCACCACCATAATATCAAACTATCTGTAAAACGTTTCATACCAAGAGTAACATGGGAATGCTGAAAGCTGCATTAGCCTAATTCAACTGTTATTGTCCTAGACAAATGTTTTTTTTAAATGAATGAGAACAATAGGATGTAGTGCTGTCACACAGCAGTGTTTCTGTTAATGACGATGCAATACGAGTTGTATACTTATAGCTCGCTTTGAAGAGGATTTTGCACAAGCATTCCACAGTAATTTCTTAACCTGAGTGCCATTTTATTTCAGGATGTCTAAACTTGAACGTTTGAATGCCCGAGTGGCCAAGCTACTGACTGAAGCGGTGCACGAGGTACTGGGGGCCGTGAAGGAGACGGTGTCAGAGTACCAGGAGAAAACTGCCCGAACGCAAAGAGAGAACGAGAGTCTAAAGAGAAGGCTGCAGGAGCTTCAGGACAAGATGACGAGATCGAGCATAGGTGGGTAACAAGTGTAATTTCCTTGAATCATAGATAATGTTACCATCCTATGCTGGTTGAAGTGTGTTATTCATGCGTTACTTTGTCAAATATAACAATTCCTTCTTTTGGTCTTGTTTTCACAGTTGTTCTACCTACAAGTAGTCCGTTACCTGAAGAAAAAGAAGACATGCAGAGTCAAGAGCAGGATTTGGTGCTCGCTTTGAGGCAGGATATGGCCCTCGCTCTCGCAGAGCAAAGACAAATAAGCAGCCATGAACCCAACCATGACGTGAAGCAGGAACTGAAACCACAGGAGAGCTACAATAACACTGAACCACAAGCAGAGTGCAACTCTGAACAGGCAACAGAACATTGCATAGCGCAATCAGAGATAGTGACACAGATTATTGAGGATGCAATGGCAGTCCACACATCACACAGTGCAAATGCAGACATCAGTGCTCTCTCACCCAATAATGCAGGCACCTCTCAATCTAGCACCTCACTCGGGGTAAACCTGGCGATTATCAAAAGAGAGTTCGAACTAACAGACTGCACAACATCAGAACCACTGTCTCTTCAACAGCAATATAGTGGATGTGTAGATTTAAGCTGCAACTCTTCTCGTCAGAACGCTGCCGAGACGCACAGGTCACAAGTTAGTGCGGAACCTCACGACCGTGTCTTTGTCCACTCCAGACATGCCGTACCTAGGAGGCATGGCTTTGCAAAAACCAACAGGGCCGCATTTGATGGGAGAAAAATCCGATTGGAGCACTTCACGAGAGAAGAATCACACTTGTGTGTTGTGTGTGGAAAGACGTTCAACAGGGTCGGGAACTTGAGAATCCACCAACGCTGTCACACAGGAGAGAAGCCGTATGGCTGCGTACAGTGTGGCAGACGTTTTAGTCAGGCGGGAGACCTGAAAAAACACAAGAGGGTCCACACAGGGGAGAAACCGTACTACTGCAACCAGTGTGGAAAGAGCTTCAGTCGGGGGGAGAATCTGAAAAGACATCAGAAGATCCACATTGGAGAGATTTTAGAGTTGCAGCAAGTGTGGAGGGAGCAACAGCAATGATTGCTATGCTCGACTGACCGCGAATCAACTAAATCAGCACTTACTTTGTTTAGAATATGTGAGGGATCTTTTTGGGACTTTGCCCTGCGTTTAAGTGATGGTTGCAATTATAAACGACAGAACCTATTGAAAGGCTAGTCTTTTGAAAACTCTTTTGGAATTGTAGTGTGTTACAATGAGTCACTTGCTGTTCTGGTGTGTAGCCAGTTGTGTGCTTGTTACGTTCGTCTTTCTGTCCCTCTGATTGTGATGAAACGGGGCTGGAACCAAAGAGGCTAAAGCTTTACAGATAGAGATGCACTGATATTAATCATTATCTGTCTAATATTGTTGGCTAACACGATTTGGTCAATTGCACCTCATATAAATGTTAAATATACTTAAAGGTCCTCCACATTCATGATACATTCATACAGGTGAGTTCAATTATTGTGGCTGATTAGATTCAGGACTTTGTGGCATCTCTGTCATTCTCCTGTTAGCGTTGTTGCACTAAAAGTTCCACCTCGATCTCGATCATTCTTGTTAGTACAAAGAGTTTTGTTTACTCCATTTAACCTCACCTTTAGTGGAGGTCTAATCAGCCAGAATAAGTGAAAACACCTGCAGGGGTGTGCAGGGCATTTTAGATAGGCATGAGGAAATTGCACATTTTATTTAGCACCTTCAGTTGTCATTTTTTTTATTTTATTTTTTACAATGCCCAACATTATCAGGAATGTTTCAGACAATGCAGATGGGAAACTTTAGACATTAACATTTTAAAAGCTGTTTTAGTGCATCTCTACTTTGCTGTAACAACTATTATTGATTTTTGACTAACTATTTATATACAGTGAGCCTTTGGTCTAAAGAGCAGGTTGAAACATTGTAAGGTGACACTGTAATATTTTGTAACAGATTTTCTGATAATATAAAAAAAATCAGTTCTGTCAAATAAGGAAATGATTTTCCAGACTGATTGACGCTTGCTGTGTGCTGGATATATGTATTGCAGTTTTGGGGGTTATTAATGATAACAACAATGAAAGTAAAGTTAGCGCAGGGAAACAATAAATTCATTTATTACCACCACAAACGGCCAAGTGAGTGTCTGTTCTTTAGAAGTCTCATTAACGTTACTCAAAGGCTTGTCTATGTATTCACAGGTGTATTGTGTCATGGCTTAATTAATTGAAATAGTAAGAACAGACAAACATTGCCTTCCATGTGGCTGTTTGTAATTCTTACCTCAAGTAATATTATTCAGCTAGAATGTGGGAGAAATGATCACTTGACTTTACACACCAGATATTAGTGTTTTTACCATCTACTACTGTGTATGTCAACTCCCCAGGCAGTACGACGCACGAGTAAACATGGCAGCTTCATTATATGACCAGAGACCTAGCATGACAAATTTGCTTTACGCTAACTCAAGTACAGTACATAAAATGTCTCCATTTATACATTATATTGTCCAGGGCTCCTATAACAAATGATAGAAAATAAATGTAATAAAGAATTCCAAACACGTTATTTCAAAACAGAGTCACAATACTAGCCACAAAATGACCTAATAATGCTGAACCTGTTTCAGTTGCCACTTGATAAATCAAATTTACTAAACCAATTGATACAGATACTGACATATAGGCACTTACAGGGCCATGGGAAGTCTGGTCCACCATGCCAGACTGGTTTAGCAGGCTGTTTTTTCTTCTTCTTCACACTTGGCCCCTAATCCCCTTTGTATATTTATACATGTTAATTAAAGTTATTTTACTAATGCAAATCACTCTGGAAAGGACATCTATGGGTGAAGTAATTGGTGTAATGATCATCAGAACCACAGCCCAATAGGCTCCATTACTTTTGAATGCCGTTGACGTGGGGCTGCCCTCACCTTGGCCACCAGGAAGTGATTGGCACACTCAGAGGAGGAAACTGAAACAACGTTACACACTTCTCCTGAAAGGTGAGTAATAAAGAACCATGTGGAGGAGAGAAGCAGTCCAGCCTCGCACTTTGTCTCTCGTTAAAGTTAAACATTTTACACGAAATGTATGAGTCATATTAACAGGCGCCGACGGTAACGCGGATATTAAGAGACGTTGCCGCCTTAAAAACAGAAGACGAGTTATTAATGGCGCTCAGTTTGGCATGTTTCCAACGATAAACGATAATACGCGCTGTATCCTTATTGTGTAGCGTTTATACGTATTACACCGGTGGATGTGGAGCATTTCCTCATCGCAACACTGAAAACGTGTTTGGCCCACAGGCACGAGCTTATCCGTGTGCATTATTAATAATCGTTCACATTCTCCATAAACAGACATAATTGGTAATAAATGGGGAAGTAGCCACGGATACATTGTTGTTGTTTCATATGTTGCAGGTTCAGGTCAAAGCAGCCTGTGATGTAGAAATGAAGATTCATGAAAAGATTGTCACCTATTTTGAATCTTGCACCTCACAAGTGGACAAAGAAGGTTACCTCTCCAAGAAGGTAGGGACATATTATATGACTATAAAAATGTAAGAGGAGTAGCCCGGATGTTGTTTTTATTTGTGCCTTTTCAATAATTAACTAAAGTGAACTGAGGTTTGACACACCAATAACCACTTTGCCTGTAATATTTGAAACGCATCTTTACAACTTTATTTACAGGCAGCATTCAAAACAAAGTTACAAAATACTTTGTATGATAACATTTTATTGTGCTACAATTATGTATGTATAAATAATGTCATATTTTGACTTTCTACGCACATAGAAACAAACAAAAAGAACACATTCTACTTTCCTTTTTGGTGTATTCATAAAACATTTAACCTCCCTGTAAGATGTTAATTTCACCACCAACTGTTGTGTAAGAAATTAGGTAAATTAGTTATTTCTACATGAGTGACTAAACCTCAGATGACACAATTGTCACCCAGGGCGAAAAAAAGACTTCCTATCAGAAGCGCTGGTGCGTGCTGAAGGGGAACCTCCTCTTCTACAAGGACCGGCCGTCTGACCGGGAAGTGACGGGAGTGATTGTTCTGGAGGGCTGCACCGTCCAGCTGTGTGAGTCCGACGAGCAGTTTGCCTTCTCGCTTGTGTGGAGCGAGCCGGGGCTGCGAACGTACAAGTTTGCTGCCGAGGACCAGGCCAGTCAGGAGAGCTGGATCAAAGCCCTGCTGCCAGCCAACCACAACTACCTGGCCGTGCTGGTGATGGACCTGGAGAAGAAGTACAGAGGTGAGAGGCAGACAGACTGGCTGAGTGTCTCCTTCTGTCTGTGGGCGAAAGAACGCTGCCATTGTTCCAGAGAGCAGCTGTGTGAGGCGTCACTGTTTACAGCCTCCATATCACACGGCGTGTAGATCATGGCACATAGTATGCAGACATCATAATCCCATTGCATCAGTCTGTCGCAGGCATTGTGAACACTTTGAGTCAAGTTTAAGGCAATCTAAATGTTTTACAACTTTACTACAAGGGCTTATTGAGGGTGTTTTTGTTTTTTTAATTGTAATTATAAGGCATAAATAAAGTCAACAATGACTGAACATGATACATTTCATAAAGTTATTTTTTTAAAATATATAATACATGTGTTTGTTTGTATGCCTCTACAGTATGCAGCCAACTGTGACCCTGGTCATAGTTAAAGTGTTACGCCACTAGCAGCTTTGCTAGAAAATGAAATGCTTACTCTAATATACACGAAACAAAAAAGGGCAGTGTAATGTAAGCAGCTTTTGCCTCTCTGTTAATGTAACTTAAGCTGTTATTTATGTGTTTCTCTGTTTGTCTTATTTGCTCTTTTCCTCAGATGCGTTACTGGAGTTCTCCAGTGAACCAACCAACCCGTTCAGCAGGCCAAATTTCAGCACAGCAGAGGCAGGATATCCTGCAGCCCATCAGAGCACACAATCTTTAACACTACCTTCGTATCCAACAGCAGGCGTAGCAGCAGGACCCAGTCTGAGCTCCAATCAGATGCTTCTACCTACGGCCATTTCGTCCAAGGCCGCCAGTAAGAGATCGCCCAAACTCTGGCCCAAGAGGAGTGCAAATGTTGTGCCTGTTAACGCTCCTGCTCCTCCTTTGGGGGAGTGGTCAGGGGTCTGTTTAGGCACCAAGGAGGATTTTACTAAGTTGCATGAAGATTTTGGAAAAGAGGTGAAGGAACTGATTGTTGATTGGTCAAAGAGGGGACAAGGTGATGACGTTGTTCAGGTGGAAAACCTAATTGATTTTGGATAAAAAAGTGTGCAATTAAACAATGTCTGAACCGTATTTACTCAATACCTGTGGTTGCATTACAAAGCTACAGTATTATGTATATATGAATTAGAACTACAACAATTATTGTTGAGATTATTTTGTGTATATTTGTTTTTAAGAGCATGCTGTTTTTATTTTTTTAATTATTATGCCATAAATGATCTCATGCTCTATTGATCTTTGTTGCTTGATCTTAAACAGTGACGTGATTTCTGCAAGTAAACTTTAAAAAAAACAGTTCACACGCCATATTTTTAACACTAACACCAACTACAAACAAAGACCTGCAACATTCATGTCTGGTTACCAAACGGAATCCACACCTGTCACAATTGAAAATGCCCTGTGGTCATGGTATGAAGTTATATCATTATGTTTTCGGGTTATCCGTACGTCTGTATGTCTGTACCATTCTCTTGAACTGGGATATCTCAGGAGCACCTGAGGGAATTTCCTTAAATTTGGACAAAAGTCTACTTTCCCTCAAGGATGAGCTTATTAGCATTTCGTGGTCAAAGGTCACTGTGACCTCACGAAACACATGTTTGGGCATAACTCAAGAATTCACATGCCAACTATGACGATATCACACAAATGTTTAAAAGGATGCCATTTTGGACAGACATGGATGTAAACTGCAACTTCCCTGGTTGGCAGAGACGTCCAACCCAGAGATGGTAATTCTATTGATACGAGCTGACTTGAAACCAGAGTTTCTGTACAGATATCTAAATGATACTTTTTCTGAAACCTTGCCTCTCTACAAAAGCCTTGTTTTCATTTAGAAATTGTTGAATGTTGTCCAAACAAACAGCTTGACAAGAAGTTTACCAAATGATGATTTTAAACCAGGGCCCAACTGATGAAATAATAAATAAACAGGATAACGAGATGTTTAATGCCAGCTTTGTTGTTTGCTTGTTTTCTTACCAAAGTGAGGTTTGATACCGAGCCCTGTTAGTCTGTAAAGTGTTATTGATCAATGAATTACCCAAGTCGTCTGTATGCCAGTGAATTAAAGTTCCAAACCACTTTCACTTTAAGGCAGGCCAGTGACTGTGGGTAAAAAAAGGACTGGCATTTGTATTGGGCCAAAGCGGGCCAAGAAGGGCGAAGTCCCTCAAATTTTAGAAGAGTCAAAATGGCTGAGAAAGAGAATGGTGGGGGGAGGCAGCGCTATTTCAGGCTCTACAGCTGTCTTGTTTTATGGTCTTTGACAGAGCTTGGTCTCTTTCTCCCTCTGTCACCTTCAAGCCCATACTTGAAGCGTCTGCTCTGCTACCTTCTTCCCTTAGGATTTCACTTTTTATTTTATTTTTAATAACCAGTGGGAGGATGTAGGATCAGATTAAATCAAGAACAGAAAAAAAGAGGCAACTCTGTCCCAAAGTATCGGTTCACGCTGGTGCTGGATCCCAATACATACCTTAGCTGTACAGTGGTGAGATTTATGGTAGCTTATGGAGCTCATATATGGAGTTAAGTGGGTAGGCCACTGTCCTCCTGTTCTAAAGCAACTATACTGGGAACTTTCAGAAGCGCCCCAAATTAGTGCACCCAAAGCTGCTTATTTAATCCAATCATCATTGGTTGTTTCCCATCACACATGTGACTTATTGTGACATGAACAGGCCCTCCTTCTACAGATAGATTAAATATTTGAGAATGTATCATACATGTGCTATGAAATTATTGTTGTTGTTGTTCTGAACTTTTTCTTTATTTTCTAAAGGTGTATGGCATTTTGGACCTCTACCAGACACAAAGCCAAGAAGCAACATGAAGAATTAACCAGCAGGTTGCCTTTAGATTTTCTTTAAAACTTAAAAAAAATTAAACCGATTTTGAAAGTATTTCCTTCTGCCAGTGTCGATATTAAAGGACTGTTTACATTTATCATTGATGCAAGGTCATTGTTTGAAGCGGCCTAGTAGTCGCATGTCATTGCTGGAGCAGCCAACTGTTTTCAGGTTTCATGACTGTTTATAAACCCGGCTGGCCACTACTGATCTGGTCGCGGGCACGAACCTCAGACCAAACCTATCATGTAGACAGGTGATGACTTCAGAATATGTCAACCGCGAGCACATGTTGGCACCTTGAGCAGCTTGAGGCTGTTAATTGATGTAAATCCTATTCGTGTGTGTATCAAGGACGTAGAGCAGCAGCAGCTTGTCAGCAAACGCTGGGTTTTGTTCTCTCACGGTGGGCATAAAAGGACCAAAAATAGCCACAACAAAGACTCTCAGTGTGTCAAGAAGAAGATGAAGAAGAGGGGTACAGGGGCAGATTGGTTGTCTCTCAGCATGTCCTATCAGTTTGGCCATATTAGTCCACAGATGACACCAAAGTTGGGACTGTGTGTTGGCATTGAATTCACCTCATTCCAAGACTCCTGGGGCCTATTTTTGAGCATCGGTAAGCTGATCCGTCCCGCCACCTCTTCACTCCTCCCCAATTCTCTTACTTTCCCTCAGCTCTGTTTTCCTGCCAAACCTGATGGTGCGGCTAAAGTTAGCCCCCCGTGGGCTAGTATATAAGGCCCCTAGGGTACAGCGCTTACATGTCAGTTACATCGGCTTCGCGTAGGCTTCTCTTCTTGACCACCAACAATCCCAAAAACTTGAGAGATGGTGAGTTTGGACATGTTCCTTGGAAGAACAGTCTCTAGGGATCTTTGATGAGATGAAAGCATCACTGATGCATTTGCCGATCTGGATTACCAACAGACCACAAAGTCGTCTCATCTGAGCCAAACGGTGGATTTTAGTAATTCATCACGGGAATTACTAAAATGCAAAATGTTTTGGGATCACCGGCTTATTATTGGGTCCCTAAAACCAATACATTGTACTTGACTCTAAATTGGGTGATAGATTCAAAATAAATAGATTTATTTTACGGGAAAAACAACTTTGTGATGAAAATATGTGATTTGTTTGACAATTTGGCAAATGCCACCAGATACAGTGATTTAATTAGACTTTTTTGAGTATCCTTTCATTAATCTTAGCCACAATAAGGATGAAAAAAGTTTTAGAAACAAGCAATTGGATTTTATTTTCGCTTAGAGTTAGCCCGGATCACTGCATCAGATAGTAAAGCCTGTTTGATTGATGTTTTGTATGTTTAATTAAAGTGTATATTACCTTTCATTTCCCAGGCACCCAAGAAGGCCAAGAGGAGGCAGCAGCAGGCTGAGGGTGGAACCTCCAATGTGTTCTCCATGTTTGAGCAGAGCCAGATCCAGGAGTACAAGGAGGTAACATTTTCTTCATCACATCTCACGTCCGTCAAAGCTAAAGTTTTCGAGCATTGAGGTCTTTCGAGGCCATGTGAGTGAAGGGACATTTTGTACACTCCTATGGCTGCATGTATCGTTTGACCTCTGCAGCTATAGACCTGATCAGGTGGCTGCATGAAAGCAAGAATGCCCTGTCAGCATGACAGCACAGTAAATCAGAGTCTTTCTGTCAGGGCAGCTCAGTAATCCTCTTTAGAGACTCAAAACACTTGCTCTGTCACCCCACTGGAATGCCGCTCAACAGCTGGTGGACAGTACTATTAATCAAAGCAGGAAAGAGAGGCTCAAGGTGGAAAGAACAAGAAAACATTTGAGATCTTAAAGTTGAGTCAAACTGTTTTGTTGTTACCGAAAGAACGCTTTTCTTAATATTTAAGGATGTAGCACCTTCCTCAACTAGAAAATTGCTGTTATTAGATCACAAGGGTCTCTCAGGGGCTTTCCCTTAGTATAACGGTATAAATAAAAGAGAATACAATTGTGACAGTAGCTTAGCTGGAATAACATTGGGAACAGGGTCATCGGATTTAGTCACATGGCAAAAACAGAAAGGGGGGTAGAGGGTGCCAGCTGTAATCAATACCTTCTCCCTAAATGTCGCAATGGGCTTGTCTCACATTCCGAGACCATTTTAACACCTTAGAAAGACAAGTGGTCGACCAGCTGCCAAGTCCCAAAAGGTCTGCAATGCCATCTTTGGTTTCACTGGGTGCTACGCCCAGCTATGTGGGACGAGAGGTGGAGAACGCCTCCGCATTTACACGTTTATGTTAGCAGCCTATCGCACGCAAATAATCATCATAAGCGAGTCTTATGACGAGGACTTGTGAGAAATGTGAGGGCCTCAATTTTCACTGTTTTAATTAATTGTAGTTTATAGTTTGAGGGCTTCTGAATGTCACCTGATGAGATGGTGAAATGTTTGGTGCAGCCCCAACAAATGAAATATTTTTTTATTGACTGACTCACCACTCCCGTCCTACCTCACTATCCCCGGCAGGCTTTCACAATCATCGACCAGAACAGAGATGGCATCATCAGCAAGGACGATCTCAGGGACGTGCTGGCCACCATGGGTCAACTGAACACGAAGAATGAGGAGCTGGAGGCCATGGTGAAGGAGGCCAGCGGCCCCATCAACTTCACCGTCTTCCTGACCATGTTCGGAGAGAAGCTGAAGGGTGTGTTCAGTGTTCATCTTAAGACAACTATGCTTGTGTCACCTTTTGTCTCATTTCGTACATTTCCCCCGCATTAGATGCTTGATATAACTCAGGATTAATATGCAATCATTATTACAGTTGAGACTAATTGGCTGCTTTTACTTTTAGGTGCTGACCCCGAGGACGTTATCGTGAGTGCTTTCAAGGTCCTGGACCCCGAGGCCACTGGCTCCATCAAGAAGGAATTGTAAGGGCTTTACTTTTAACTTACCGTTCATCACAACAGCCGTTGCTCTTTGTGGTGATCTTGAATCAAGATGGACCATCTGATATATTTCTCTCCATTTTCCCTCTCCAGCCTTGAGGAGCTCCTGACCACCCAGTGCGACAGGTTCACCGCTGAGGAGGTGAGCTAAACCGTCTTTGTCTCGCTCATATTTCTTTTTTGTCTTTCGTTGCTCGGGGTTTGTGAGCCATGCCTTTAATCTCTCCCATGCAGATGACCAACCTGTGGGCTGCTTTCCCCCC
This sequence comes from Myoxocephalus aenaeus, assembly GCA_038501785.1. Lineage (NCBI taxonomy): Eukaryota > Metazoa > Chordata > Actinopteri > Perciformes > Cottidae > Myoxocephalus > Myoxocephalus aenaeus. The sequence goes on along the minus strand of JBAMJR010000143.1, from coordinate 233,250 downwards.
TGATGTGGCCGGCAATGTGGACTACAAGAACATCTGCTACGTCATCACACACGGAGAAGAGAAGGAAGAGTAAAATCCACCTCCTTAAAGATCTCCACCTCCGTTAAAACCCCGTACCATCGACTCACTCCCCTTCTCTTCGACCTCGTGGCTTCCTTGCACACTTCCAGGCTGCCGGCCCGCTCTTTCCGCTTGCCAGCTCACTACGAAAAGACTTGTCTCGTTTATTGAGATACTCAGTGAGAGGACTGAAGGCTGTGTGGGTTGTTTGTGTGTGAGCACCAACAGGGGGACATGGGATTATTTTCAATAAAAAATAATCTTGTGGCACCGAAACACTCTCTCTATCTCGGTCCCTGTCTGTTGTTTCTTCTTCTTTTCCTCCGTCATTCATTCTGTCCTTCTGTGTTGAGGCCAGCAGTGCATGCATCCTACCTACAAGCAATGAAGTCCAGTGTATACAGCTGTCAGTCAGAAGTGTCTTTTGGGTGCTGTGGTGCATGCACAGTCACTGACTTGAAACAAGTAAAGCGGCCTGACCCAAGTGGTCTGTCAGTCTCAACCGGACACAGAGAGTTTAATGGATTTGTTCCTTTGTTTGAAAATCGAGAGGAGTGCACAGTAAGAGAGAGTGAGTACTGAACTATAATAGTTTGCCTACCCGGCTCTTAATTACGTCGCTCCTTCTCTTCAACACAGGATGAATGGGAAACGTTGCAGTGAAAAATAGGAAAACATGATTTTTTTTAACTTCAAAATCTTGTAAATAGGGAAATAGATGGGGAAAGATGGCGAGTGGGCAGCAGGAAAGAAATGAACAAAAGTCAAAAGTCTTTGTTTATGACTCATCCTCCTCCCACTCACTGCTGTTTCTTCCTGTTGTGATTGTGTCTGACTGTAACAAATAAAGAAGTACAAATAAAATCCACTATCTTTTGTATTACACTGTGTCTGTTGGTTTAAGTGTGGGCGGAAATGATACTGTAGCACTCGCTGCTGGTTGACCCTGGACTTGTCGAGCACTGAGTGTAATATGCATATGGTGAAGCATTATAAAGGTTTTGATTGATTAGCCTGCTTTTAAAAGGCGATACAAAAAAATGTGGATAAGTGATCAAAATCTCCAAGTTGAAAATATACCAAATGTGTCATGCTGAATTTCAGTTAAGTAATTTCTCCACGCAGTATCAACTCATTACTCTTAATGTGCAAGACAGAGGGACACAAACATGGAAACACCTAATATTATAAGAATAACCTGCTTAGGAGCAAGCTGTAGTTTTTCCAGAGATGGCCAGTGAATTAAATTCCGCACCCAACAACTCCTGTGAAGGTAAACTTGAGCAAGGCACCTTTTTTAGTTTTACCCTTTTATATCATGATGTCTCTTTTAATGACAGCATCTTATTACTTATAACTTATCAGGTTCTATTTAATTTGCTTGTTGAACAGAGCTACAATATGTTATGACGTAAAAATTTCCCCATCCTGATTTTACAGTCAAATGAATTCAAAGCTCGGTGGAAAATGATTGTCTGTGAGACAGATGTGACAGATGATGACAGATGATCATGTCTACTTTAACATTCACAGCTGCACATACATTCTTCAAATCAAGAGAACTCACTCAAACACAGCTGTCATATTTTCATTTTGCTTACAGCAAGAGGTCGGCTTATTGTGTTCAGTTGCTCGGTGTGTGCTTTTAATTGATTAATGAGAGAGTGAACGGAAGGTCTGTGTTGCTTTGTTGTTACCAATACCACAAATCCAAATGGCTCGGTTACTTAACATCACTGACTACTCTAATGCAACAGCTGATATATGTCAAGACCATCCGGAGGGTGTTATCTTCTGGTCATGTGTCATTGTGGTTTGCTTTGTTTTTGGATTTCCTGGAGCTGTTGTCGTGCTTTTGGACATATTTCAGAAAGGAAGAAAAGGAACCTCATTGACCCCCAATGATGTCTTTATGTCAAATCTCACTGTCTTGGATGGACTTCATTCGGTCCTTATTCTACCAGACTTTTATAACCTGTCAAGCAAGTATGACATATTTATTAACTTTTTATATTCATTCAATGTGTGTGGGAGGCCTCTCTTCATAACCTGTATCTGTCTGGACTGTTACCTGGCTGTGGTTCATTCTGTCACTTATCGGTTGAGAAAGAGTTTGACTCCCAGAGTTCTGATGGCTGTTGGGGTTTGGACTGTGACGGTTGCTGTTGGAATTTATTTTGTTATCATAGATGATGGCAGTTTCAGTGACCTAAACCCAATCGTTTTTTTTTTTATTGACTCTCCCTATTGTTGGATTTTGTGACTTCTCCATCCTCTGGACCCTGAAGAGATCTAAACTTGGAGGAAAAGACGTCCACCCCCAGAAGAAGAAGGCTGTGAAGATCATCATCAACAACTTTCTTATTACATTTACTTCCTATCTTCCTCCAATCATTATTATGATGGTGTCCCGTTTTCTGAGCGTGGATAGAACTACCCTTCATTGTCTTGTGATAATTCCAGTAATGAGCATCCCTTTCATAGGAAACACAGTTTCACTCATCCTGCAATTGATCAATCTGGGAAAACTGGAGTGGTTAAAATGTTGGAAGAACAAATGAACATTATACAACCTCAGTTTTCAATAAAATGTGTTTTCTATTGAGCATGCAGTGTGAAAATGTAATACTTCATATGCCACCATATAGTAGCTGCATACAATATATCCATCAAGATTGACAAACAGTTTGATATCTGAGGTTCACAAACAGATGATCAGATGATGAATATGTTGTTGTTTTTTTACTTTAGGGAAACCTTTCAGAATGTATTCTGTACTATATTTTGGTCTGAATGAAGAAATACATCATAAAGCCTTTTATTATATAACCTTTATAGTTGTAATTATTGATGGGACTGCATAGTATGATTGTACGGACAGGATCATGCAAAACTATTTGGATATCATTAGAATATTTGGATATATTTTTGAATGTTGGTCATTTCACTCTTTGAGGGAATAATGCCAATTTCAATCTATTGTTTATCATAGGGTACCTGGTATAATCAATCTATTGTTTATCATAGGGTACCTGGTATAATCAATCTATTTATATTGCAATCTATTATATCTTCTGGTCAAAACCTGTCTGCGTTTTAAACCAGTTTGCATGACTGAATTAAGGATTTTTATTGCCAAATGTTTTCCTGTTAAAAATAAGTTGATAGTAACTTTGCTCTTTATATAGCTTTGTTCAAACCTATCACTTACTTGTAGGGAGTAAGTGGTCGTTCACTTGATTTACCTAAGAGGCTATTTAATTTACCTTTTGCTAAACACTGATGTTGACAGGCGGTGGAAAGTGACTGGTGATAAATGAGTGTGTAAATACAGTGAGAAAATATTTTCTACAGTTATGTTACATTGGTCTTGGACCAGTGCCTGTTGTTGTTATTATTGTTATTTTTGTATTATAACCAGTTATTATTGTTGTTATTGTGGTTTATTTTACTTGTATTACTATCACAAGTTACCCAAGTGTATTTCAAATCCTATACTGTAATAAACAAAAACTAAAAAATATAATATCGCACTGTCATATTTCAATATATTTATACGCATTCACAAAATCAAGAGATCAATGAATCACGTCACACGGTGACGTTGAAAATCAGGAAGTAAAAATAATAAACAAAACGTTCTGCCTTCAAAACAAAAGAAACAAATATGTCGCTTTAAAATACCGTTACTGAATTTGACAAACAAGTATACTCCCAAAACAAGAGCTATTTCTTAAAGCTACGTGGAAAGATTAGATCGAAAATTAATGATACTATAGCCATAACTTGATGTTTTGTTTCTCAAAATAAAAGCGTCCACCAGAGATTTTTTTATTTTGGAAGTGGCGCGCCGGAAACGAAGTTCGAGTTGTGAAACTTGCCCCTGGCGAGAGAACAGGGAAACGGTGGCTACACCAAACTGTAACTGTAAAACATTTCAGGCCCGGTTTGTCACCGCTAACTAGGAATGGCTCTCTGGTAGTGTGGACCGCCGGCTGTGGAAGCCATCGATACCGCTGTCGTCCCGCTGTGCCTTTGAGAGTCCGGACGAACCGAGACCCGCCAGCATGGCCGCAGCGTTACCCCGCTGCACATCTGTCAGACTCCACACTGTGGCCACTGTCGTCCTGCTACTCCTACTGTCGGTGAGCGCCGTGCAGTCTTCTCAAGGCGACAAGGAGCCGGTGTACCGAGACTGTGTGAAGCAATGTGTCCGGACCAACTGCACCGGAACTCAGCTGCGGGGCTTCCAGTCTGCACAGCCGCAGTATATGACGCTCACAGGTGAGTTGTTGTCATTCAGCTAACTCGGCTTGCTAGCACTCTGTGTATTTCTAAAGAGAGTAACGTTACCCGGTGTACTTTACTTTATATTACCCTGCTAAATTCACCCATTGACTGTATTTGTGAACAGTTAACATCCACGCGTTCGCTCCATCTAGCCTCGTTTGTGATGGCTGAAATGTGATTTTAAACATTTTTGAAACGCAGTATATCTTCTCATCTGAAACTTGTGATACTGATTGAGAGTGGAAAGCCAGTTTTTCTGGCTGAGCGAGGTGTCACAAAAGGCCTATTGTATATTGTGCTTTGTATACTCCACCCTCAGTAAATCGTTAACAATTGTATAGAGTGTTTGTGTGACATTTACATACACACCATTTTGAAAAGAAGAAGCAATTTATACTGTAATCCAACCAGAAAAGAGAAACTAAATATAGTGCCTCCTTCTCTGTAGCTGCAAATAGGGGGTGCACATTTTAAGGGCTGCCACAAACCATTATTTTATATTCTCAATGAATCAACTTTTAAATGTCAGAAAGCAATGCAAAGCCCTTCACAGTTTCCCATAGCCCTAAAGCCCAAATATCTCGTTTTGTTCAACCAGTAACAGGACTCAAACATACATCAATTTTATTTATATAAAACAGAGAATAACCACATTTTCTCACATTTGAAGAAGAAGAAAACCAGAGAATGTTTACAAAAAATACTTCAACCATTTGGAAAAAAAAATAAAAAATGTAGTTGCCAACTAATGTCATTCAACTAATTGTTTCAGTTGTATTTTAATGGAAGATGCATTTTATCCTTGAATATTTGTCCCTATTTAATTGAACCCCTTTGACCTGAGCTCCTCCCTCCTGTGATGCAGGTTGGACATGCCGTGATGATTGTCGCTACGAATGCATGTGGACCACCGTGGGCCTTTACCAGGCCGAGGGGTACAGAATCCCACAGTTCCACGGCAAGGTTGGTGCTCCTTACTGAGGCCCGTATGTGCATCACAACAACGCTATTTTGTATTAGAGAGAACGCTTGGCTCACTCCTCCAAAATAACCTCTTATTCTGTTCACTTAAATCAGTAGATTATATGAGACTAGAACAAGTGCTCCAGTGCTGTTGTTTTTAACTGATTTGAGTCAAATGTGAAATGTGTTTTCTCTCTTATAGTGGCCATTTGTGCGCTTCCTGTGCTTTGAGGAGCCAGCTTCTGCCCTGGCCTCTCTGCTGAATGGCCTGGCTTGCCTTCTCATGCTGCTGCGCTATCGGAGCACGGTGCCACGCCAGAGCCCCATGTACCACACCATCAACGCCTTCTCTCTGGTGAGATGGAAAGAATGAAAGAACTTGCCGCAAATAAATACACAAATACTACTATGTTCATACAATCCGGACAAAATGTACCATGCGTATTTAACGAGGGCCTGTGTTGTTCTTTAGGTTTCTCTGAATGCCTGGTTCTGGTCCACAGTTTTTCACACCCGGGACACCTATCTCACAGAGGTAATGCTTGTTGACTGCCTAGAGATACTTGTAAAGCTGCGCCAGCTGGTTTATGTCCACTTGATGGCAGAAAAAAAGTCATATAACAAAAAGAATGATTGGATTGTCAAGTTTATATGGCGTGATACCTGTGACTTCCAAAGTTGTGCTTTCAGAAGAAACAACAGCATCCTTTCAGAGTTTTCTTTCTCTCTACCTGACTGATGTAACATGATTACATTCTCACCTTTCAGTCGCAGTTTGGGCCACTTACTTTTTTTTTGTCTCTGTGATATTCTCTTCCAGAAAATGGACTATTTCTGTGCAACAGCAGTCATTCTTTACTCTATCTACCTATGCTGTGTCAGGTAAGCTTTAAAACAGGTATTCCTACAAATGTTCTCATTTGTCACATAGAAGATCAGATATGGTTGTAAGAGAATTCAAAATCACATTCAACTCTACTTATCATTGACACTGTTGGAAGTTTCTGTTTTAATGTTTATACATTTATGATGAGAATTAATTATTTAGTTCAACTTCTGTCACGGAAGTGGAAGACAAAAACTTCTTGTGGGACTCTTATGTTGTGTTTAATGTAAAATGTAACACTTTCTGTTAATCAATGTTTTCTGTTCACACTCTCTTTGTCAGAACGTTGGGTCTGAGGCGACCTGAGGTGTCAAGCATAGTGGGAGTCCTGCTCATCTTGGCCTTTACCTCGCACGTGTCCTTCTTGACCTTTGTCAGTTTCGACTACGGCTACAACATGGCTGCTAACGCCACAATCGGTACGGCACATGCTCAAGAGTCTTATTAAATCTGGCTAGTTGTAATAACTTAATTTTGATACTTGTGTTTTTTTTTTCTTCTGTAGCAGCTTTGTGTGTTTTTAATGTAGTGTATATCAGTACTTTCAATTACACGTTTTATTCATTTGTTTTCAACGTTTTTGGTCTTTAAAGGCATAGTGAACCTCCTGTGGTGGCTGTGTTGGTGCTGGCAGAACCGGCGGACTCTGCCATACTGGTGGAAGTGCGCCCTCGTGGTGCTGCTGCTTCATGGTCTGGCCCTTCTGGAGCTGATGGACTTCCCCCCAATGCTCTGGGTCCTAGATGCTCATGCCGTCTGGCACCTCAGCACAATACCAGTGCACTTCCTTTTCTACAGGTTCGTCCCCTCAAGTGCGTTGTCTTGTGTGTCATAGCTTTACTGAAGAGAAGCCTTTCAGGCAGCATCTGATAAAGAAAGAAAGATTATATTCTTGCCTTGAAATAAATAAAAAAAGGAGATAATTCAAAGGATTATTAGTGGCGATAAATATCTTAAAAATGATCCTTGATTATTATTTCTCCCTCCAGTTTCCTGATAGACGACAGCCTCTACCTACTAAACACAGAGAAGATGGGCGTCAAAGTCGAGTAGGAGGAGCTCATCACCTCTTCACCACGCCTACACCGTCGCACGTCTCCAATCAGGGCAGCCGGACACCTGAACACGGAAGTAGCCCAGCCTCCCAGATGATGCATGATACCACATTGACTTCCATCAAAAGTAGATTTTGTTTACAAGTCTCTTGTTTTAATAATTTCTAGTATTTATTTGGGGGGGTTATTTTCTCAATTTTTTTTCTGGATCACGATGGATGTTTGCTCTACTTAACTTTGCCTTGTACAGACATGTGCTCTACGATTCTTTTATCATCAAACCAGGATGAAGGAAAAGGTTTTGTGTTCGACCACAGAAAACCGTGATGATTGGCTTGCATATCCTGTTTCCTTCGAATCTCGGATGCTTCTGAAATTGATCCCCTGAACCAATGATTTTGTCTCTTGGATGTCCCGCTTAGTTCTGCACAAACTGGCAGTTTGCTGTGGCTGACAATAGATGGCACCATATCCCTTGCCAGGCCATCATATCCTACTGCGTTTGGTACGGCATGTATCAGATCAGAGTACATGTGTGCTAAAAGTGGACTGGTGGACACCGAGAGTTGCCCCTTGTGAAGTGGGCTGCCAGTGGATTGTTCCAGAGGGAGAGCGAGGGGGGGAAAGGGGGTTTATGTTTGGAGGCCATTCTAGCTGACTGTGTTTTTTTTCTTCTTTTCTCACCATCACACATGTATTTTTGTGCCTGCATTGTTTCCACTGCTGCTTTTTTCTTTTATACTCTTCTGTATAATTCCAAATTTCTATTTTAATTTCTATCAGCTGCCTTAGTTGTTTTTATTCTGGTTTCTTTGACCAATTTGTGTGCTTTATTTTGTTGACTTATTACATTTTAATTACTTGATTTTGTTTTAATTTGGGTGGGACATTCTGGATGATCATGAAATGGAAATATTGTTTTAATTCACCTGGATTGCCTTTTAGTGTGAGGAGAGGGAGAAAAATGATTGAGGTAGGAGAAATAAGCTGCAAAAAGAAGCCGGGGGCTTTTTTTATTTATTTTTTTAATATCAAAAGTTTCTAATAAATTCTGGTGTTATGTGTTGTGTGTGAGTATGTGAGAGAGTGTTTAGGTGTTAATGTGTTTATTTGATGCCAATTATCTGGATTTGGTTGCATTTCTTGCTGTAATGATCCTCAGAATGACACACACACACACACACACAACCAGCTGCTGTTCAGATAACTGTCCCATCATGTAAAACACTCCCTATCCCTCCATGTTTGCCTTACATATCGTATCAAACCTGCTTGTCATGAGCATGTCTCTTCTGTTTTATCTTTCTGTTCCTCTCAGATTAGGCACCAAAAAACTCTTGAATTCATACCGTGTATGTCTTCATCCCTCAGAGGTTCTCTTGCATATGTGCACTTTACGCATGTGTGGACATTTACGTGCATTTTTGTTTTTGAAATTCTGCCCATGGCTTTGTATTTCTGTATGACAACAATGACCAGTACAGTATGTGTGTACACGTTCCCTTGACTCCACATTGTGTTGTTTTTGCCTGCCATCGTATACCGAATCACTGAGTGTGTGTTCGTGTGAGAGAGCTAGATTGTTCTGGATCCGTGTGTGAGTGTGTGAGTGAGTGAGTGAGACACACACACACACGATGGATACATTTAGCTTCGCTGACAGCATGTGATGGGGGGTGAGAAAGAAAGACGTGTGGAGGTTGACATAGGTTTGGGTAAAAAAACGTTTCCTGAAATCATGCAGAGATACTTGCCTTATGGGATAAGAAACATTATATATGTTGCATATTCTCATTATGTATTATTTGCTCAAACTGTCCATATTCTCAGATGTAGTGATGTGTATTAACCACTGACATTCATGGAATGGTGTCTGTGACAAAGCCAGAACAACAAAATCTAATGTTGATTTATTTCAAAATCTCAGCCTATTCAAACCTGAAAGTAATCCGACTACTGTTAAGAAACATATCTCATTGGTTTCTGTTATAAGTTAAAGATGTCCTGTGAATTAGCATAAAACAAACACCAGGTTTTGCTCTGTAAATCATCATTGTTTATTTTCTTTATTTCCTTCTTCCTTTACCAATAACCACGTCCCTCTTCCCCCGCTCCTCTGGCGCCCCCTGCCTGCTGCCCTGTGAACCATCACCTCTCCTACTGAGTGCACTTTTCTCCACCTCGCATCTAATATTTGACCCCCAAAAAATTGAACAAATAAAATTGTTCTTTGTTGATAAGGAATTAAGCTTGTTTGTTTCGTGGTCTTTTATCCTGTGAACGTGATTCTCTTCAATGAGCTTGTTTTAGTGGTTCTCCAACCATGATGAATATTGGTAGACAAGAGGGAAAACGATCTGAACATATTAAAGACTAAGCGTTGTTTGCAGTGAGGCAAGAAACTGTCACGTTCAAGACCCTCTCAGCTCTTTTTTAGTATATATTAGTTAAATTAATAAGGCCACAACCACCTTTCAACAATCAGTCCAATAGTTCCCAACATAGGGGGAAGAAGAAAAAACTAACTTCTGCTCCACAAATCTGTGTTCATTTGTTGGACATGTATCTCATCTTTTCTTTCTTTTTGTGAAGCGTTGGATAGATTTACCTCTTTGTGCCTCAAATTATTGTTTGAAATGAAACTATTCGGAAGATTAGAGAGTAAATGTATCTTTGGTGAAACTGATTACAGCTCAAAGACATCTGTGGCCGCCACCAGATAGAGTTATTTGGTAAAGCATCACAAGTCAAACATGTTTGAAACCACTTGTTTAATACAATGCATTGTATTGCCATTTTCAGCCCTGATAATGTATTTTCGCCATCTATTGCTCGTAATTCTTTTTGGTATGATACATACAATGATTGCATGCTCAACGTCATAAACAAGGTGCAAAGAGAACATCCAGGACACAAAAAGTCACTCCAAATTCAAAGTGACGTATAGTCTGTGATTCATCCCTCCCTTCTTTCACTGCAGTTTGAAGGTCCTGCTGACCTTGTATCATGTGTGCCAGTATCATATGAACAGATTCTTTGTAAGTTGTTGTTATGTCTCTAATATCACCTGGACAGACTCCTCCAGGCCTGTCTATGTTAGTTGAAAGTAAGAAAGTACAAGTAAGAAAGTACAACTCATATGTTCATTGTCTACAACAAGCCTTTATTTCATTTGCAGAAACTGTATTTTTTGCTGCTAGTCGCCCTTGGACTCTCTCACTTGCACACATATCTCTATTTCATGAGAGACATTAAATGTAATGTAATGGTGTATTTATTTTATGAAAACTAAATATTGGGGCAGAAAATCCGTATACGTTCGAAAAGCATAACTTCATAGCTAATGTGACAACTTGCATGTTTCTACAGCCAACTTTATCGATGACTTAAGAACTCATAAAACTTGGTGCATGAATTTTGCTGAAGTTTACAGCTGAGACTTATTCTGTGGTAAGCAGGGCCCGGACCACTAATCATTATGAAAAGTCTGGGACTTGTGTTCTGAACGGCTCAGTGAGTAGCTTTCTGTTGTTTCCTGATAGCTCCGTGCAGTATAGCTCGGACTCTGACCCTTGCTGCTGTGGGTAGGGAGCGTGGATAGATTTGGATGAATAGAGTTTATTCTTCCTTTAACTCCTGATTTGTGACTGTGAAGTGAAGGGCATGAGAAATATGAAGATGCTCCAAGCTCGTTAAACGCAAATCATTTCCCTTTTAATAAAGTCAATGACACACACGCACGCACACACGCACACACGCACGCACGCACGCACGCACACACACTCACACACACACACACACACACACACACACACACACACACACACACACACACACACACACACACACACACACACACACACACACACACACACACGCCATAGTTATAACTATTACATAAGTAAAGGAGCTGAGTACTTCTTCAGCTACAATTGTTTGGTTCGTCATATTTCATAACATATAACTGATAGTTTTAAAGGTCACAAGCAGACATGTTTGTTTTTTATACGTAACAAGTTAATCTGCTTTGAGGAACAGTTTTTATTTGGAAGTAACATTTCCTGGTGAAGAGATCGTAATGACATGATGCAATAGCCCCATTGGGAATTAGACTCAAATGCTGCACACATGATAAGATACATAACATATTGTCTTATCATACTTGTCTCCAGTAGTAAATAAAAAGGAAATTAAGCAACTTATCCAAAAGCACATCACAACCACACACTAAACAGATAAGAACAAGCAACATATTGCACAATCCCCGCATTATAAAATGAGAATCAACACATATACAAACATCGTTTGTATATTTTAATGAATGTCCACCGGTGGCTTTAAGTTTCCTAATCACATTTTTGTAAATTGAACCATGACTGGCCCCAAAACTAGTTATGATGTCACTAAATCATCTTGTGAGTACAGAGAAACTTTTCCTCTTCACATCAATCTGCACAGTAAAGCTCAAACATCCAGTGAAGTGACAATAAGCAAAACACATTTTTGAATGAGTATGTGTTTTATTCAGTCAATCATTACATACAATACAATAAGTAAAGCCACAATCTAATATACAAAAAAAAAGACAGACTGAAAAGGTATAGGTAGAAGCATAATGCTTATATATTCCTATCCTAAATTCTTAGCAATTATTTTGTATTTTTGTATGAGTTGGAGCTTTAAAGTACAAACCTACCAACAGTGTATTCTTCCTGAAGGAGGGACCACTAGGATAACATGTACGCGTTAGAATAAGGTAAAGTTGGAGCAGCACTGCCCTGCAGATAACAGTCTGAAGTGAGGGCGGGCTGAGTCAACCTGCCACTCCCCGCTCAGGCCTCCGCGGGAGCGCGCATCTGTTCCTGCGCGCTGTCACGCTTTACTACCAACAGGCACGAAAATTCCAGGGAGGAAGTCACTGAGATTGAGAAACGAACAACAACTCCTGAAGGTGCCAGGAAAAAAGAAGAAGAAGGGGGGGAAACAAACAAACTTGGAGACGAGAACAAGTCGGAATACGCCAAGTCCTCATTTGGGAACAGTAGGAACACCTAACTTTTGGATATGGACTAGAAGCGCCAGGGGCTCGCAGCAGATGGAGGCGGCGAGAAGTTTGCTGTTCGTCGGGGCCGTGCTGCTCGGGCTGACGGGCGCGTCGGGCAGAGAAGGTGGGTAACTTTCACGGCCTCTAATGGCAAAAGTAGTTTAAAAGTAGACACAGTAGAACACGCGGGTTGTGTTTGAGTAGGTGTTGGTCGTCCAGCTCGGCACAAAGAGAGTGATATGTCCAGCTATAGGACCACATTCCTCCGCGAGCCCTCGTCCTCTCTGAGGCTCGTGGGGTTTATAAAGCGCTGCTCGTGAGGGGGGAGAAATCACACCTGTCGCAAAGTACCTTCAACCCACATTTACTGTTTTGACTAAAACTCCCTTTGTTGCACATTTTTGTTGCACAAACAAACCTCGCTGTAACATAGTAGTTGTAGTAGCAGCTACTGTGTAGTAGTAGTAGTAGTGGAACAGGTGATACATCTGAGAACCTGCTTTGCAGCTTGGGGACACCGAGAGACGGCGGTCCGTGCAGGAGGACGTCAGGCTGGTTTGCTCTCCGCGTAAACAAAAACAATCCAACAACAGACAGGGCATTGTGTGCCAAGGATCATGACGATGTCAATTATTCACTTCTGGCACTAAAGAGGACATTGTCTAATAGAGGGCCACTTGCCACAGTTAGAGCTTGAGTGCATGCCAGTAAAACAAGAGCTAAGTGAAAGTGCAAACCATCACTTAGGCCTTGCATATTTGCAAGATGGTACGACATTGTTTGCCCTGTTTTGTTTGCACCATATATTAGTAGAACTATTATAATTCTAAGCAAAAGAACATTTTGTAATAAAAAATAAAAAATCTCGACCAATGTGGCTTTTGCATCAGTTTCTCTTTCCTTCTCTTATCAGGGCTGAAACAGTTAGTCATTAATTGAGGAGTCGATCTACAGAAACTTTGAAAGTCAAAGTGAAATGAAATGTCATGATTTTAGTTTCTCAAATGTTATGTTCTGCTGCTTTGAGGTTTGGACTGAAATAATAAAGACAATCTCAGTACTCAAAAGAGAAGAAAGCAATTTGAATGTTTTACTTTGGCCTCCATGATATTTCTTTCTCATTTATAGGCCAAACAAGTAATCTTAACCATGAAAATATTGGTTATTTGCAGCTGTAGTTTGTAGTCATGGCTGCATAGGCCTCCATATTGATATATATCTGATTTAAGTGGAGTCAGATGTCAATAAGCTGAATCCCATGATTGTAAAAGCATTTAATAAGCTAATGGGAAACATATATCAATAACTGAGAATTATTTCCAATAGATGCTTTATTGACACGTACTTGTTAGCGTTTATCGACATGCCCATGTGAGGAAATAAGCTAGTGCATGATAACATGAAATAGCACCATGTTTGGGATGAAGTCCTCTTTACTTCTAAAAAGACTAATATGAGTAAAACATGTTGTAGTGAAGCTTCTTTGTCTTTTATTAGCTGCTACCCCCACTGCTACACACACAAACAACACCGATAGTCGCAGGTGAAGTGATTTGCGAACACAACTGCATTGTTGGTGGGAACAGGTTGGTGCACTTTACTCCACAGCGTCGATCTCTGAAGCATCAGTTCAGCGTGAGTGCTGTTATTGGTCCATAGCAGCTGTATTTAGCAATGCACCAAGCACAAGTCTTACTTTCAGTAATGTAATATTGTTTTTGTCCACACACACACACACACACACACACACACACACACACACACACACACACACACACACACAAACATCCTGTGGTCAACAAGTGTATGATTCCAAAGGTCAGAAGTTGTTTTTTTCCTTCCATGTTCTGGACAAATTATTTCAACAACCTGCTCCTGTGTGAGATTGTGTGAGAACATATTGTGTGTTTTGTGTTGGGTGGCCTCCGTATCCACAGACTGCATGTCCTTGTCACACTCTGGTGCACCTATTGACTGAAACTCCCCGTGACGTGATTAAACCCTACTAGATCACCCTCGGTGGCAGGTTAGCTCAGCCGGCCGTGGCTCACCAGTCTAAGCTGCGTGTCACTGATCTGACTGTCAGATAACGTTACTTTAAAAAGTAACAATCATTTCAGGTCGGTATTGTCATTGATCAGTTATCGTAACTACTGTAAGTAGAATTACATCTTGATTAAAAAATAAGGATACAGTGCTTTTGTGGTTCTTCAGTCTGTTTTCAAGAAGGCCTCCTTTATTAATGACAAAGTTACTACTAACAGCTTAATGAATGGTTCATGAATCCTTTAGCAATGTGTAATAGATCGGTTACAATAACTGATCGATAACCCGTTAATAAAACTAATGTAGGTGTCTGCAGAAATTTTCCCCCAGAAGGTAATTGGCCATACAGGACCATTGCAGGGGTCTTTTGTTACCATTGCTTTTGTTACCCATTATAAATGGTGCCTGATGCTTATTATTATTATATACCATTTCACCAGTCTGTTGTAGAGTAAGAACTTAAGCAAAATGCTAATTACGATCTTGCATAAAATTAAACCTAAAGCATTTTTGGAAACATATTCTTTTGCACCGAGCATCACTGTAGAGTTCATTACAATAACCTATATTGCAATGCAGTATATTAATACTTGAATTGTGTAGTTGTGTGTTTTGAACGACATACCAGTATGTCTGGTTCATCTATCTATGCAATTATAAAACATTGATCTCTTTGAAATTAATTATACATTTGAATGCATCTGCTTTTGAACTGTAGTTAATGAATGTGTAAAAGTATGCAGGACATGTTCTGGTGCAGTGGTGTTTGTGATTGCAGTCGACGCATAAATGAGGAGCTTGTGTGTGTGTGTGGCTCCAGTACGATACGGATCCTGTTCTGCTTGTCTGTTGAGCAATACCTGTTTTTTTATTTCTCGTCCGTAGAGTGAAGAGGAAGAAAGGATGTTTTCCATGAGGTTGGGAAAAATGTGACGTTTATGCAAGCAGGACACGCTAGGATTAGCATTGTGTTAGAATTAGGACTGACACGTTAAATCTGAGGGATCATAAACTGAAGACCTGTTGGATCAGTTTGTTCTGTTTGTGTTGAGCTTCGAAGGGATCTGATCCAGACTCGAGTCGAGGCCCGAGGATCCTGTTGACTGTTGGTTGACTGTTGGCTGACTGGTGTGTAAAGCTGCAGGCCTTTCCACCGTGGTTCAGTCTAACTCCCGCAGTGGCCTTGCTGCCACCGTGTTGCTGTCACTTACCGTACACACACACACTGGTAAACACACACACGCACACTCCCTGTGCTAACTGGCACGCTGCCACACGCAGGTGTGGCTTCACGCTGGCGTTCAGTTTGCAGACAGTCTCAAGAAGCACTGTGGTGCAGGACACAGTTTAACTCACAACTTTCACTCTTACAGGAAGCCAGATTAAGAGCAAATCACTGATCAAGTCTGTATTCATTCTTACAAGACACAGTCTGGTATGACAAAAATAGCCACTTTCAAACTATGACGTGAAACACTGGGAATGTGTCGTTGATGCATCGACAGTGTTCGACACCCCTTCACAGCTGGCCGGTCACTGAGCTCACTTCAGAAAGTTACATTAAAGGCATCGATATTATCCAACCGAGAGGCCTGTTCGATGGTCTGAAGACCCCTTCCAGTCCTCATGATTGTGAGAGCTGATTGACAATCTCTGCAATTTTCCAAAACCGGCAATGTGACATTCCTACTCACTCGCCGTGATTGGCCAGCTGTGAGAATTTCCAAACTTCTCTGTTTAGTTGTTTTTGTTCTGTGCACAACTACCTTTTCTTTTGTCTTCCAGAAGAGACTGCCTGAAACTTAAATGTAACCCCCATATTTAAACATTGATATTGCTCTCCCGACATGGCGTACAAACTACTTTATTTGTTTCAAGTTCCAGTGATGCTTTAAAACCTGTCTCTGCATTCACGGCACTGATCACTGAGTAAAAAAAACTGCTGGATGGTCCGTGCAAAGAAGTGGGCACTGATTTAAGAAACAGAACGGTAAAAAGCTGGCAAGTCTTTCTCTGGTTTACCATAGAAACACTTGATCAGTGGAAGTTTCCAGAAGCCTGCACTAACACCTTTTAATTGCATACTCGGATGTCAGTGGCAGTCATTAGTTGTCCAGATAACCTTCTGGACACAGAGATCTTCTTGTGACCTGGAGGGTCTTGAATCATCACTGAACTACAACCTGGCTTTTCTATAACCTCCCGCCTCACTGGTGTGTCATCTTCTTGATATGCAAAGACACACATTCCTGTGAAATGACACTTTCCAAAGTCTAAAGAGAGTTGCGCAACGACTCATGCACTAAACTGACAGGAAGAAATGAATGAAAGGAAAAGAGGGGACATTTTGAGAGAACTTGACTCAACGCAATTAATAAAGAAGATGTAGTGATTGAATTTGAAAGAGGAAGGCAGTGACAGTGGGCAGAGAGAGCAAAGTAAGTGATAAAAAGAGGGAGTATTTTAGGCTGCAGGGATGGAGGGGTGGGCAGCTCCTCACAAGGCCACGCATGCACACACGTAGCCGTTGCTGAGAGACTTTTGGAGAGCAAACAATGAGGGAATAGAAGGAGAGGAAGCTGAGAACTGGCTGAACACAGACTTTTTAGAAATGGAAAATCTGCTCTGTTGGGCTCTCTGTTACGGCACATTTACTTAATCCCCAGATCTGTAGATGTCTGTGTTGTTTGTGTTTGCGTGTGGTAGTTTGTGCGAATCGCAGAGTTTCAGGGAGTCCGATTTTGTCTCTGTTTCGATATTCTGTCTTGTTAAAAATGATTTAAAGGCTGGGGAATAAAAGCACGACTCCCCTCTTGGCCTGACGTGTCAAACTATTTTCCATGATGACATCGCTGAGGGAGGCAGTGATTAGTCATTTGATTTGATATTTGACACATCGACTGCATGTGTATTTTTGGCTGTCACTCTATTAATTATAGAGCCATTTGTTGCAGTAGCTGTCAGATTTGAATGTTGAACTTATTTATTTACACTTTATGATCCAATACGTTTTAGCAGTGGCCAAACTTTACACACGGCAGACGCACATAAGTGATAAGAGCATGTTTTGAGCAGATATCTTCTGAACTTTGTTGAACCCAGGAGTATTATGGGAATCGCCCTCCTGCAGCCTGCCAGTACTTCCTATCCCTCTGATTATATATGCAAGTCCATCGAGCTGTGGTTTCCAAAAGGAGGGACGGAGATAGCATAGGGGGGGAGGGGGGCTACAATCAAGAAAAATGGGTTGACTATAAGGGCTGTTGGAAAGGGGCCAGAGGAAGTCATTTATAACCTCAGCAGAGGAGGGACTGTCCACTGTGTGACTGCCTGCTAAAGCATGGGAGCTATGTGTGTGCGAGAGCCCCCATGAATTGTAGCGCTGTATGACCCTGAATGTAATGCGTGTGTGACCCACTGTGGGGGAATCTGCTGCCAGTGGAAACTATATCATGTACACCGAGAGACAAGACTGTGGCAGTGAGTGCATATGGTTTGTATTTCAGAGGAACCATTCAAGGCCACTCGTAAACAGTTACACTGTCAAGATATGTGGAGTCTTAAGTCCTTACAGCCTTCAGTTTTGGAGCCTGAACATATAGACCAACACAACGTCTGTAACTATAAATGTGCAGCACTCCTTCTTAGGTGTAACAGCTGGAAGTTTAAAAGCAAAAAGGAGAAAGAAAAAAATCACATTTTATTAAATCTGTTGATGACTCTTTGAATTAGTCAAATTATTGTTTATATAAAGACATCTTTAAAGTCCTTAATTTGTCTGACCAACAGTCCAAAACACAAAGATATTCAATTATAATGAGAAAAACAGCATTTAAGAAATTGAGATATTTGGTAATTTTGCTTGATAATGTATTCAGATAATTAATTGATGTACTGACTGCACAGAATAATCAACAAGAAGGTGTTTAGTATTCAGCATTTTAACAGGAATATTGGGAACTTATAAGTGACATCTGTTTCGAGGTGGCTTTTGCTGTGAATTTAAATGTATTTGACAGACATCAAATACATTTTTGTATGAACTTCTTATTTCTTTCTTATTCAATGAGTATCACAATCATGCTGAAAAGCTCATGCACCAGTAAACTTAAATTACATTTTGTTGTACAGCTATTTTGATGAGTTAAAGATAATTATTTTGTTGTTAAAAGTAGTTCTTGCAATTCATTCAAACCTGCACAGTGTTAACGAGGCAGACTTTGTGTCCTTTGTGTCCTTTTTATATTTTTTATACAATGCTTGCTTTCCAAAGGATTTTGAATGACAGTAAAACATAATTAGCTCTAAAACATCATGGCTGTTGCGCAATGAATTGTACATGGTAAATGTTGTATAAAGGCGTTATCTGTGTTGCAGTGTGCCTGGGTACAGACATGAAGCTGACCCTGCCCTCCAGCCTGGACAACCACTACGAGACCCTGAAGCTGCTCTACACCGGCTGCCAGGTCGTCCACGGAAACCTGGAGATCACACACCTTCATGGAAACCCTGACCTCTCCTTCCTACAAGTATATACATTTTAATATTTGTGTGTGTGTATGTATGTGTATGTGTATATATATATATATATATATATATAAGGAGATGAAATTATTTAAAGACAAAACAAGGACTCAGTTGCTTCAATTTTTATCGTCAGTCCACTTGTTTTTGTTGCCACAACAGATTCATCCTATTTGTTTTCTCATCCCCTCTTCTTCAGGGCATTGTGGAGGTACAGGGCTACGTACTTGTAGCTCATGTGTCGGTGAGTCTGTTGCCTTTGGACAACCTTCGCATCATAAGAGGCAGCCAGCGGTACAACTCCAGCTATGCCCTGGCTGTGCTGGATAACACTTTGGGCGGACAGGGTCTCCGGGTGCTCCGGCTTCGTAGCCTCACAGGTAGGATGATAGTAGGTTGAGCTATTAGTTGATACCCAAACCCAGTACGAACTGGCTGAACTTGACTGGGGTTGGAATTGAAAGATTGATTTGTTTTGACTCATTTATTTTATTAATATCTTCAGCTTTAAAACTGTTAACAACGTTTTGTTCCCTCCTTTCATCCGGCATCTGTTATCTACTGTAACAGTAACTTGATAACCTCCTCTCATGTATCGTCTCTCCTGCAGAGATCCTCTTGGGTGCGGTGTATATTTGGGGGAACCCCCAGCTGTGCTTCCCGGACCCCCACAGCATCGTTTGGAGAGACACTTTGGACCAGCAGAACCTCCACGCCAAGCGGCACCGACTGCAGCCTCGGGCCTCTGAATGTGAGCAGCTGATGGATGGGTTGAAATATTGAACTTGTTTCTCGTGTGCCACAGTAAATACAAAACAGCAGACGGGACAGCACAGTATGTCCATTCATGTCTTAAACAACACCAACTCTGTGGCCCTAGTCTCCATGGATACATTTTCATGACTTCGGGAATCCTCTAATTATCCAATACGTTGTTTTATGGCTAAATACTAGACATACACCGATACTGACTCAAATACCTGGATCGGGTATCAGTGACAATGGGGCCAATCTATTAAATTCTATGTTTATATACATTATATACTGGAAATGTAATTCTGGTTTAGGCCTGACAAATATGTTGCTGCAATTTCTGGTAATTTTGAAGATTTCTTTTCACAAGGTTCTGATTTATTATTTTAATAACAAACAATTCAGTAAATTTATATGCATGTATTTATTTTTTACATTTTGTTTTGCAAATTTAGGAGCGTAATGTTTAAGTCAAGCCTGATAATCATAAAATAATGATCCCAGTCTCTTCTGCAAGACATACAGCTTATCAATCAAACACTTGTGTCAGATCAGTGCGGTAGCATCCAATGGAATTGCTATCTGTAATAAATCAGATCGGTGCTTAATACCTTCCAAACTAATTTTTTCATCATCCTCACCTGTACTTTGTAGTATAGATGTGGACTCTTCTTAAATTGTGGGATAAGTGCTCATTTGTTCTTGTGTTTCTTCTTGCACAGGTCCAAATTGTTCCCCTATATGTGGGAAAAGTTGCTGGGGAGAAACTGCACAGGACTGCCAGACCTGTGAGTTAACATCACATGCAGAGTATAGGACATTAACACTATTTGGTTTTCAGTGGAAAACGTCCAGAGCAAGTGAAGTACAGCTAAAGAATATTCACTTTTTCATCTTTGTTCATAGTGACCCGTCTTCCGTGTGCGAATGGCTGTCAGCGGTGTAAAGGTCCCCTTGCCCATGACTGCTGTCACATGCAGTGTGCTGCTGGATGCACAGGACCCAAAGACTCAGACTGTCTGGTAAATGACAAACTCCCACACGTATTCAACATGTATTTGTTGTGTTCACTGTAATCTCATTGTATTGTCGGACCGTCTGTTGTCATTTCTGGAGTAACGTGTTTTCTTCTTCCTCTTCTCTCCAGGCTTGCCGCCACTTCAACGACAGCGGCGTGTGCAAGGAGAACTGTCCTTCCCCCACCATCTACGACCCCGTCACCTTTCAGACCAAACCCAACCCAAACAAGAAGTTCAACTTTGGAGCCACCTGCGTCAAGACGTGTCCTTGTGAGAACTGATTTTGAACCAACATTGTTTATTCATGAAAGCTACAACACAGCGCTCAGCTGGTGGCCACTGTGCAGCTCCACTGGTGCAACTGCTGATTAAGCAGCTTGCTGTAGGGCGCCATGACGGTAGTAGATGCTGAATGGAGAGGGAGGAGAAGTAGATTATTTATTCAGTTTCCTTGCCAAGATTTCCACACATATAGAGGAAATCTGGCAGTATGACAATCAAATCCCTTCTACTTTAACGCTGTAGGCTACCAGCTTCCCATTTCATCATTTTCTCTTTGCTCCAAAGGCGCCCTTTGAACACTTTGTGTCCCTGTCTGCAGATAACTATCTGGCTATGGAAGTGGCTTGTACTTTGGTTTGTCCCAAAGCCAACCAGGAAGTTGTCATCGCCCACCCTGAGGGAAACGAGATGCAGAAATGTGAAAAGTGTGAAGGAGACTGTCCCAAAAGTAAGAGTCATTGTGTCTTTGTGGATACATTTGCATTGAGTCACAATACATTGTTTACATACACTCAATGGCCACTTTGTTAGGTTCACCAGAACAACTATAACGTGCCATGTCATCTCAAACTCAATGTGAAGCCGCCAAATGTGCAGCAACTGTGTAATGCGACCAAGTCAACATGAAATGCTTTCTGCACCTAGTTGAGTCAATGCCAGAGAGAATACAGACCGCTCTGGTGGAAAAGAGGGGTCTAAGGTAGCTGGTATTAGAGAGGTTTTACCTGATGAAGTGGCTAATGAGTGTAAACAGTAGCTATGCAAAAGTCCAACAGAGGAAAAACAATGTCATACTGAGTGACTCAAATGTTACATAACGATCTTACATAATGTTGTGGAGTAATTTAAGTGTTGTATTTTCTACGTGCATGACATGCGCTGCACGCACTGATGTTCTGATGCAGTGAACCAAGTGAACCAACCTGTTTCTGCAGTACCTTGTTGTTTTTACAAACTTGGGTTTGTCTCATGAATCAGGACATTTAGATAAATTCGGAACATGTGGATCATTTCTTTTACATTCAGCTCAGGATTTTACTTCATGGAGTTGACTGGATTTCTAAATAATCCTGCTTTCGTGAGACAGACCCCAGTTGTTACATAATCTCACATTTTATTTAACTTTTTGGCCTTTTTGGAACAATTTGGTAATATGATATTATAATATTATATACATAAAACCAACTCTTCATACGAAGGAAGACTTGTATCCTGGTTTAAATGTATTGACCATTCTTTTCCTGTGATGAGGAAGCCCACCTTAATTTCTGGATTTAAGATAATTTGGTTATAATTCGTTGTCCTGCTTTGTATTGCAGTGTGCTACGGTCTGGGTATGGACAACCTGGGCGTCATGGACAACCATGGTGTCACCATGGTCACATCTACTAATGTGGAGGAGTTCAACAAGTGTAAGAAGATCTTTGGTAGTCTGGCCTTCCTTCCTCAGAGCTTTGCAAGGTAAGAGACACTCAGGCCGAATGTAGAACATAAATACAGTTTTAGCTCACAAAGGTTCTTTAGAAATTATTCAATTCAATTATTCAATTTAAACTTTACAATCATGTGCACTTTAGTAACCACAAATAGCAGCTTTATGCCCAAGACTTCATACTGTCAATGAGCCACATCCCTCGGGTTCAGCCCTTCAAATATGTGAGTTTGCAGCAATATTTGTGGAAGGTTCTTTGTCTGAGTCGAGTGGAAAGTCGCCACCCAGGCCAAACACTTTAGATTACTGTACTCAAATGTACTTAAAGCATCTTTATGTTAACAAAGAGTACAGTATCTAAGTATGTAACTGCTTTCGCGTCTTTTCTCCTCATCATGATTATTTGATTTAAAAGAATCAAATTGATCTACACTCCAGAGTTAAAATAATAATTTATATACAGTTATGATTTATACCGTGTGGATCAAACTACTCAGCTGCCTCACCAGTCGCTCTGTGGATGTTAAATTAAAGATTGGTGGATCGGCCTACGTGACACCAACCAAAGCTCAGATCCCAAATCCCTGATAAAGGATCTTGCGATCCTGGGTTCAGTGAAAGTGTAAAATGTAAAGACAAATAGAGCTAACCTGCACCACTGGATATTATCAGTCAACAGACGTTTTACAAGGTGAAACAATCAACTTATTTATTGCCTCTTGCTGTGTGAAAATTGTAATTTAAACATAATGCTGTCATTGTCCAGGGACCCTGTGAGAAACACATCAGGTCTGAGTGTCGAGCAGCTGAGCAGCTTCAAGCAACTGGAAGAGATAACAGGTACTGAACACTGAGGAGAACAGGAAGAACGTGTTGAATCCTTTTAAAATGTTTATCAAGAAAGTAAAATTAGGTTATTATTTTTTGTTTTAAATTGTATTTTATTATTATTATTATTATTATTATTATTATTATTATTATTATTATTATTAGTTATAACTAACTAAATTTTAATGTTTTACAGGTTATTTGTACGTTGATGCCTGGCCAGAGGAGTTGACGAACATGAGTGTGTTTGAGAACCTGAAGGTGATCAGAGGCCGGATGCTCTACAAGTAAGACTTCTAAACTGTCTGCATATTAATCATATCGTCCTAAAATCAACACTCCCTCACACAACTGTATGTTTTTCAACATGTGATTTAAGTTACCTGTAAGTGTGATATAAATGTGTTTATTTATTTATTTTGTAAATAAAAAATAAAATAATTTGTATGGATTGCATTATCAACAAACCCCAAAACAACCTCATAACAAATATTTGACCCATTATTGATATTATGAATGTAAAAACAAATCAAAATAATTGAATCAATCACTCAGTTATAGAAAAATAAAGAGAACAACTAAGAAAAGTATACATATAAAAATGAGCAAACACTTAAGCCTTCTACTTAAATGGTCAGATGTAAGAATACAAACTAGACTTTCTACATGTGTTTCACATCTTGGAACGCTTTCCCACTGCAAAAATATTATAATAAAATTAAGAAGTATTTTTCATGCAAATCAATGTATCTGTTTCTTTCTGTGTGGTGTGTCACTAATGGCACTTCCCTGATGCCCACCCACCCACATAGTGTCTTTGTTTGTGTTTCTTTTTTGTGTGTCTTTGGTTCAGTTGAGGCCGTTTGTTCACTTTCAGGGTTATAAAGGCTAATTATTAGCCAGCACAGCTGCTCCAACCAGGATACCAGTCTATGGCAGGCTATCTAGTGTAGCATGCTTAAATTAGGTCAAAGTGACAAATGTGAGGTCTGCTTGTCTGACAATGTTTGACAACAATGTCTGACATTATGGGCTGTTGTTTTGGGTAATTAGAACAGTATTGTTTCTTTATCGTAATTATAGTGTCTACCTCACTGTTTTTATTTCATATTTCCTCAACGGAAATGACACATTAAACCCTATTTTCACACCTGCTTGCAAATAGATATAATATAGATTATATATATTCATATATATGTATAGTATAGTTGTACTAATTGTAATCCTGCAAACAACCTGACCTTTGTGTTGAGAGCTGTTAAACCTGTCCATGGTACAGAGTAAGATCTTGTACACTACATGTATGTCAATTCATCCACAGCTTTTAACCAAATTTGAAAACAAAAGATAATCATTCTTAGACCTGTCGGTGCTGAGTTTAAGTCATGTTTGGTTTGATCTCTTCTCAATATCAAAATATATCAAATACTATTGGGATACAGCATTCCTTGTGAGTGCATTGGGTTGATTTTTTTTTTTTAACAAACTGAAAAATAAATAATTATTAATTTAAAATTGACCCCTCCCATTAATGTCTGGTCACTCACAACCTCTCTTTCTGGTCAGGGGTGTTTTTTCACTGGCCCTCCAGAATCTACACATCCGGTCTCTTGGGTTGCGTTCACTACGCAGCGTCAGTGGAGGTTTGGTCCTGTTGCACAACAATTCCCAGCTGTGCTACACCAATTCACTGCCCTGGGACAGTCTGCTCCATCCCACCCAGGGACCTCACCGCATCATCAGCCAGAACCAGGACGCCCAACTCTGTGGTGGGTAAACGCACGAATGCAATGCCAAGGTCCACTGAAGATACTGTGGGTTATACTTTGATCAGCCACTTTTCACTTTATCTAAGTGACATATCTCGGCCTGATACAAGTGTCCATTCCCTCAGAAGTCCTGCTGCAGAAAATACATTTTGATGAATTGCATTTTAATCAACATGCATGGATGTTGTTGCTTCGTACATTTGCAATTGATGAAAAAGTTGGCACTTGTCTGCAGAGTACTCCTTGAGGGTTTTTTCTTAGATTTTCCTCATTGAAACAGATTTAAACATTGCAGTGATAGTGAGGAGGAGAGTCCAGTAGAAAGTACAGTGTGCATCTGTTTTCTCTGCATGTGTTTTCAGAGGAAGAAGAGCGTGTTTGTCACCTGCTGTGCGAGGGGGGCTGCTGGGGGCCGGGGCCCAGCCAGTGTGTGTCCTGCAAGGCTTTCCAACGCGGCATTGACTGCGTGGAGCAGTGTGACATCAATCAGGGGTATAAAAGTTTGTGTTTGTGTGGATGTGGCTGCACTAAATCAATAAAACCAAGTGATAATGTTCTATATAATACAGTATACTGTGTATCATAATCGCCAAACAAGTTGTCCTGCACAAAAAAACAACTAATCATCTATTTGCCTAAAAATGTAAATGGATGGATTTCAGTGGGGTTAATTGGATGTCACACATGTCAAAGTAGTCACAATAAATCAATCGGAAAGCTTTTAACTTAAATTGTGCCCTTAAGCAACTGTAGATCAATGACAAAGCCAATGCATGGGGACTTACAATTTCTTTAAAGAGTATCTAAACAGTTTTTTCGCATGATGAACATGTAACTAAGATACATATTTACAAGATAACCCACAAGTAAAATATGTGTGTAGAGATTAATTTTTAAGTTGTTATTTTGTATAAGTTGCCCTGCAGTTTGATGACGTGTTTGCACGCTTCACACAGTCCAAAAACATGACTTAACATTTCATGTGTTTAACCTTTACTTAATAATAGCACTTCTACAATGAAACAGGAGTCCTGTTTTTTTGCTCAGCGATATAGATAATATCAATATTACAATATTTATACTTATCACAAATGTTGAAATACTGAAATATGTTTTTCCATTTTCTTGCTGATAGTTAGCTGAGAAGATTAACGCCACTATCATGCCTGTATGTAAAATAGTAAGCTATAACCAGCAGCCAGTTAGCATAGCTTAGCATAAAGACTGACATAAAGGGGGAAACGGCTAGTTTGACTGTCCAAAGGTAACAAAATCCTGCTTCAAGCGCCTCTAAATCTCACCAGGGGGTTCTGCCTGACTATATCTAAGCTAATGCTGGTTGTAGCTTCATATTTATTACTGGTATCAATCTTCTCATCTAACTCAACAACAGAGCAAATAAGCGTATTTTCCAAAATGTCAAACAATTTGGTCAACAAAAGAATATCTTCATATGGTCACGATACGATCACTCATAGTTGTTAAACAATAATAAACATTCTTGTCCAGCCCTTTGTGAGAACAAGTTATCCTGTGCAGGTCATCTGGAGAGGCTAACACTGTTATTTGCAGCTGGGGCCCCCTTTCTAAAAATGTTTGTCCTTATGACAGTGTCAGGTGCTTGAGATAAAAGCTTCCAACAAATGCCAGACTGTGTGTTATGGGACGTGATGTTAAATCCCCGCTGTGCTTGTGTTGCAGGTCTATCCGTGAATACATAGATGGATCTTTGTGTGTTGCCTGTCACGCAGAGTGTCAACCTCTCAATGGCTCTGCTTCCTGTCATGGCCCGGTAAAATGTTCATGCAGCTTAAATACCAAAATAAGATCTGAAAATGACAGAAATGTATTCACTACAATGCAAATGAAAAGTCAAGTCAGAAATGATGACTCATATAAACACTAATCCTGGGACCTTTGTTGCATGTCATCCCCCTAGGTCTTTTACCACATTTCCTGTCTGTGTCTACTGACTATGGCCGAAGATAATCTAAATAAATTCATACCATCATACCTGTGTGTCAGTGTGCAATACGTTGTATGTATAAATGTACTGAAATACTTCTCTCTGTGTGTCTTCAGGGTGCAGAACATTGTTCAGAGTGTCGAAAATACCAGGATGGGGAGTTTTGTGTGGATCATTGTCCCAGCGGTGTGAAGGAGGATCAACAAACTGTGTGGAAGTACAGCAACGCTACAGGACACTGTCTCTCCTGCACCACCAACTGCACGCCGTCGTAAGTGGACACGCATCACAAACAAAAACACCGGCTCTCAACATAGTGACAGCTGAGCTGGCTTGGGCTCAAAGATTCAACTGCGTTCACGTGTTTTCAATAATATATTGAAAACACGGACTGCTCACACAAAGAGAATGATTTCACACCCAGCGCTTGTGTGTTTCAGCTGCACTGTGATGGATGAGAGAGGCTGCCCCGTCGACACCAGGACAGGGTGAGCTGCCTCAACTGTTCAGATACTTGAATGATGTGTGGTGTTTTTTTCCCCGTGCTTCTTTTGAGGATAAGTTGAACTGTTTTTCTCTGTTTAGACCGGGTACAACTATCGCAGCTGCAGTGGGTGGAGTGGTACTCTTCTTCATCCTGCTCGCTCTGCTGGTCTTCTATCTGAGGAGACAGAAGAAGCTCAGGAGGAAGGAGACGATGAGGAGGATCCTGCAAGAACATGAGGTGGGCACCACTGGTTATAAGTTGTTTCATAAACAGAGGCTTGAACGCAGCATTAGATTCCCCTTG
The DNA here is from genome assembly GCA_038501785.1 of Myoxocephalus aenaeus. Taxonomy (NCBI): domain Eukaryota; kingdom Metazoa; phylum Chordata; class Actinopteri; order Perciformes; family Cottidae; genus Myoxocephalus; species Myoxocephalus aenaeus. The sequence continues at coordinate 205,543 of JBAMJR010000143.1, read as the reverse complement.
GGTGTTGTAGTTTGTAATGAAGGAATCTTCCATCTGCTTCCTGAATGCTTACAGCTTGTGGAGCCTCTGACACCCAGTGGTGCATCACCCAATCAGGCTCAGATGCGCATCCTGAAGGAGACTGAGTTAAAAAAACTCAGGGTGCTGGGTGCGGGGGCCTTCGGTACCGTTTACAAGGTATGTGGGCCAGTTCTTTAACACTACCTATATATTTACATCTTTTAGTGAGTTTTTTAAGGGTTTTCATTGTTTTGTTTCAGGGAGTGTGGGCACCTGATGGGGAAAATGTGAAAATACCAGTGGCCATTAAGGTGTTACGAGAGAACACCTCACCAAAGGCCAATAAAGAGATCCTTGATGTGAGTGAAACCCAATTAGACACAGTTACACAATTTAAGTTCTCAACTCCTGAGCATCTTTCCTCTGTCTTCCCACAGGAGGCCTACGTGATGGCAGGAGTGGCCAGCCCCTATGTGTGCCGTCTGCTGGGGATTTGTCTGACCTCCACGGTGCAGCTGGTCACTCAGCTGATGCCGTACGGCTGCCTCCTCGACTACGTCAGGGAGAACAAGGACCGCATCGGCTCCCAGTCCCTCCTCAACTGGTGTGTCCAGATCGCCAAGGTATTTAAGCGAAAAATAGGGTTATCATCTTTGTAGTATGCATTTGATTATCTCGTTGATATCTCGTCGTGTGTGTGTGTGTGTGTGTGTGTGTGTGTGTGTGTGTGTGTGTGTGTGTGTGTTGTAGGGGATGAGTTATCTGGAGGAAGTCCGGCTGGTCCACAGGGATTTAGCCGCCCGCAATGTTCTGGTCAAGAACCCAAACCACGTAAAGATCACCGACTTCGGTCTGGCCCGTCTGCTCGATATAGACGAGACTGAATATCACGCTGATGGAGGGAAGGTAAGATGTCTGTGACTGTAGGAGCGTCTGCACTAGGGGCGTTCACAATTATTTACATATTTGAACTCCTGGTATCTGTGTTTCAAGGTTCCGATTAAATGGATGGCTCTGGAGTCTATTCTGCACAGGAAGTTCACTCATCAGAGTGACGTCTGGAGCTACGGTCAGTATCACTCGGTGCTGGAAATTACATTAAAGGCAGAATGGTGATGCTCTTTGATCAGGCTGGCAAAATACATTTGAAGTTTGTTCTGATGTAGCATGATACTTCCTTTTTTAGCAAGAAAGATTTTAAGAAAGTGTTCATTTTTATTTTTCGCAAAAAAATATTGCATCAGTAATTTTTGTGACAAACTTTAAGTGGCGGACAAATCATTTTGGAACATAGCATTAATCACAATGCTTCAGAAAAGAATTCGTAAAGTTCGAAAAATCATGAAATCAATAGTTGCATTAGCAATGAATGGGTTTCCAACCTGCTCCAAATCCTTATTGGAAAAATAAATACAATTTGATCAATGAAATCATTATTTGCTTAAATTGGTGTTTAGCTTTATTTATTTTTAACACACTGACTTTACACATAACTTAGTTTCATGCCAGAAAACCTTCCATGAGTCATTAATAAGTGATACAATTTTCAATTGTCATTTTGCTAGATATTTTATTAAATGTCATCGAACATTTCCTTCTCAGGTGTGACGGTCTGGGAGCTGATGACGTTTGGGGCTAAACCCTACGACATGATCCCAGCGAGAGAAATCCCAGATGTCTTAGAGGGTGGAGAACGGCTCCCCCAGCCCCTCATCTGCACCATCGACGTCTACATGATCATGGTCAAATGTTAGTCGTTTATTGTACATTTTGTCTGTGTCTCAAGATTTAATATTATGTAGTAAATCAACAGGATAATTTATATGGAAACTGTACATGATTATGGATGAATAAGAGGATGAATTGGTTCATTACAACGTTATGTTTTACCTAGTTGTCATTATTACATGTGCCAAACAGAGTTGATATATTAAGATGATTGATTGACATCTGATTTTCATGTTTGGATGGCAGGTTGGATGATCGACCCGGACAGCAGACCGCGGTTCAAAGATCTTGTGAGCGATTTTAGTGCTATGGCCAGAGATCCACCTCGCTATGTAGTCATTCAGGTATGTGAACGTGTGTTTCATGTTGCAGACGCTTCGCTTTTTGTGTCTGTGCTTGCAGTACATGATCTCGTAATGATCATGACATTTACGTGGTAGCATGTTATTTGTCTAAAGCGTAAATGTTTGCGACAGTGTTGCTGGAGATGTACTAAGTCCAAGGGGATAAATAAGACTTACTTGTATATTCTTAACGTGTTTTCCATCCGTGTTATTCTTTCTCTCGCAGAACGATGAGCAGATGAGCATGTCCATCCCAGTGGACAGCCAGTTTTTCCGGATGCTTCTTGAGGAGGAAGGGAACAATATGAGGGAACTGCTGGATGCTGAGGAGTATCTTGTGCCTCAGCCGAACCACTTCTCCAGGTCTCAGGTAGACGGGGCTCAAGCCAACGGGCAGTCCAGACACCAGTCGTACAGGGTCAGTGTCCAGTATTTTACCCTACCTTTCCTCTTTATTCACATAGCCATAAAGTCCTGGGAACCTTAAAGTGATTGAATTCAACTACTTGTGTATTTCTCATTAATTTCTCCTCTCTTTCCAGCAGAGCAGAGATCAGGGTCTAGATGTTGATTCCTCTGTCCCCGGTGGGCCTCGGAGCATGTACTCCTCCCTGACCACCCTTGGCCGCAGCCAGTACCCTACCTTACCTTTAGGAGCCAGCACCTCCAATGGCATATGGATTCCTCAGCAGTACCCAACTCTGGCTCGCAGCCCCTCGGCCGGGGGCCAATCCGACTCAGTCTTCCTGGACGGGTCTCCAGACGACCCCTCGCTGCCCCCGGCCAGCCCCGGACGCTACAGCAAAGACCCCACTTACTCCAACGGGAGCCAGGGTGACCTGGAGGCAGACGGGCCAAATGGCTTCCATCATCCTAATCACCTTCATCACTCGTTGCCCAGACGGAGTCATGGGTATAATCCTAATCATGCCTTGCCAGGTGAGCCAGAGAGAAACTAATAATATGAAAGGAAGCGTTTGATAATTCAATCTTGGCATGTTTTGTCCTGACTTTTATTTCTTCCTCCATCTGTTTTAGAGTACGTCAACCAGGAAATTAAGGATCTCAGGCCGGGGATTCCCGAGCGGCCCAGCACGCTGCCTCGTAAAGGCTCCAGAGCAGACCGGCGCCTCCCTAACGGCCTGTGCTCCGGTCACAGTGTAGAAAACCCGAGATACTTGGTCCCTGCGAGTGCCGGGGCCGCCACCTCTCCAGCCTTTGACAACCCTTACTACCTGGACCTTGTGGCCAAAGCCAATGCTGTAGCCGAGGCGGCAGCAGAGGACGGACCCGAGGCACTGGAGAGAAACGGGAGAGTGCCCAGGCACGTGAACGGGTTTGTGACCTCCACTGCAGAGAATCCAGAGTATCTGGGACTAGCGGACACCTGGACTGGATATACTTGAGGAGAGGGACTGGGAGTAATGTGATGAACTCAAGAGGAGTCGCAGCTTGTGCTCGACTGAGGGAAACGAGGAGTGAGAAAAAGGGAAGATGAATATTTGTGACAAAAACAAGCTGGTGTCTGATTGATATTGGGAATGGTACTTGCATGTGGAACGATATTGACATTGAGCGAAGCACCCGAATCCAAACTGACAGACGTTGTCCGGCAAAAGTCGATAAATCCCCCAGTTGTGTCACACCATGACACCGTAGCATTAACCTGGTGTCTGTGGCATCATTTGTATTCCTGTCTTTTTCTTAGCAATCTTTTCTCTCAGTGTGACTCAGCCTCTGTATATATCGCAGTACTGGATATGCAAAGGAGTTCACATTTGTCTAAACCAACATGGTACAAGAAGGGTTTGATTATCACAGAATCAAACAGTTGACTGGATTAAGGAATGCTGATTTATTTTGTTAAATGTCCATTTAACTTGTTTAATGTACCACACATGAAGCATTTTTGTACGTCCTTCTGTTCCCTTATTATAGCATTATTCCATATGCTATTCCCCCCGGCTAAACGGAGAAGAAAACTTAGAGAGCACTTTGACAAAGTGAGCCGTGACGTGTATTGAAGGTGGTGTTTAGTATTCTGGTCACTTTGTCTCTGACCTGATGGCGGTCTTCAACACACTCAAAGGCATTTTGTTTAGGCCAGAGAAGGACCCGCAGCCCATCTGGCCAGTGAACATGCTGAAAGAAAGGCATCCTGTATGGAGAAGACAGAGGCATTGTGCCACATGATGTATGTGGTTGCTCGTGTCTCGGCTGCAGCTACTTTGTGGTACAACAGATGATATAAGAGGTGCTTGTAGAATAAGCATCCAAGCTGCAAAAAACTCTAAATGTATGTTTTTTTTGTTTTAAAGACAAAGTGTATGTGTAACTACGTGAGAACCAACTCTCCAGGGATGTGCATTTTGAGTTATGCACAATGCACTACATAGTAAGATACTGCATATGTTCCCCAGGCTTGTGTTGTCACAATGAGCGTTTTGGTTGTGTTGGCCTTTCACTGTGCAAGAAAGCATTACAAGCTATTGGTGAGTATATTCCACAAGAAGTGAAGAAGTTGCATGTATCTGTACATGTGTTTGCTCCCCTTTTTTATAGAACAAAAAACAGTTCTGCTGTTTGTGAGCAACACACTCGCCACTGGAGCTGAATGTGAAACTGAGGAGGCAAAAACATCGGTTTGGATAATCAATGCATGGCTCAAATTCCACTCTGCGAGAAACACTGGCATCACAGTTAATAATCAACGGAATTTCTTTTTTTCTTCATGTTAACTGGTGTTGGGGCTGGGGGAGGTCAAAACTGAGTCAATGGAGCCATTGTCTGACCCTCATGTCCACGTAGGAAAGACGGAGCTCGCCCGACTCGCACGTCCCAACGACTGTTGTCTCAGCTTTGAAAAGAAAGAACGAGAATTTTTCTTCTGCAGAGTTTTGGAGAACGTCGTTCAGTGTTCGGAGCTCGAAGTCCTGAAACGAGTCTTGGAACGACTCTCCATCAGTTTTACTCAGAAAGTCTTTTATCTTGATGTTCTCATACGGGTTTTGAAGAGTTTTGTTCCAGAATAAGGATCTCTAAAAGTAAACCTGATTTTTATGTAACAATTACATAAAAATAACATGTTTTAACAATTTGCTCAAGACATATAGAGGCTTGTAACTGTTATATTGCAATTTAAAGGCGCCCCCACTGACTTGTTCTATATTACTTAGTTGCACCATTGCTTCCTCAAAACATTCAGAAATTATGTTTCAAAATAAATAAATCAAATGTATGGTTTTAAGTAATTTGGGGATTTGAGTGCTATTGGGCACTCCAAAAAATGTATTGAGTACCATCACCTCTGCTGCAGATACAAGGTTTTCACAGGACCATAACAATGTTAAAGCACGGCTCACAGATGTTCCTTAAGAATGTGATATTTCCTGGATGTTATGAAACCTTATATACAATCACAAATAATGTACTGGTGTTTACACTGTAGTGTTGTTTTGTATAAAATATTCATTTCATATGTGAATGAATTGCCCGGGACTCTCACGGATGAGGGGCTGATCTGCTGTCCTCCTTAAAACCATGTACGTCCTTCCTCAAGTTTATTTCGATGTAGAACTGTTGTATTGAAGCTGTACGGAGCCTGAGGATCGGCTCTGCTTGTTGGTTTACAGTTACACCGGAAATCTTCGTGCCATTCTCCTTGTTGAAGTGTTCTTGTCAAAGTAATGAAGCGTGATCAGCTTTCTGATTGAAATCAACAAAATGTTGCGAAAGTAAATTGTTGTTTGTCCCTATTTAAATTATGAGATTGAGCAGAAGCGTAAAATGGACGAAATGTGTGTTTTTAAAAAGTCTCAAATGAGACCGAAGCAAGAAACTGCGTGTGTTCATCCATGAATAAGCCCAAGTTAACTAACTAGAGTGTGCTGAAGGTTTTATCAAATTAAATATCTGTAATGTAAATTTTGAAGAAAATTTATCTTTTGTACTTTTCATTTGAATATTTGTTAACCTTTCACAGTTTGTGTGACAGGACATGGATAATAATAACCATTTTATTGGGATTTTTTTTTTTTTTATACATTTTTTATTCTTTGTTTGGTCAGTCCCACAATGTAAATGTGCAGTGTGTGTGTATATACATAAAAACAATCACTATGGTAGCTAGTTTGATTGAACACATTGTGACAAGTTGCTCTAACATGGTGGGAGTAAATCCAAAAGAAAATATTTTATGAAGAAATTGTCATTTTATATGGAATTGTTTGCATATGTTGTGTGTGTCATTAAACGCATATAAACACCGATGTTGTCTAAATGTTTACAGAGAGTGGACATCTCTTTCTTCATTGTCTAACACTTTGTGTGAACTGGATTAAATCCTGACCTCTGCACTGAAGGGAAATTGCCCATTACATGGTGATGATTTCTTGACAAAGATATTCCTCTCAGATTTTATCTTCATTGTCAATAACTGTATGTTTTCCTGCACAGACACATACTGATTTAATGCATTAAGTTTTGTCTGTCTAAAATGCTAATTAGTGTTACGCACATAATGAGCTGCAAAGATGTGAAAACTCAGACATGATACACTGCAGGTTCCTGCCACCCAGTGGTGGTAACTGGAACTACAACAATGGTGTTTATGTAAAGAGAATGCTACTTTGAATTATCATAATCATGTTTACTAGATCCCGTAGTTTTTGCTGTTTTTTTACCTTCGTAAGGGAACATATGTAACCACCTCTTTCCCTTTTCTTTCAAGTGATTCACTACAAACGTTGTAGTTGTGTGTACTTTGTATTCCTCAATATAATATATAATATTTAAAAAAAACAGTGAGCCTATTTGGCAACTAGAGTTGTTCAATCTTGATTTGTAACAACTTAAACATCCAGTCTTTCCCTTTTAATTTATTCGTTCAGTAGCTTTAAAGTTGTATAGATTATTTTTACACTGACTGTACAATCAGCTTTTTCAAGCTCTTCATTGAAGCTGCTTGATGCTTTCACTCTTAAATCTTCAAATCTAAGACCGTTCAAGGGCAGCACCATTTAATCAAATATACTTGATGGCTTGTGTTTTTTTTAATCAATTATGTTGAACATTTTGTATGTCCTCATTAGATAGTGATAATGGGAAGATGCCAGGAAACCAGCAACGGTTAATTAATGTCCTCTCTTTTTTTTTGGTACATATTGTAAGAGGAATGAAAACACCAACAACATGGTGTTTATTATGAATAAGAATTACTTTCTGTAACCAAAAGTAGCATTCATCATGTGTTCAAAGAGAAGATACACTTAGGTTTAAATTATGCAGTTTAAACTGTTAAACTTAAGCTAACATTTTACTGTCCAAATACATATGATGTGGTTATGTTTAGTTTGAATCCTTTCAATGTGGAATACAACAAAAGTGTTTTTCTAGCGGTTAAAGAGACGTTCTTCAACTGGCCTGGTAAAGGTCAACCCCTTGACCCTTGACCTCTAAATATATATCACAATAACTCATTAACATTGTACTTTAAAGAACACATTAACTGATAGAATCTGAAAAATGTGGAGTCAGCTTGATTCTTTGTTTACAAAAACCTCAGTACAGACCAAGATTGAAAGATCAAAGTCAAAGTCAGTTTTATTTGTCACTTCTTCCATATTGTGCAAACATACAGAAAACCTGAAATTATGTTTCTCTACTGTCTGAAAATAAAGTGAATCGTGCAACATTTAAAAAAAAGTAAAAAATAGACAACATATAACATATAAACATATAAACTAGACAACATATAAACATATAAACAACATATAAACTAGACAACATATAACATATAACCAACATGTAAACATATAAACTAGACAACATATAACATATAACCAACATATAAACATATAAACTAGACAACATGGCATAAACAACATATAAACATAGTGCAGAAACATAAAGTGAATAGTGCACCAGTTAAGAAAAAGTAAAAATAGACAACATATAACATATAAACAACATATAAACAGTGCAGAAACGTATAAACATAGTGCAAAGACATATAAACATAGTGCAAAAACAAATTAGACATATAACATATAGTGCAAAAACATATAACATATAGTGCAAAAACAAATTAGGAACTATTCAAGTGTGCGTTAGTAGCAGCGGTCAGACAGTTTAGCAGCAGAGTCTAGATGTGGGAGTGGTGAGGTAGAGAGTTCAGCTTCCTGACAGCTTGGTGAATGAAGCTGTTGGACAGCCTAGTGGTGCGAGCCCGGAGGCTCCGGTATCTCCTCCCAGAGGGCAGGAGGCTGAAGAGACCGTGTGAGGGGTGGCAGGGGTCGCTCACAATCGAGGTCGCTTTGCGGGTGAGGCGGGTGTTGTATATGTCCTGCAGGGAGGGGAGGGGGGGGAGTGAGGCACCAATGATTCTTCCAGCTGCATTTACTATGCGCTGCAGGGCTTTCCTGCTGTGGTTTGTGCAGCTTCCGCCCCACACAGTGATGCAGTTGGTCAGGATGCTCTCGATGGTGCCACGGTAGAAGGTGCACATGATGGATGGAGGGCTTCCTGCTTTCCTCAGTTTCCGGAGGAAGTAGAGGCGCCTCTGTGCTTTCTTTGCCAGGGTTTTCGTGTTGACTGTCCACGAGAGGTCCTCACTGATGTCCACTCCCAGGAACTTGGTGCTGCTGACTTGTTCAATGTCAGCACCGTTGATGGTCAGTGGTGAGTGTTGGGTGTGGCCTTTCCGGAAGTCAACAACAATCTCCTTGGTCTTGCTGTTGTTCAGAAGGAGGTTGTTGTCTCTGCACCACGTGGTCAGAAGGTTGACCTCCTTCCTGTAGTGGGTCTCGTCATCCTTGGTGATGAGACCTATCAGAGTGGTGTCGTCTGCGAATTTGACCATGTGATTGGTGCTGTAGGTGGTTTTGCAGTCGTGTGTCAGCAAGGTGAAGAGCAGTGGACTGAGCACACAGCCCTGATGGGGCCCCTGTACTCAGAGTGATGCTGCTCGAGGTGTTGTTGCCGACGCGTACTGCTTGTGGCCTCTCACTGAGAAAGTCCAGCAGCCAGTTACACAGCGAGGTGTTGAGCCCCAGCTGGTCAAGTTTGCAGATGAGTTGTTGTGGGATGATGGTGTTGAACGCTGAACTAAAGTCTATGAACAGCATTCTCACATACAAGTCTTTTTTGTCCAGGTGGGTGAGGGCTGGGTGGAGAGCAGAGCAGATTGCATCCTCCGTGGACCGTTTGGCACGGTATGCAAACTGGAAAGGGTCCAGTGTGGGGGGGAGAATGGATTTGATGTGTGACATGACTAGCCGTTCAAAGCACTTCATTATTATGGGGGTAAGTGCCACTGGACGATAGTCATTAAAGCAGGACGGAGTGGATTTCTTTGGCACAGGTATGATGGTGGTGGCCTTGAAGCATGATGGAACAACAGCTTGTCTCAGAGAAGTATTAAAAACATCCGTGAAGACATCCTTAAGCTCCTCTGCGCAGTCCCTCAACATACGACCAGGGATGTTGTCTGGACCTGTTGCCTTGCGGGTGTTGATAGTGGAGAGAGTCCTCTTCACGCTGGCAGCAGACAGGCACAGAACCTGGTCATGGGGAGGAGGCGGAGTCTTGTGTGGACGAGTGCTGTTCTGTGCTTCAAACCGTGCAAAGAAGCAAAGATGATCCTCAATGTCACTTGTATATTCAAATCACAATTTACATAATGTAAACAAATTGACTGCTTCATTACAAAGTCTCGTCCCAAAATATGGTCAGATCATCAAAGTAAGATGACAATAAACAGATTGTGGCTTGTAAGAAATAACACGAAAACTGAAAATTAGCAAATTTTGGATTTGTAATTGCCTCAGTGTTCATGTTTTATTTCAGGTATCGGCAATCACCGGACAAAGAGTCACCGCTGGTAAGAAATGTTTCTCCATGTGCATCCTCGCTGAACCACAGCGCCTGGGTCATGTTAATGTACATCATAGCGCTGCCCATCATTGTCACATGTGATGTCTCCATCCTCAGGACTCTGAAGAAGTCCCTCCGTGCAGGGGGAGACCTCCACCCCACGACGAAGAAGGCTCTGCCATGGCCCTGCTGACGCCCCTCCTCTCTACCTCCTTCTGCTTCATGGATCGTGGTTATCTGGATCGTGGACCATGCCTACCACTCATTATATAATTCATTTCTGTCATATTCATTGAATGTGCTGTAACTCTGTTACGTTATTCATTCTGGTCACATGACATATATTGCTTCTGTCCATCCGGGGAGAGGGATCCTCCTCTGTTGCTCTCCCTCAGGTGTCTTCCCTTTTTTCACTGTGAAAGGGTTTTTACTATCTTTATTTGGGGGAGTTTTTCCTGATCCAATGTGAGGTCCAGGGACAGGGATGTTATGTGTACAGATTGTAAAGCCCTCCGAGGCAAACTTGTATTTGTGACGTTGGGTTATATAAAATAAACTGAATTGAACATATATTGTATACTAATATATAATATATATATATTGTTGACTTTGTGCTTGACTATGACATATTCAATATAGTATATTTGCATACATGCTAATATATGAATGTGAATCTGTAAAGTTTCATTTTATCGTGCTAGCATCATGATAAAACACATGCAAAGTACATAATTGGACTTAAATCCAATGGACTTAAAATACTAAAACAATGAAGCAAAATTCTGTCATTAAAAGAGAAAAAAAAAATGCAACCCCTTTTCTGTTTGTATCGGGTGTCTTGATACAGAGGAATCTATTTTTGTTAAAATCTCTTGTAACATACATCTTCAGAACAGTGTGTAAATGTTTCTTGTCAATACCTGCGCACCTGCATGTGCACAACTGTTAACGAAAGATGAACCTGCCCGCCATCATCATTTACATTTGTAATATGATCATTATGCACAAGGAACCAAATGTAAATCTATCGTGAAATTAAATCTTTGACTTTACACAGCAATCCAGTTGATGTGCTTGTGCTTAGCTGTTGGATTTTCCCCTCACATTTACTGGGCTTTTCATTATAATTGTAAGATTAATGTCTCAGTCTGAGGGATTGGAAATTATATGGAATTATATACACAAGTACAAAGTCTTCTAGATTACAACGCGAATAGTTCATTTTGTTCTGATGTGTATTTAAAAGCCAATAGATTTTTTTTTCTCATTTAGTTTGTTATCCATTGTTTATGAGCTGTATAGAAGCTGCCCACTGCTCCCGCATGAGTGAGTTAGTGGAGTTAAAAGTAGACTAAACTTCACCGTGTGCTGTGCTGTGAACTTGTCTGATAATGAATTGATTTACATTACATGTAATAATAATAAAAAAACTGAGGTCAATGGCTTTATTATAAATTTGACTTTTAATAAAACAATAAACTATTGATTTGTAGTCACAATATCAACCTTCATTTGAATATACAGGATACATGCAGTGTTTTAAAAATACAGATTTTACTATATAAGAAGACTAATAATAATTTGTGTTTTTTTCTGATATAGGAAATACAATAATTTGTGCAAACATATAACACAGGTGATAATAAACAACAACATACAAGAACAACATAACATCAAATAAATTAAATCAAGGACAGAAACCCATTACAGAAATATATATTAGTCTTGATTTGAATATGCAAATAAGAAGAGGATTTAGTCAGCTATATGAGTTATTTCAGAGCTGACTGAAACTCGACTTCTGAAAGTTAAAATTGTTTTAGCTTCTACACCAACAGAAACAGAAAGGATCAGAGGAGTCATGAATTAAGACTTCCTGCAGCATCCAATCCTGAAATTATCCAATTTTCCACAATTTCTAAGGTGGAGTAAAGGCATGACAGCAGATCCCAAACTGGAAGTAGTTGTCATAGGAATAGCAATCGTACATATGAAGGTAGTCATATTGTTGATCAGGGGCCTCCCAATTCCCATGACAAGTATTGGAGGAAGGTAAGACGAGACCGTCATCACCAGGCTGTTGATGAGGGTCTGAACGGCTCTTTGCTTCTGCGGGTGGATGTTTTTTTTACCAGGGTCAGACTTAATTAGTGAATGGAGAATGAGAGAATCACAGATTCCAATTGTTACAACAGCTATTATAAATGGCACAATGGAAAATACAGTGAAATATAGCCAGAAAAAAAGAAAGTATGCGATCCCAGAGGCCACTGTCAAAATCCAAACGATGCCAGCCATCACAACCCTGGGAGTCAGACTCTTCCTCTTGTGGTAGGTGATTGGATGAACCACAGCCAGGTAACAGTCCAGACAGATACAAGCCATCAGGAGGGGTCTCCCACATGTGTTCAAGGCATAAACACAGTTCCAACTTGCTTCAAATGGCCAACTATGCCAGATGAAATGATTTAATAATCCAGGTGGAATGAAGACCAAGAAGATAGCATCCATGACGGAGAGGTTCAGTACGAAAAAATCATTTGGTGTGAAGGGATTTCCTCTCCTGTATGACTTAAACATCTCCCAGAGGATGGCAATAGATGCAGGAAAACCAAGAGCAAAGCACAGCGTTATAAAAAAAGCCCAAACATATAGGCTCTCCTGCTGATCCTTACACCGAGAAAAATTAAATTCATCCCAGACAAATCCGGATGGGGGAGTGTTGTTGGAATGAAGATCTATCTTAAGCAACATTATGGAGCAGAGTAGCAGATTAACCTTAGAACACTAACGTCGGGTGATTTTCACCCCAGAGCGATTGTGGTTTTGTTATTGTCATTGTGTTGCTTTTGTATGAGTTGCGTGGGTCCTTAGCTTCATGCTGCTCACTGACGTTATTGAAGGTGGGCGTGTCTTATTGAAGATAGGCGTGTCTCTCTGCACCGATCCCTGTTTTTTTTTTCCACAGGCACGTGTTCGGGTGATTTTCACCCGATGTTAGTGATAGAGGGTGAAAAAATTCCGGATGGGTTTTAACGGTGAAGGGAGACTTTTTCTTCACAGGACAAAGCTCACATGTCCCAGGAACGGGTGGACCAAAGAACAAGTTCATAGCTCCATTATTTATATTTGTAATCATGTTTTATTGACGATTCCCTAATTTTTGACCCGATTTTGAGCCTTTTTTTAGGGTCCCTCCATGATACCTGTTTATCGTTTTATGAGAAGTCCTATAGGGTAAAATAAAAGAAGAGTACTTCAACTTGCCTTGTATTGTTGTATTTTAATATATTTTGATGAGAAGTATATTTCATCAGGTACATTATATCGGGTGAAATATACCCAACCTTAGTGATAAGTGTTACTATTTTTAACGTTATTGTTCTCGAGTTAAAAGACCTGAGAGACACAGATATATTATTTTAGAGAATGCAAAATTAAGTTACAAACACACATGCACAACATTTTGCAAGCAATAACCATTCATGCTATTCAACAAAAATGTAAAGAACACACAGACATTTGCATTTGAAGAAAATGCTGTCAAGAAACTAACAAATTGTTTGACACCAAGCACAAAATGGGTCTTTCTTCAGTTTATCAGTTTGAAATGTACTGCACATTGGTTGAGTCTTTAGTTAATAATTAACATAAACATGCTGTACATTTTAAATGCAGATTTGTAGGGATGTCTTTACTGATGTGCTGCTGTGTGTTGTTGCCTTGACGAAAGTGTCAAACATCTGTGGGAACTGTGTTAAGTGTTTATGCAAAGACATCAATCCACCTCATGAACGGGTCTCAGTGGCAGGTTTGCAAAACATATAGTTATGGAAACGAATAAACCCACAGAGCACAGGAGATTCACAAAGGCCAATGTGGAGAGACATAAACATAAACTGATGTGTTGTGTGTTTACACTGCATTCTCAGTTGATGTCTTCTGACCTGACAGCAAGCCAAAGTTCATATCATCAAAGTTATTACTATTTATACTAGGGGGGTCCATGAATGTGTGGACAGAATGTCATCGCCATCCATCCAATAGTTACAGTAAATGTAGTGTCCTTAAGTTGATGTTGAATAAGAGCATCATCAAAGTCAGTAGCTTTCCATCGAGTCACGGTGGATATCTGCACCACATTTCTTTGCAATCCATCCAGCAGTTGTTATTACATTTCACTAGTGGCCAAAATGTCAACTTGCTCGTGGTGCTGGAGTCAAAATCCAGAGGATCACCTAAGTCAGAAGAATTTATCCACTGTGGACCAGGAAAGTCTGTATACAATTGCATGGTGGTCTATTCAATAGAATGGAAACAAAGAGAAGAAAATACTACAAAAGCTTTTACTGCCAATCATGTAAAATATATAATAGTTGCCACCAGAGAGCAGAAATTACAAGTATAGGTCGACCATACATTTAACATTGAACTGATTAAATATTAAAATGCTGAATTGACTTTATGTCATAACATATCCATTGACCTCTGTTCATCAGAAGTAAAATCAAGGAAAGAAGCACATAAAACGCATCATAATGGGACAATGACTCGACACTTTCCATGATCTAAATGCAAATAATAGAAGGATTCATTAAGGAATATGACGTACTTAAGAATTGAGTTGGGGTTTATTTTACTTTCTAACAATTCAGAGATGACTGAAACTCAACTTCTGAAAGTTAAAATGTTTTTCCAGTTTCTAAATCACCTGATTAGAGGGAGAAACAAAAATGATCAGAGGAGTCATGAATTAAGACTTCCTGCAGCATCCAAGGTTGAAACAATCCAATTTTCCATGATTTTTTAGGTGGAGTATAGGCATCGCAGCAGATCCCAAACTGGAAGTAATTGTCATAGGAATACCACTAGTACATATGAAGGTAATCATGTTGTTGATCAGGGGCCGACCAATTCCCACGACAAGTATTGGAGGAAGGTAAGACAAGACTGTCATCACCAGGCTGTTGATGAGGGTCTGAACGGCTCTTTGCTTCTGCGGGTGGATGTTTTTTTTACCAGGGTCAGACTTAATTAGTGAATGTAGGATGAGAGAATCACAGATTCCAATTGTTACAACAGTTATTGTATATGGCACACTGGAAAACACAGAGTAATATAGCCAGAAAAAAAGAAAGTATGCGATCCCAGAGGCCACTGTCAAAATCCAAACGATGCCAGCCATCACAACCCTGGGAGTCAGACTCTTCCTCTTGTGGTAGGTGATTGGATGAACCACAGCCAGGTAACAGTCCAGACAGATACAAGCCATCAGGAGGGGTCTCCCAGATGTGTTCAAGGCATAAACACAGTTCCAACTTGCTTCAAATGGCCCACTATTCCAGATGAAATGATTTAATAATCCAGGTGGAATGAAGACCAAGAAGATAGCATCCATGACGGAGAGGTTCAGTACGAAAAAATCATTTGGTGTGAAGGGATTTCCTCTCCTGTATAACTTAAACATCTCCCAGAGGATGGCAATAGATGCAGGAAAACCAAGAGCAAAGCACAGCATTGTAAAAAAAGCCCAAACATATAGGCCCTCTTCCTGGTCTTTACACAGAGAAAAATTAAATTGTTCCCAGACAAATCCAGATCGGGGAGTGTTGTTGGAATGAAGATCTATCTTAAGCAACATTATGGAGCAGAGTAGTAGATTAAAAGACCTGCGAGACACAGATATATTACTTTAGAGCATGCAAAATTAAGTAATAAACACACATGCACGAAATGTTGCAAGCAAGAACCTTTCATGCTATACAACAAAAATGTAAATAACACAAAAACATTTGCATTTGAAGAAACTGCTGTCAAGAAACTGGCAAATTGTTTGACACCAAGTACAAAATGGGTCTTTCTTCAGTTTATCAGTTTGAAATGTACTGCACATTGGTTGAGTCTTTAGTTAATAATAAACATAAACATGCTGTACATTTTAAATGCGGATTTGTAGGGATGTCTTTACTGATGTGCTGCTGTGTGTTGTTGTCTTGACGAAAGTGTCAAACATCTGTGGGAACTGTGTTAAGTGTTTATGCAAAGACATCAATCCACCTCATGAACGGGTCTCAGTGGCAGGTTTGCAAAACATATAGTTATGGAAACGAATAAACCCACAGAGCACAGGAGATTCACAAAGGCCAATGTGGAGAGACATAAACATAAACTGATGTGTTGTGTGTTTACACTGCATTCTCAGTTGATGTCTTCTGACCTGACAGCAAGCCAAAGTTCATATCATCAAAGTTATTACTATTTATACTAGGGGGGTCCATGAATGTGTGGACAGAATGTCATCGCCATCCATCCAATAGTTACAGTAAATGTAGTGTCCTTAAGTTGATGTTGAATAAGAGCATCATCAAAGTCAGTAGCTTTCCATCGAGTCACGGTGGATATCTGCACCACATTTCTTTGCAATCCATCCAGTAGTAGTGGATCGTCATAGTGGGTGACTGTGGCTCAGTGGTTAGCATGCACATCTTTCAATCAGAGGATCAGGTGGTTCGAGCCCCGGCTCCACTAGTCGATGTGTCCTTGAGCAAGACACGTAACCCCTAATTGCTCCCCGTTGCTGTATCTACGGTGTATAGAGCAAAAATGTAAGTCGCTTTGGATAAAAGCGGCAGCTAATTGTAATGTAGTTGTTTTTTACATTTCACTAGTGGCCAAAATGTCAACTTGCTCGTGGTGCTGGAGTCAAAATCCAGAGGATCACCAAAGTCAGAAGAATGTATCCACTGTGGACCAGGAAAGTCTGTATACAATTGCATGGTGGTCTATTCAATAGAATGGAAACAAAGAGAAGAAAATACTACAAAAGCTTTTACTGCCAATCATGTAAAATATATAATAGTTGCCACCAGAGAGCAGAAATTACAATTATAGGTCTACCATACATTTAACATTGAACTGATTAAATATTAAAATGCTGAATTGACTTTATGTCATAACATATCCATTGACCTCTGTTCATCAGAAGTAAAATCAAGGAAAGAAGCACATAAAACGCATCATAATGGGACAATGACCCGACACTTTCCATGATCTAAATATGCAAATAATAGCAGGATTCATTAAGGAATATGACGTATTTAAGAATTGAGTTGGGGTTTAGTTTACTTTCTAACGATTCAGAGATGACTGAAACTCAACTTCTAAAACCTAGTTTCTAAATCACCTGATTATTTAAGAGGGAGAAACAGAAATGAGCGGAGGAGTCATGAATTAAGACTTCCAGCATCCAAGGTTGAAACAATCCAATTTTCTACGATTTCTAAGGTGGAGTACAGGCATCGCAGCAGATCCCAAACTGAAATGAATTGTCATAGGAAGAGCAATCGTACATACGAAGGTAGTCATATTGTTGATCAGGGCGCTCCCAATACCAAAGACAAGTATTGGAGGAAGGTAAGACAAGACTGTCATCACCAGGCTGTTGATGAGGGTCTGAACGGCTCTTTGCTTCTGCGGGTGGATGTTTTCTTTACCAGGGTCAGACTTAATTAGTGAATGTAGGATGAGAGAATCACAGATTCCAATTGTTACAACAGCTATTATATATGGCACAATGCAAAACACGGTCAAATATAACGAGGAAAAAAGAAAGTATGCGATCCCAGAGGCCACTGTCAAAATCCAAACGATGCCAGCCATCACAACCCTGGGAGTCAGACTCTTCCTCTTGTGGTAGGTGATTGGATGAACCACAGCCAGGTAACAGTCCAGACAGATACAAGCCATCAGGAGGGGTCTCCCACATGTGTTCAAGGCATAAACACAGTTCCAACTTGCTTCAAATGGCCAACTATGCCAGATGAAATGATTTAATAATCCAGGTGGAATGAAGACAAAGAAGATAGCATCCATGACGGAGAGGTTCAGTACGAAAAAATCATTTGGTGTGAAGGGATTTCCTCTCCTGTATGACTTAAACATCTCCCAGAGGATGGCAATAGATGCAGGAAAACCAAGAGCAAAGGATAGCGTTATAAAAAAAGCCCAAGCATATAGGCTCTCTTCATGGTCTTTACAGTAACCAAAAGTGGATTGGTTGGAGTTGTTGGAGAAATGCCGAGAAAGTATCCCATGCAACATTATTGAGCAGAGTGGTAGTTTAAAGACCTAAGAGACAGAGATATACTACTTTTTGAGCATGCATAATAAATGAACACA
Source organism: Myoxocephalus aenaeus (assembly GCA_038501785.1). Lineage (NCBI taxonomy): Eukaryota > Metazoa > Chordata > Actinopteri > Perciformes > Cottidae > Myoxocephalus > Myoxocephalus aenaeus. Next base: position 187,421 of record JBAMJR010000143.1, on the reverse strand, counting down.
TGCACTACATGCTGTCAGGTAGAACCTTGCATTCTACACATACTGTACCGTTTTATGAGGTTTTGTAGAAAAGTTGTTACTGAGGTGCTGCTCCGTCGTGTTGATGTCAAACATCTGTGGAAGCTGTTTGTGTGCCTGTCTGATGTCAGTGGCAATTTTATTAATAATTTATTTATGGAAAATAGCAGACCCACAGAGCACAGGCTAAAAAGGGGAGAAAAATGACTTTCCTTTAACGTCTATTCATCAAGAGTGATGCAAATATCATCCGAATTTGCAAGCAATGCGTTGTGGAAACTCATTTATAAAATCCTGCTGTTTTAGCTGTTAGCAGGTGGAAAAAAAACAAAGTGCGTGGTAACTTAGACGTCTTTTACATTCCAGCCAAATTAGGTGTCAGAGCTTAGTTTTGTTAATACAAATGTGCTGTCATTGTTGATTAATCATCCTGCAAGTATTGCATCCTCGGGTGCATGCACACACCGTGACCATTCTGCAAGCATTACAGTAGAAGGGTCAAACTAGGTCAGCGGCTGTAGCTCAGGGGGATGAGTGGTCATCCCGCAACCGCAAGGCAGCCGGCTCGATCCCCAGCCCACATGTTGAAGTGTCCCTGAGCAAGACACTCAACCCTAAATTGCTCCCCGGGTGCCGTTCAAGGCAGCCCACTGCTCCTTAATACTAAGGATGGGTCAAATGCAGAGAATACATTTCATGTATGTAAAAAGTATGTACTATGACAATAATTGAATCTTAATTCTTAAACTCAATGAAATGTGTGGAGGGTCCCACTAGTTGCAGGACAGGGGAGAACGGGAACAATTCATTACTTTATTTATTTAATTCAATAGATGTGTTTCCCAATTGGAAAAAAAGACATGTGACCTCAACATTTCTGTTTGCACAAGGGCAGTTTCTTCTTTGCTGAAATGTTCAGACAGATTTTAGTGTGGAGCACAGCCAGTCAGCCCCTTTAATGTTGCCTTCAACGCTTGTCGTACACTCTGAACCTATGAAGTTGTATGTAAATATAGAACTCGTTGATATTCAAGTTGTGGGCAGAAACAGATCCCACACACTACAACATTACTTATCTACCGACTGTCACATACACCTCTCACGAAGTCAAGTATCAAACTCATATTTTTCCCAAGATCTACTTTCTGGGCCGTTAGTTCTTTGTTGTACGATATTCGAACCACCTCTTAAAGGCAGCACCAGCATCCTCAATGACTCTCAGCGGCGCATTATTTTTGTCCTCCTGTCGCCGCCATTGCTGCCATGCCACGAACATCTTTGAGCAGCTGTGTGCGGTTAATTTGATACATTTCACAGATCTTTTTTTGACCGTGAAGCTTTAACCGCTGAGAAAGCATCCCGATTACACGGACTCAACCAACAAAGCGAGCTCACTACGGTAGAAATCACAGTTAGCAAAGACAATAAGTTAGCTAACTAGCGAACGTCCATTTGTAAAAAATAAGCTAGCATATGTGGTGGTAGCGACGCACTCGGGGTCCCGTCTTCCTGCTGGTAATTTCTCCAATAGACGTTATTTATAGACTCATTGAAGATGTCGCTACACGGTAAACGTAAAGAAATCTACAAATACGAGGCGCCATGGACAGTTTACGCCATGAACTGGAGCGTCCGACCGGACAAACGGTTCCGCCTCGCGCTCGGCAGCTTTGTGGAGGAGTACAATAACAAGGTACATTCATCTCGTCCCACATGACCAGTGATGGCGACACTCTTGTGCTTAAACCTTAAATATAACTGATCCAAAGAGATATAACCTAGATACTGTGTTAATGAGAAGTATAATGTTTATTTGCAGTAAAAATGCACCCCCTCCCCCCAGGCCCCCTGTCAAACGATGTTATGAAAATGATTCCTGTAATAATACTGCTGAGACTATTAAACTAGAATGCATGACAGTAATATCAAACTGCGTTCATACAATATTTTGTGAGCAGTTTGCCCTCATTTGAGGTTGCAACATGAATGTAAATACATTTTCCATTGCAATGCAATGGGGGACGTGAGTTGCAGACATTTGAAAACAGGTTAGTGGTTTGATAAATTAATTAGAAACAATGATTTACTTACTATCACTTCAAATGTCTTATTTTCAGAATTTGCTCTTTTATTTGACTTAATCTTGTACTAATGGAATTGGTGCAAACTGTTTTTTTATAACGTGATGCTTTTATATTGTGTGTGTGTCTGTGTATCGAACATCTTAACTAACTATTATAAATCAGGACCCAGAATAATTAAGCAGTGCTGTTAAGCTGTCTGCATCTGACAAATGTGTTTAACAAATTCACAACCATTCCCAAGATGATGTCTTAATGTGTTCAGTTTTATGTATGACTACTAACTTCTGACTTTTTGCAGAGTATTTAATGGTCAATTAGTTATTACAATGTTTGTTAGTCTGTTTTCTTTTGACAGAACATGATTAGCATACATTTATTAGTTGACTGAGTTGTTATCGGCACAAGCAGAAATGGGATATTACAGGAATGCAGGAATGGGGTATTAAGGACTGGAAAATATGACACGATAATGAAAATGTTCAGGTTGAATATTAGGTGGGGGGGGGTTAATATAATCTATCTCTAACTGGTTTATCCCATCTGAGGATCCCTGGAGTCATCACCTCCTTTCACAGCCCTGACTGTCTCAGTAAAGCTATACTGACTCACTAAAGGTGAGTTTTTGTTGTTTATTTACAGGTCCAGATTGTTGGTCTGGAGGAGGAGAACTCAGAGTTTGTGTGTCGAAACACTTTCGACCACCCCTACCCCACCACCAAGGTCATGTGGATTCCAGACAGCAAAGGGGCATACCCTGACCTGCTGGCCACTAGTGGAGACTACCTGAGAATCTGGAGGGTAAGAAGACCCGTCTGACCTGAACCTATGACCTCCTGTGGTCAGAGAACAATATTACAGAGCCCTTATAAGATAGTCACCACTAGTCATGATATACTGTATACTGTTTATCCACACTGTGGTGCAAGTGTCCAGCTTATAACTACAGCTCTCAAATGTCACAGCATAAAACCAAAACGGTGTTGTTTTGTTCTTCCTTGTCTTTGAAGTTTATAGACAAACATTCTAGGATACAGATACTCTATGTTTATTACACTGATTTATTATTTTTCATTTTTGGGGAATATTGTCTGAAACTACAATAAATGTACAACGTTATGACCGCTTATGAAGTTTATAGTGAAGCCCTCGATAGAAAACTGTTGTGTATGAACTAACTGAAGTGCACAAAAATACAAAATAAACTGTGTTTCTCCTAACAGGTGGGCGAAACAGAAACCCGACTGGAGTGCCTGCTCAACAATAACAAGAACTCAGACTTTTGCGCACCACTCACATCCTTTGACTGGAACGAGGTGGACCCAAACTTGTTAGGTAAAAACTCAGTGCAGGGTTACCTCTGGGTAACATTATCAACTTGGTTATTTTTTTGGCAAATCCCTCATAGAAAACTACAAAGAAATATGACCTTCACTAATATGAAGTCATTATTTGAAAAAGGGGGGTGACATTATGTTTGTGTACATATGTGCTCTATGCAGGTACTTCCAGTATTGACACTACCTGTACGATCTGGGGGTTGGAGACTGGACAGGTGCTGGGCAGGGTCAACTTGGTGTCGGGTCATGTCAAGACACAGCTCATTGCCCATGACAAAGAGGTAAATGTTATGACATGATGGATCAAACCCTCAATTTATTGTGTTAAATGAAGTGGAACTTAAACATAATCGTGGGGTAACCGTCCCATCTTCCATCTAACATGCTCTTCACTAAGTGGATCAGAACTCACCATCTGGTTGTATTGCAGGTGTATGACATCTCCTTCAGCCGAGCTGGTGGCGGCAGGGATATGTTTGCATCAGTGGGAGCAGACGGCTCGGTCCGCATGTTTGACCTCCGTCACCTTGAACACAGCACCATCATCTATGAAGACCCCCAGCACCACCCACTGCTCCGGCTCTGCTGGAACAAGCAAGACCCAAACTACCTGGTCACCATGGCGATGGACAGCATGGAGGTTAGTGCTGCTCCCTTTGTGAAGATGTGCTACAATCCTGAAAAGTGACAATATTAGGCTATTTTTTGCATCATGAGAAACATAATTTTTTGCATCATCTTTTTCTTAGTCTACGTAAAACACTTAATCTTTTTTAAGCAATCACTCTACATGTTCAAAGCGTATAATGAAAAACTCCCAAATTAGTTTGAGACATACCAAGCTTTTTTATTTTTATAGACTTCTTTTCATGCTTGATTTAGAATGATAAAATAAGTGTTTTGAAACTGAGCATGAAGATATATCAAGCCTCTCTTTGTCCAATATTATTTGCTGCCAGTTAATGTCTCTCCAATAATTTCTTCTTCTTCTCAGGTGGTGATCTTAGATGTGCGTGTGCCCTGTACTCCGGTGGCCAGACTCAACAACCACAGGGCCTGTGTCAATGGAATCGCCTGGGCGCCGCACTCCTCCTGTCACATCTGTACAGCAGGTATGTAGTTTTTACTGAACACACAGTTTGCAATATTCACACAGTAGCAAAATGAGAGGAGAACAAGTTTGCGACCTCATTGCAATGACTGACAAAGAGCACAAGAGGGAGCCGGTCTTCTCTTCACAGGAGGTCAACAAAGCTCTGTGTCAATAAATACAAGTTGGAGAAAGGCGCCTGTTGATACTGCAATCAAGAGTCGTCTCAGTCAGAAATGTTCAAATTCTACACAAACAGGCTTTAAGTACTTTATGAAGGTCATTTTTTTTTTCTTTAGTTAAAGGGTCAGTGTGTAGGATTTAGAAGGATCTATTGGCAGAAATAGATTATAATATTCATACCTGTTTTTAATTAGTGTATAATGACCTAAAACTAAGAATCTTCATGTTTTCTTTACCTTTTTAGAATGAGTCCTCCATATCTACATAGGGAGCAGTTACTGGCTCTAAAGTCTTTAATGTTTTTACATTACCTGAAGGCCACTGTATTTCTCCGACACGATTGTGAAACTGCGTTAATGTGAGCGACCGTGGTAAATCATGGTAACACCAGCCACCAGCCGAATTGAGTTGCTCCTAAAGTAGATGGTCCTGAAAGATACCATGGCATTACCGCAGTTTCGCCTTCAGTGTCTCGCGTTACTGGAACGGGAGGGGTGAGCGGAGGGGTATTCAGTTGGTTGAAATCTGCAGATTTCCTGTCGCTCGCTTTGAAAGCCTGCAATAGACGAGGAACGGCTGCTTGGTTAAGTCGAGTTATCTCTGCAATACCTCCTCAATTCACAACAAAAACCTAAATAAGGTGGCATCTGATTAGAGAGAGCTTGCCTGAAAGTTTACTGCTTGCTGTTTGTCACTTTCAGTAAATAGCACATGAGAAAATGTGTGTTTTCTGTTTTAAAAAGTAGTAATGTTGGAAGATGGCAAGTACAACTCTCCCATCTTTTTAAGTGGTTACGTGTTTAAGCTGATCTGGAGACAGCTGAGAGGTAGCTGGTTTGTTTACATGACGTAACCCGTTCTCTGCCCTCATTATGGTTGTTGTTGAATTATTTCTTCTTCAGCTTGACCTGACAATACATATTATTTTTAATTAATAAAAGGTCCATTGTGTGATTCCCATTTTCACAATCAAATATTCATTTTCATATTTGCATATGTTTTTTTAAAACTATTTTACTAAACCGATGATCTGCTGTCAACACAGAGATCATCTGTTTCCATCTCCTGATGTCCTCTGCATACAGTTACATGCATTATACTGTGTAAAAAAATAAATAACAATTTGAATTCACTCAACAGTTTGCACATTGCATTGGTCCTGTAGTACAATACGCTGATGTTTTGTCTTTGTTACGGGTTTCCCCTGATCTTGCTTTGATCTTTCTGTGTCCTGCTAAATAAAAATAAAAACATGATTAACTAGAAGAGTCCATTCAACAGAGTGCAGATTCCCACCAGGTGTACCTACTTCTGTAATGTCTGATTGAATGAATACAAACTCCATGCAGTCTAGCGTCTCAGCTGCATCTCACAGGGGTAACTGCGACCTGAAGTGTTTATTTGCGCTTCAAGTACATTTTGTGTTAATTCGCTCCAAAACGTGACTATGATGACCAATAAAAAGGCGCTGAATATGTACCTGCATTTTGCAACCTAGGTGGAGCATAGTGTGCTCCTCTCTTTCTGACAAGGACATATTCTTACACCTATTGTCCTTATTGACAGAAAAATACAACCGTACACCTTCTGAATTAAAGTTTTAAGACAATAGAAATGGAAGATGTTATCAATGAAATACGCGGGGGATAAAGTGTGAATCACTGAAAGTGTGAAAGGAATATAATTTAGACATTATTTTCTTTTTAAAATAAGATAAATCAAGTCTAATCAAACCTCCTCCCCTTCTGTCTTTCTAGCGGAGGACCACCAGGCTCTAATCTGGGACATCCAGCAGATGCCGCGGGCCATCGAGGACCCTATACTGGCCTACACAGCTGAGGGAGAGATCAATAACGTCCAGTGGGCCACCACCCAGCCCGACTGGATCGCTATCTGCTACAACAACTGCCTGGAAATCCTCAGAGTCTGAGCTTCAGTCCGGAAAATAATGAGGCAACTCAAAAACATTGTCAATTGAATTAACAAGCGGTTTAAGAAGGACGGAGCAATATTCAGTTCATGCTCGTATTTGGTTCATGTTGATACAGATTATGTGTGTAAAGCTTTTTTCAACAGAGTGAGAACGAGAGTCGGGCGCTCGACTTTGTGATACAAAATCAAGACATCCTGTATCAGAAAACTCAAAGGAGCGCCAAAACAAAAATGGTAACCAAGTATCAAGAAACTGTTGTACAGACGTGAACCGAGGTTCAATATCCCTCCAGCTTTCAGTTTGTTGTCTCTCAGACTCGAAGTCTAGTCAGTTTCATGTTTTTATACGCTATTATGGTGCATTGTGTGTGTAGGTTTACCCATTACAACATCCTCAACCATTCATTTTTATGATGAAGCAAACATGTAGTTTAGCCACATTTAAAAGTGGATTGAATGTGGTTAATGTGGTTTTAAGTGTTCATATATTCAATTGTTTTTTTTAAACCTAATTGTTCTATTCAACTGAATATCATTTGTGATCTGTTGTGATACATGAATTATTTGTGCAACAATTTACAGGTAATACAACTAGGGTTGGTAGTCTTGAGAAACTAGCAAGACTATTATAGATCACAATAATGATCCATCAGAAAAACCCAGTCCAGTATTGCCATCTCTGGCAGAACTAGAACATAAAGCTGTCAATTCTAGCAAGAAAGTCACTGCAACACTGACAGCCCGTCCCTGTAGGCCTCCCTCCCAGAATTATAATTATGTATGTAAACATGTAATGAATGTAAATAATGAACATGGCTATTGTTACTAACTCAGCTGTTTAGCTAGCAGCTCATGGGAGGTGATGTGCTCAGTGCACGGGCCGAGTATACGCAGGCGGACAGGCAGGTAGCCGTCCATTACATCGGGCCGAATTAAGGGATTTAACTGGTTTATTACAGTCCTGCTAAAGCCACAGATACTGTTTCTTCTTTTTTCTCTTGTCAGAATTTAATGAAAATTTCAACAATATCAAAAATGTTTTTGAAAAGATTACCAATCCTACCTTTAACCATTGACCAGAATACAGACTTCTGTTGGTAGTTTTTATTCATATCACCATTTTTTTCTTTCTTTTACATAAACAGTCCCTCCCAGTTTAAAACATTCTACTGTTTTATATCCAGACAATTATTTCAAAGTGAGGTGACATCAACAAATTGATAAGATTCCATAAAACAGATTTACAGTTAAAAACGATTGAAATGAAAAAGGGTTTTCTTCTCGTTACTGTTTAATACTGAGACAACACTGCCTGAAGTACATAATACACAATCTCTACAATTTAGAGAAACTTACTAATTTGTTTTCAAACAGCCTAGAAAACTGTCATTGTATAACGAATGCTGTGAGTCCTGTTGTGATATTAATTTCTGTTGTGATATTGGGATGGGATGGGAAGCAGTGGGGGTGAACAGGAGTTATTTCTTACTTGCTGTAGGTGTGTCAGTACGGGGTCATGATGTGTGATTATTTGCTAAACATAAAGTCAGAAAAAAAACCTTGTTCATGATTCATTTTCACAAATCGGGTCCAGAACACATCCAATGAAGCAGCACCTATGTCGGCCAGTAATGAAATAAAAAGCGGGGAAAAGAAATGACAGAAATATGTGTGCGGTAATTTAGAAAAAGGGTTGCCACTCCACTCCATCCGTATATATGCACCAGAGAACACCCTCTGGAATATGTGTATTATATAAAGTACAAATATCACTTCAGAAATTGTCTTTAGATTTTCTTAAAGGAACAGTTTGAGATGTGGGAAATTCATATTTGCTTTTCCGCTGAGAATTAGATGGGAAGAGAGAGAGATATCACTCGTGTGTGTCTCAGCCAGCAGTTGGTTAGCTTAGCTTATCTTAGCTTAGCAGTGGAGACTCCAGGAAGTAACTGCTCCTGTTCAAGATGGAAGCTTTGGGGATGGCACACACAAAATTGACTGAAGCGGCATAAATGAAACTGGACGAGATGTTAAGAAAATGTGTGCTCTTTACACATGCTGTGTGTTAGAACGAATTGTCTTTCAATCACCACTTGCTGTAATCAAGCATCAACACTATGAAATGGAAACCCTTGATCTGATTTTGAGTCAGTTTACTTGCAGTCCAAATGTGTGATGACTAGTCTCACGGTTCCTTCCAGACTTCTATAAGTAGCAGTGTATCACTACTTTTAATGTCACAATGGTTGCCCCTAAAACTTTTTGACTGAAGGTTTTCAGATGACAGACAGCACGGGGTCTGAGAGGTGCTTCTGGATCTCAGCAAGTCCTGGGCTGATGTCCAGGTTCCCTGGCAGCGAGGGGGAGCGGAGGCTGCAGCACAGCCTGGGGCTCTCCATGAGGGAGGATCTGACCGACGGCCGGGGAGTCTCAGTTTCAGGGGTGGCGGTCATGAACATGGTGTCGTCTGACGCCACAGTCACATGGATCCCACTGGACAACGACTCCTGGGACCGCTCGGTGAATTGAAGGTCAGCCTGAGCGGAGCTCTGGAGTGAAGAAATCACATACTTTTTTATTTGTATGTCTTGAGCAAAATTCTAGAAACAAATAGTAGTTGTATTATTCTCTACCTGGGTGTCCATCTGTATGGGGTACATGCTGTGCAGCACTGGGGTCCCAGTCCCATACAGGCCAGGTGAGTCAGTTGGGAGGGTACTAGACGATACAGTGCTGTAAGCAGGAGGTACTATCTGCCTCTGAAGAAGCTGGAGAATAACGTTGATGTCGGCTGTCATGCGAGTCTCCAGTCTGGGCAATTAAGAGACAATGAGAAGGTTATGAGGTTATTAAGGGAAGTAACAAAATCCAAGAATCTTCTTTCCAGCCAATAGAATAGAAAGAGGCCTTACGATATATTTATTTTTTTAAAAGACCAGTGACCTAATCATCACTCTAATTTCGTATTCTACCACACACTACCTCCCAATATTTAGAAACCAGCTGAGAGCATTCATTGACTTCACCTGTTGAGCTGTGAATGTAAAACCTCAAGTCGAGACTCAAGCTCACTGGGCCGCTCTTCTGTGAACGGCGGTGGGTGGTATGAGTTGCGGACAGATGAAGATCGCCAGGCACGAGTGGAAAACTGTTGTGACTGACGTTCTGGCCAGTATTGATACATTCCCGGCACATTCAAAGATGAGGCTAAGGAAGAAAAATTTTTTTTTATCAAAGTGACCTTCAACAGCTGTCGTTAACTATAGCATGTTTAAAACTTCAGAAAACTCCCTGTATTTCTTTTCCAGGACAGACTTCAATTAGCAGCCATCTACCTTGGTCCAACACTGCTTCCCTCCCCACTGAGGGGTCACTTTGGGGGAGCAGCTGCACTACAGAGGGGGAATAGTCCCGTCTGGCCTCTTCTGGGGGGTAAAGCTCCTCTTTGACACTGGGGCCAAGCGGTTTAGCCAGCTCTTCACTAGACTGGGAGCACGGGGAACCACAGCTACAGCGGTCATCCCAGTGGGTCTGAGGAGGTGAGTGACGATGACGGAGGGGGTACGAGTCTTCGTGATCGATTCCATCTGTTCACATGAAAGGATTCAATTACTCTTTGATACCTTCTGCAATATTTCCACACCAGTTTAAGTTATCAATCAAATCAATACCTTTTTTTGTATTCTTTTGTATTCTTTTGTAAGGTTAGACAGGGAGTTTGATGATTTTAGAGGCCTATCACACTGATTACCAACCAGAGCCTTGTAACAAATCTTACCTGGCCTGATTCGGCAGTCCAGGGAGTGGATTTTGTGTCTCGGCTTTTGCCGGTACCCACAGTCATCTCCGGAGTCATCAGTTGTTATTATTGGTGGTACTTGATCAGCCTGACGAACACAGAAAGAAAAACGGTACACAATTTCTTTGGCTTTACAGGCTTACAACAGCAATCACAATTTGAATTAGTTAGCCCTAATTCAAAATGCATTTTTGCAAGATGACAAAAGAAAGGAATAGATACAGAGATGGGGAATTACTCCCAACAAAGATCTCCTGCCAGACACAAACATGCGGTTCATGAACCTATAGCCTACCAGGGCAGGGTGTGGAGGGTTTTTAGCTCAACTAGAAGTAGTTCCATTCAAGTCTCTGTATTGGCATTGAAGCAAATAATTGAGTCTCCTTTGAACCTTTGTGTCATGCAACTAGCAAAAATAGTCCAACATTTTTTACTAATGCTAATGAGAAATGGCCAACAGTTTTGTGTCTTGTGAGAAAAAAACATCTTAATCGACTGCTAACATACATCTCTCAGGTCAAAAGTTATCTCCAAGTTCCTCCAGAATTTATCTGCAAAGCCGGGGTACATATCAAGGACCTCCAGCAGGTCGTCCCTCTGGACGCGGTGCAGGTCACAGTAGGTGATGGAGTACACGTCTGAATTGGACTTCCCCGGCTCATCGTACAAGTGGATCGGCTCTCCAAAGATGTCATTCTTTTCTGCAAGACCATACATATTATAAATAATAATATTATAATAATTAGATGATGTTTTTGGAGCATTTTTGAGACACAAAGGTCAAATTGTCTTTGGTTAGATACCTAATAAGGCGACCACCACATCATCCTTGATGACCTGGATGGAACCACGTGAGATGAAGAAGAGAGAGTCCAGGATGTCTCCATAGTGGATCAGAGTATCTCCTGGAGGAGCGTGGACTGTCTTGAACCTCACACCCAAAGCGCGCAGACAGGCTTGACTGCCTCCATGGAAAGCCTTACAGTTCTCCATAAGAGACCTGTTCAAGTGCAAACAGATGTCTGCCTGCAAAGAGTCTGGAAATCCCTTTAGCACCTGAATGAGTGAAGAAAAGACCATCAACTGAACAATACTGAACCACCTCTACATCAGTTAAAGGTTACAGTGAGACTTTTGATATTACAATCACTCCTGTCACTTTTTACTTACACCATTCATGTCGATGCCATTTGTGTAGGACCAGGCATGCTGGAAGTACTCCTCCAGCCTTTGGCGAAGGCAACCGGGGATTTGGTGGAATCGGATGAACTCTTTCACTCGCAGCATCTGGGTGTGGTAGCGGGTTGTACCAGAGTACAGCCGCTGGATGATGGCGGACACGTTCCCAAATATGCTGGCATACATGAGAGCTGAGACAGAAGAAGCAATGAGGACACAGAGGGCCAAATGCTAAAAAGGGGTTATGAAAATAGGTTCTGTATAATAAGGGACTGTACAAAAATTATTAGGGATAAAAGGGGAAGAGTTTTTTTTCTTTTTCTTCTAACACAGGTTTACATTTTACTTCAGCCTTTCATTGCAGATTAATTGTACAAAAAAAAATCTAATTTCATTAACATATTAGGAGAAAATCTTAAGATGAATACTTATACTTAAGTTATTATGAGTGAACCCAGTTGTACCAATACTGTTACATTATTTTGAGAAATCCCCAAAAATGTAGACCTAGTTTTGGGGGAAGATCCCAAAAAAATTAAAAAGTTGTAAAGGGTTCAGACCCACCCCTCTAATTTTCATGCGTTCCTTAACAGCGTTATTCAACTCACAGCCAATGACCATGACGCAGATGGAGAAGATCTTCTCTGAGTTGGTGTTTGGAGAGACGTTACCGAACCCCACGCTCGTCAAACTGCTCAAGGTGAAGTAAAGAGCCGTTACATACTTGTCTTTGACTGATGGACCGGAGCTGGAGTCACTTTCGTTGTATGACTTGCCCAGTTGTTCAGCCAGGTTGTCCAGCCAGCCAGTCTCTGTGTACGGCCTCTCCACGAAGCCAATAGCGTACCAAATGCAGGCCAGCCAATGGGCGATGAGCACAAAGGTGCACATCAGCAAGAACAGGACAGCGGCCCCATATTCTGAATACCGGTCCAGCTTCCTTGCCACGCGAACCAATCGCAGCAGCCGAGCTGTTTTCAGCAAACTTGTTAAGGTTGCCATCTTTGGTGTCCAATAACAACAGAGAAGAGAGGATGTTAGGCAGGGCAATGGCCATTCAATTTACAGTAGCTTCGGAGAACTCAAAGAAGAAGTTTAGACACTTTAGGCAGAGTTCTTACCTCGTCAGAGCCTGATCCGAAAATGATAAGGTCAAAAGGGATCGCTGCGAACAGATCAATAGGGAACCAGCTTTTGATATAGTGCTTGGCTATCTGGCTCGGCTGTGTGACCACCTCGTCGTGTTGGTCCACGTACGTTGTGCGAAGGTTGATGACTATATCCACAATAAACAGCACGTCCACCAAAAGGTCCGCCACATTCAGAGGGTTGCAGGTGTAGCCACAGCCCCTTTGCCGTAAATCCCCGTGTTCATCCAGGAGGAAGGTAGCTGAGTAAGGAGTGAAAACAGCCGTGTAGAGGACCAGAAGGAGAATAATCCAGTCCCAAAAGGCCTTGAAGGGGCTGTAGTGGAGCAAGATCCACCATGTTGTCTCTGGCACCTGCAGTTTGCGTTCAAGCAGTACATCAGACTCCAAAGAAAGTACCTAAACAAAAACAATCCGTCAGTATGCAATTATTCTCATATATAAACATAATTTAAAGTGTCACTTTATTGCATTTGCAAATGAATACTATTAAATTAACTAATCATAAAACAGCATTCTTCTCAATTTTTGCATGAAAGTAAAAACAAGTACATTCTCTAAAAACTAACTACAGACCTTTCTAGAAGATGTAATATTTTGACCAAATTCTCGTTGGAGGCTGCATGCCCTGGTTTTGCGACCTTGTAGGTCCAACAAGTCCTTGGCCATCTTGTCATTGGTGACTCTCAACAGTGGCGAGACTTGAGTAAAGATGACATCCATGTAGTATAATTACGTTCAGCTAGTTAAAGAGCAAAAGCGATAGTGTGCTGTAATCAGCCACGCGAGAGCTAACTGAGTGCCGAATGCTGGTGAGCTGGAGGGCTGTAATGATGAGTTGGACGTCACAATCACACAACTGAGTTCATGCGCTGCCACAGTCCTCGTGTTCTCTTTAACCCAATTTCAAATTAACATTTGCAGCCCTGATGAATGTCACTGACCTCGCAGACAGACCGCTCTATCTACCAGGTGTATAGATAAATAGCAAGATATATACTGTATATAGATGGACACATAAACTAACAGGAATCAACAAGTGACCCCGAGCAGCAAGGTCACCGGTTGTTGCAAACACTCGCAGTTGTTTCATATCCATCACATCCCGCAGAAGCAGTGATGCAGAATGCTGAGCCCCAGGGCTCCAGCAGTAACTACAGTAGCTCTGAATTGAACTGTGGCTCAATGTAACTTTGCTTTTCACGCCTAGAAGAAAAACACCCAGCAACCAAACATCTACTGATTTTTCCACTAGTGGGTTAATAACGTCAGTTTTCCATCGTGACAATGTTCTGGGAGCCTCAAAATGGGATTAATGACGCTGGCAAGCAGGGAATGCATCGTGGGGCGTTTGAAATTTGGTGGTCAATTGTTAAGTTGATTAATTTAGATCTCTTAAATAGGACTTCCTGGCTGTCAGCCCATGTGATGTTCTCAGGCCCCGTACCTGTGTGACCTTCTCTTTGACGTTCTGAGAGCGGTCCTTCACCTTGGAGGGGCTGAGCAGCTCCATCCTGTGAGCTGGAGGTGAGCAGCATTCAGGGCCCCTGCTGGCTGGTCCCCCACTCTTCATAAGGTCTGAGTCCGACATGGGGCTCTGCTGGCCTGCAGGGGATCGGAAAACACACTTAAAAAAAATATTCAGTCCAAATAGATCTTTTTTTTTTTTTTTACTTTTTCATCCTATTATTCTTGAAAGACATTGGCCTACTAATAACTACATTTATAGTATTCAATAACACAATTAACTACATACATTTTCTCATGATATAGATTGCTTGCTGTACTGGACTTATACTGTGGATTCCTTCAACTTTATTCCTCTTTATTTTCTATTCCAAATTTGCTTTGGAAAATCTCAATACAAATAGAAAAAAACACTCAGTGACGTTTAATATTTTTGCATATTCCTCTCTGCTGATTTCCCAGAATGCCCATGTAGCTGTGCCCCTCCCAAAAATACTCTGCCCTCAAATACTGGATCGTCTCAATACTTGACTCACTCAGTGCTGCAGAGGGAAGTTAGCAGTTACAAATTGTAGAAACATCTCTCTGCTCTCACTCGTTGGTCAAATGAAATCAAGTTTCTTTGAAAGTAAAAAACACGACCTACCTGATTTGAAACCAGAATGTCAGATTCTTCTTGGTAGAAGTCACCAGACCGCCATGACTCAAATATCCATCCGTAGAGACACTTTTTGGACAACTGTTTTCAAAAACCTTCTCTCTTCTCTTTCATGGTACATATTCAGGTAAAACAAATGCACTTCTTTCATTCAGACGTCGATGTTGAACCCTCCACGGAGGCGCAGGGCGGAGGACTGGCCTGCAGCTTGCATGTTGTCGCACAACATTTGCCGAAAATCGATCAATGCCATGCTATAGCTGAGAGGAATCGGCAGGAAAATCTATGACGGGTATTGATAAACAGAGCAAATGGGCTCAGAACCTTCACACTGGACTTCCCTGTTTAGATTCAATTATTATTTCAGTGTTCTTGTATACTGTTCAGTTTGGTGGTGTAGGTCTAACATATAGTTCAGACTGTGACATACATGACACTAGTTAAAAAAAAAAAAAAAACGGCTAGCTAAATGTATAGTGCCCACTCTATATGTTGCGTGCAAACAGTTAATGAGGGAACTTATTGACTGAATGTTGTTGACACTACAGTCATATGAAGGGGAAATGACCTGTGATAACATTGGCTTAAAATGTCCTTCAGCTGTAACCTTCAGTCATCTGTATGTACAGTATGTACAGTATACACATATAGCGATTGTGTTTGTGTTACTGCCCTTGGATATTTGCGCTTCACTGTGCAGAATGTACAGTATTTGTTTGTATCTTCAAAGGCTGTTTTTACATTCATCAAATGAAGAGGGAAAATGTAATGGGTTCACTTTAAATCCAATATTTAGATGTGTATGAACAATGTGAAAACTTAATTCCTCCAGAGCACACGAGAATGGACTTTTCAGTGAAGTAGGAGACACCTTCTTCAATAGTTAATTTTTAGAAGTAAAAAACAACAACATCATATTCATAGATTCTGGATTATGATGAAGGAGGAGTAGAAATGTAATACTTTTTTAAAGAGGTCATTAAACAAATTATTATTCAGGTTTTTTTTTATGTCTAAAGGATCTCTAAATGAGAATGTTTTTTAAATTGATCTTTGTTAATATATAAACACTGAAATTACACTTTGATAGAATATTTTAATTTATCTAGGATCCGATGAATGACAATCTTGTAAACTTCAAATGAAAATCGATCGCTCATGATAGAAAATATGCATGAAATATCACTTTTGATTTGAACCTCGTCAGGACCACAATTACATTTCACTTCCAAGTATTGAAATGGCCAATACACTTGTATTCTCATGCTGATAATGAAAAGCAGTAGGTGTTGACAAGTAGTACATGTATCTTTTATCTGTGAAATTAAATATGCCACATGAGAGATATTTAGTGTCCACCAAGTGTCCAGGAGGCGTGCTCAAGTGTCCGCCCGGATGTTGTCCCAGACTCGAACTACCTCTGGACAGTCATTGAGGGCTTCTATTAGCGTTGAAGCAGCATCCAGCTCGTCCTGGTCCAGAGACGAGAGGGCGCGGGGAACATACTCCAACCCAGCAGACGTGATCTGCATTCCCAGCTCTTCCAACGAGGCCCGCACCTTCCACACTTCCGCCATGTCACAGATAAACTGAGGAGACAGAAACAGATCAAACTGTTAAACTGTTAAACAGTGGTAAGGCTACAACTTATTATTTCCATTCTAATTAAAGCCGTTCTTCATTAATCGCGTAGTCTATAACATGTGAGAAAATAGTGAAAAATGGCTGTAATAATTTCAATATCCAAGGTTATGACTACATGGCTGTTTTGTCCAATGGCAGTCCGAAACTCAAGATCGATATGCAATTCAAAATGATGTAAAACAGAGAAAATAAATCATGTTTGGCATACAGTACACATTCCCTCATATGTTTGTACTGCTCTCCTTGTCTCTTCATGTCTGACCTGCAGGAGGGGCCGCTCCTCCTCATCCTCTGCCTCTTGGACATCTTCGGCTCCCGCCTCGATGGCCAACTCCAGAGCTCTCTCGGTAGAGACGTTCTGGCCTGGCACAAAAACAACTCCTCTCCTGTTGAAGTTGTGGCGGGCTCCGTCTGACAGCATCGCTCTGTGGGTGAGTAGTGTGTGAGACAACATACAGTAAAAGTAAATGAAAAAAATATACCATGTAATCATTTCTGTTTAAATAGCTTAATAAAACCATATACAGGATTGTATTTGTATAAGCTTTCTTTTTTGTTAAATATCTGCTGTATTTTAGTTATCCCTTCTGCGGATTTACATAAATTGTTTGCATCTGTGCCAGCAGCTTCTTAGACAAGTATGTTTGTACAGGGACATCTAGTGGCCAGTGCCATTTGCACACCAGCCTCCATTATCATTGCACCGTGACTACCATGCATTGTGTGTAATTACTGCATTATTCCTTTGTATTGTCCTATATCTATGAGCTGTGTGTTGATCTTCAATGTCCAGCAGATCAGGTTAACACTGTAGAGTAACCATCAGTGGTGTGGTGAGAGAGTCCATGAAATATCTGCATTTGAGTGTTTCAGCTATAGAGTCACAGTGGAGTAAGATCACAGGAGGCCAATCCTGACCTGTTCTTGTTAAGCAAGCGTTTGATATCCTGGTGGCTCCTTGTGTTGTTGTCAGTCAGGACCTCGATGAGCAGCAGACACCCACCGGGCCCCCGCGCTTCAAACATATGCTGGGACAATGGTTTAGCTTTTTCCTGTCGAACCAAGACAAAAGACATGAATGAGTTTCTGGCAGTGTATTATACCAGCACTATACCATTACTATTACATGTAATACCGGTAAAGTCATATGGTGATCTATGGACCTTCTCTGTGTTCAGACAGGTAACAAATGGGGGATCATTTTTCTTTCTTTTTGAAGGAATAATTGTCATCCTTCCAGTAGATCTTGAGAGACTTGGAGAATCTACACCACGGAGCATTTAAACTACTCACATGTCTTGTAGTGTACACACGTCTCACTCAGACTTCTGTTGATACGTTGTTTTTTCATTCATTTTCACAATGTTTGTATGTTCCAGTGTGTCGTCAACCTACCGCACTCTTGATTACAGCCTCTACGGCTGCTTTAGGCATGTTCTTGCTTCTGCACTGCTCCAGTAGTTGGGCTAAGTTTATATTCATGTCTGGGTTAGAGCCACCTTCTGCAGATGAAACCAACATTGAAATCAGATTTAGTTGACAAGAAAACACTCCAACTGTATAGTGAAATGTGTTTCTTGTCCATCTAGCGGTTTAATCTCACCTTTCACAGCTATCTTTATCATCATACCAAACTTCATGAACATCCTGCCCCTCGCCTCATCTTTCGGTCCCTTAATGTGTTTCACCTTTGACCACTTGTTGTGTCCCGCACATAAGGCGGAGCACAGCTGCAGCGTCCTGACAGGAGAGGTCCTCCACGGCGGGTACAACACGCATGAGGCCGGCGTCAGGACACACTCCCCCGGGGCCGGGAACCTGCCTACGGTCGCGTCCCGTGTCCGGGGGCGCAGGGTCCGGAGAGCTCTCAGCAGCGCCGCCCCCGCCATGCCCTTCACACACACACACACACACACACAACCGGAGTGTCAACGAGCACAATGCTACAGTAACCTGCTGTACATGTGGAGCAAAAGGCTATTTTCAACAGCCAAACTGTGAGCTTCCGTCTGCAGGGGAAGCCTTTAACTTGAGAAACCAGTCATTTTCATATCGGTAAAGAGATGAAACAGCCTGAAGTTCTCAAACGTACAGCCGCTGCTGTCCTTGTTTTGAAACCGGTACTTCCGGGTTGCCAAGTCGGAAATGGGCCCTTCAAAATAAAAGTAATATAAAGCAACTCTATATATGGTAATGTAAACATAATAGAATATAATCTTTATTGTCGTTGTGCTTACAACAATAACAATCTGGAGCACATTAAAGGCTTGAATCTCTACATACCTGTATGTGATCACATACCTTGAAAAGTGATTTGTCTTAAATTATTTAGTTATCATTCATATT
Source organism: Myoxocephalus aenaeus (assembly GCA_038501785.1). NCBI lineage: Eukaryota > Metazoa > Chordata > Actinopteri > Perciformes > Cottidae > Myoxocephalus > Myoxocephalus aenaeus. The sequence goes on along the minus strand of JBAMJR010000143.1, from coordinate 168,536 downwards.
GGTTTCCATCTGTGTTTGTTTGTCAGTTGTTGTTTAACCTGTGTAAACTAATAAAGATTTAAACAAAATGTGTATCATTATAAGGACAACAACAATATTACAATTGTTGTTATTATTATAGAGGGGTTATTATTAAATTGTTTTTAAATATATAACATGTTAATATTAAATAATATACATTCTTTTTATATTATTGTGTTTGTTTGTCTTGTCTTTGTAATATTTCAAATTACTTGAACATTTTATCCTGCGTCTCCATAGTAGAAAAATATGTAATAAATCCTGAACCATGATCATCTAAAATATGAGGACTCCTGGGTGTTTCTGGTTGAGATTGGAAACCACTGCAGATTATCAGATCACATGTTCAACAACTGATCCTAAAAAAACAGCAACTCAAGCCAAAACATTATTCATTTTTCCCATACAATGTATATTCATTATATCTGCTATAGTGTCAGGGGGTTTAGCACCAGAGATTAAAGGTTCCATCTAACTGGTACAAACAGTAGGCAGTGGGAGTCTGGTCTTAATCAGGGTCCTCTAAAATATACCAGCGTGGGAACTGGAGAAGAAATGTTGCTCTCGGGACCGAAGTTTATTAAATCATACCGCTTCTATTTATGATGATGGAACATAATAATAATAGTCCTATGAGCCAGTCTGTTGTCCAGGATAAAAAATAAAAAAAAGGAACATAATGTTTGTACTGAATATCTGAAGAATATGACCATTGTATGGTAACTGAGCTACTCTGTCTGGAAGGAGATAAGAGCAAAAAGACAGCAACAGACAGGCGAACAGGTTCACAGACGGATGACCACAGCAGAGGAGCACAAAGGGTTAAGTGAGATGAAGCCACAGCCAATCAAGGCCAACAGTCTCTAATAGACAACAGTCCAAAGAACTGTACAAGGAGGAGATTTCGTCCAGTGCTCCCCCTCTCGTCTCACAATACAGACTGACTTCTATGGTCTGTCTCACACCTGATTAGTGAGGTCCACTGAGCCCCTGGAGAGAGGAGACATTTTTAAAAGATCATTTCTGGATGTCAAAAGACCCCAAAGCTCAAGAAGATCCTAAAATTGACCGATGAAACAAACATAACTACAACCTGCAGGTAGAAAAACACCATGAGCATCGATGGGACACCAGAGAAGAACAGTCCTTAACTTTGGAATAGGAGTTCCTTCAATTCAACCCGAGGAGGATAAGATGATCTGATGGTGATTAAACGACCTGTTTGAGTCGTCAGTTGAAAAGACGTAATGTTGTCTGCACAGGGAACTGGTGCATTGGCTCTTTTCCACAGTGTCATACTAGTGACTGCACTGGTAAGTGTACTCTACTTATCCTGTGTGTTTTGAGTGATTGATTACTTCTTTGATTGAATTCATCATAGATATTTTTTTAGATTATCTACAACAATTTGCAACGTTCTGAGGGCAAACACATTTCCTTTAAAATTTCATCAAGCCAAACATGAAGATTAGCAACAATTTGTTTTTACGGTTTATAATTTGTGCAAACATGTTCTCATGGATCTTATTTGATTGGAATAATTATAGAAACATTTATCTTCTTATAATCATGGGGAAATCACTAATTTAAATTATATGAATACAGTAGTAAGTCAATTCTCAGTCTCTCAGTCCAGTGTAAACTTATGAATGGATGTTTTTTATGTTCTAAATTTAAGCTTTTAACACAGTAACATCATATCTTACACTATAATACTATAACACTGAGTCAGAAATAATGCTCTCATACTGCTGCACTTTGAGCCCAAATGTAGAACATTTAAAGTATCTGTGAACGTTTGAATTTTGGACATAGATCAATCTCGTGCTACGGGGAAATGTGCCAGCCATTGACCAACAAGACTGACCATAGATAGATGAGCGGTTCTTTATTTTTAACAAGTCAGGTGATATTAATAATACGTTTGGGTTTTTTGCAGCACAAACAGCAATGACTAATCATTAACAACATAACAGCTAGTAGGATATTTTGCAAACTTGCAAAGAAAATCTCACAGACACACACACACACACACACACGCACACACACACACACACACACACACACACACACACACACACACACACACACACACACACACACACACACACACACACACACACACACACACAAGAGCCCTCAAACACATGTGGTTTGCTTTCTTTACCTCACAACCCACCATCAGCTCTGACCCCTTTAACCTTTCACCCACTGAAGCACGACCCTCCTGCAGCTCGCACTGACCACCGTCGCTTCTGAGCCCGATCTCTTTGTCTTCCTCGGGTCGATCCTGAGTGTCTACCCCAGGCAGACTTACAACTTCCTGCTCAGTCATCCCGAAAATCACTTTGAAGCAAAGGACTGAGAGAGCAAATTATGACACAAAGGCGAGAAGATGTCTTATCCTGATTGTTTGGTTAACACTTCCTGTCCGTCAGCAGAAAACCCTCCTGTACGACTTCTCCGTATTGACTTGCATTTATTGACTTATGAGGATGTTTTATTGAGGCAGAGACTGTTTGACATTAAACTTGAATATCTAATTGTGGTGTTGAATAATCGACATGTGTTTAAATGGGATAGCGAACACAGCCAGAGTGTGTCACAGTCCAAAACAGCGGTTAGAGCTGTTCAATATGTCTGTATTGACTTTGGTTTCCCCTCCCAAAACAAATCCCTATAGGGAATGATGACTATTCAGCATTCTGAGTGCTACAATACTGGAAACATTGTTTTCATTGGTGGTTTATTTTAATGGATTATGCCAAGAATGTTAGTTATCACATGTCCGTCCACATAAACGGTTCCAGTTGGGCTTTCGTCTGTTTAACAAGAGGGAAAAGTTGTCTTTATCTTGCCTTAAAGGCTGAGAGAAGCAGTGGTGGAAAAAGTAGTCAGATCTTCAAGTAATAGGACTAATATATAGGCTACAACAATAACTTAATAGCACAATTAAAACTCCCACGTTTAGTAAGTACAGACGTTTTAGTGCCTAACATATCAAGGGTAAAGGTTCTCAGTGATATATTATCATATATTATTTTTACTACCCCTTCACCCACTTTTGCCCAGTTGCTTGTTTCTCTCTCTTTGTATCTTTCTGCCTAATCGCCTCTCTTACTCTCCTCTTCTTGCCGGTCAAACACTTCTGATGTGAGTTGTCTCGTAGTTTTGCTGCTCTGATGTGAAAGGTACCCGGGAACACAAAGCTGCCTGTGTAGACCAGCTCTCACCAGCATGGTGTGCTGAGGACAAGGTCCCCATGTGGCGAGCGGCAGCCGCGCCGCTGGGAATAAAAAGAGGGTTGGCGAGGGATCATGACATACCGCACCCTCACACAACTATTTCATAACTGTAGTAGCCTGGAGGCAGCACATCAGATCCTTGGGAGGGTTTGTGGTTGACAGATCGCCCAAGCTAGAAAAAGAGTTCCGGGAGACTTTTAAAAGGAAACTTTTGGTACATTAAAAGATAATTTAATGCCAGAATGGTATAGATGCTCAGATGAGCGGAGGTTGCAGTTTAGTCTTGGCCAAATACTGAACAACCCAATCAAAGAATCGCTACATTTACCATTGTGCAAGTCTCTGCGTTTTAGATTGATTTCAAGTAGCACTTTTGTAAATTAACTGTATATTTCAAGCCATATGCAGTACGAGAAGTTGCATAGTATTCCACAACACTATACTACGTCTCTCACAATCTTGTTTTAATAATTTGTCATCTCTCTCTTATCTGCCCTCTACAGATAGACTCTGATGATGTCATCACACGAGATGAGCAGATCTATGTTCTGATTGGTGCTCACGCCAAGTGTGAGAGGAACATCCAGGCACATATGTCCTTGGTTAAAGGTTTGTGTGCAGCTCTTGGTCATGTTATTCATTAATAGTAGGGGCGGGATAGTGCTTGGTTTTGCTTATCCTGTCAGCTAACCTCTAAAAGTGTACAATAAACTGAATAAAAACTGTATGAAATATATATTTGTAAAATGTCTAGTACTGAATTGGTTCCATTGTGTCAGTGTCTTTTAGTTGCATTTATGAATACATGATCCATCTATAAAATCACATTTATACTTTCACTTCCGGTAAAAAGTAAACATTGAGAATATGCAGAATTTACCACCTGAGTAAAAGAGTTGTTTTTCCCCTTTCAAAATATCAAAAATATGGAAGTAAGGTCCTTTAGCGAGTACATCACTGTTAGTATAGAAGCACGAGGTTAGGGAGTGCATGTCCAAATACATAACCAGAAAAACATATTTATTACATCAATTATTTTTTTAGGATCAGATATAACGCCCATCCAATATCCTGCTCAGCAGTATCTCTGCGATTACAGTGTTGAATTTATGGTGCAGACAATAGCAGGGCATTTTTTATTCACATGATGACGTAGAAGCTGATAATAAATTGCTTCACTGATCTATTTGGAGAATAATTATATAAGATGGAGCCTCAGTCTTAAGACTGGTGAGGTATAAGAGAGGCCCACTGAAATGCAGTTCTACAATGACATTCCCGTCCACAGGTATCACATAAAATACTATATAATATAATAATGTATGAACACACAAGATTATATATGTAAAATTGCCATTGAAAACATCTATGAGTTTATGAGACATGTTAGCATTATTACAGACACAAAACGGTATCTAAAGTGGTTCAATTTAGCTCCACATTGACCAGTAATAACATTGAAACGTTGCTTCTACATTAATATGTCAGTAAAATCCAACCTCTTATATGATATGATAATATGACCATTTGAAAAGGGTACGTTTACAATATGAGTACTTTGACTGTTGATACTTTTATGTATATTTTGCTGCTTATTTTTACATAAGTAAACATTTGAATGCATGACTTTTACCTGCAAAGGAATATTTTTACATTGTTGTATTGATAAGTAAATTATCTAAAAACGTCTTCAACCAGTGACGGGCTTACTCGAGCATCACAATTCACGTGTGCCCCTTGCAACTGTAATAGGGGGAAATAATACTCAACTTTTTTAATGCAATATACATTTAAACTAATTGGCATTTCTAATTTGAACAGCTAGCCATGTGTCTTTCCAATGAGAAAAGCCAACAACTGGGCCTGTGCAATGCATACAGAGCTCAAACTGTAGCTAACAGCTGTTTTCCATGAAGAAGGTGACTGTATCCCAGAGTGGGACGGGATCATCTGCTGGCCACGGAGCAGAGCGGGGCAGCTGGTGTCAGTGCTGTGTCCAGAGTACATCTACGACTTCAATCACAGAGGTGAAGAGACCCTAACATGCAGAAATAATACAGCTTTTTCCTGATGTGTGCGCTAACCCTATAGTCTTATTGAAGCTTTCTTGGCATACAAATATGGGTTAAAACAAACAAACAAACAGTGCGGGAATTAGAAACTACACTATTGTATCACAGACTGTTGTGCTAATGATGTGCATGTGTCCTGCATTAAGGGCAAGCCTACCGCCAGTGTGACGCGTCAGGGAGCTGGGAGCAGGTGCCCAGTATCAACCGCACTTGGGCCAACTACACCGAGTGCACCACATACTTGACCTCCAACCACAGGAGCCAGGAGGAGGTACGCACAAGTGTGTTTATCTTGATGCAAATATACACACAGATGTGGTCAGACTGATGTTAGCAGAATAAAGCTGTTTGGTCTCTGTGTTCATTTTCACCTTGCTGACCTGTTGTTTCTTCCGGTGACCAGAGTCTCGTGCATCTGCACACATGCACACTCTTATGTTTTTGTTTTGTTTCAGAAGGTGTTTGAGAGACTCCACCTCATGTACACTGTTGGCTACTCCATTTCTCTAGCATCGCTACTCGTGGCAGTCTCCATACTCTGCTATTTCAAGTGAGAAACTAAAATATTACAAGCCATAACTCCACCTCAAAAGCATTAGCATTCATTGTGATCTCCAGTGATATGCAACTGAAAGAATGTGTCCATAATCTTTCAGGCGTCTCCACTGCACACGCAACTACATCCACATTCACCTCTTCACCTCCTTCATATGTCGAGCAGTCAGCATTTTTGTGAAGGATGCTGTGCTCCACTCCATGTCTGAAGATAGAGAGGTTGAGCCTGAGTTCACTGCACAGAAGTCCCATATGGTAAACATTATGGTTTTATATATACCATGTATACAAGGTTTTATTTTAATAGTTTTCATAAACCTTTTCCATAAAAACAGTATGTTGTTAGCACAGTAATGGTGGCCCACATTAGGGTGCAATGCCAGCTCATGCAACATCATCTAACTTGCTGCTGCTTTCTTGTCTTGGCAAAAGAGCAAAAGCTAAATGTCTGACTATTCCCATCAGAAGAAAACCTGAGCTAGTACTCTTTTTTAGCACTTTTTTCTTTTAATGTTTTCCTTGTGTGCTTCTTTGTGTCCTCAGGCTGGCTGTAAAGTTGCTGTTACTCTCTTCCTCTATTTCCTGGCAACCAATCATTACTGGATCCTGGTGGAGGGGTTGTACCTACATAGCCTCATCTTCATGGCCTTCCTTTCTGACAAGAACTACCTGTGGGCCCTCACCATCATCGGTTGGGGTGAGTTGTATCAGGCCAGATAATATGTTGTTATATATAGAGCTAACAGTGAATTTTAAATAATTTTCTCTCCACTCATCTCAGGTGCTCCATCTGTATTTGTGTCTGTTTGGGTCAGTGCTCGAGCATCGCTGGCAGACACACAGTGAGTCATGTGATGCATGTATCTGTCTAATATTAACATGACACATGTCACACAAATGCTTACTTTAACTCGTCTGTCTCTTCTTTCAGATGTTGGGACATCAGTGCAGGAAACCTGAAGTGGATCTATCAGGTTCCCATTCTGGCCGCCATTGTTGTAAGAAATTAACATGTTAATACGATGAAAGGATACTTGACACTTGGGCTGAATATAACCTTGGCCTTACTCAACACTTCTGCCCCTGCAGGTGAATTTCCTCCTCTTCGTCAACATAATACGTGTACTGGCTTCTAAACTGTGGGAAACAAACACTGGTAAATTGGACCCTCGGAAGCAATATCGGTAATATTTATTTTTCTCTTAGTTCAACATTTTTCCTGAGAATCTTTGAAATGATGCTACCATCCTTCGACAAATTTTACATGAATGTTTACGCCTTTAATCTGCAGGAAGCTGCTCAAATCCACTTTAGTCCTCATGCCCTTGTTTGGTGTTCACTACATGGTGTTCATGGCTCTTCCCTACACTGAGGTCACCGGGCTGCTGTGGCAGGTGCAAATGCACTATGAGATGTTCTTCAATTCATCCCAGGTCAGAAAACACATTTATAAACTCTGCAAGCAATAATGTGATGTAAGGGTCAACTTAAACTACCATTGCTATTTTTTCTAAGAAAGATAATAGAGTATCAAAATTCAAAATTCAAAAATGTCTTTTCAGGGTTGAACACAAATAGCTACATAGCTACATTTTCTGAACAACAATTTGAATGGGTTTTCTCTTTGAGCTATATTCTCAGAATTGATCGTAACATATTTCAACAAACATGTAATCATAAACTTTTAGAAAATCTCCGCAAGAAAGCAAATAAACATATTGTGCAAAATTACACAATTAGTTACATTTTCAATATCTAAATTAAACACATTGTGGTGAACTTATTTTCAACAAAGTCTCAATTTCATGCTTTCAGGGCTTTTTTGTGGCATTTATCTACTGTTTCTGCAATGGAGAGGTAAGGAAGCCATCCCTTAGTTTTAAAGTGTGAACTCAGACTTGCTGACAAAAAAAAGACAAATGTAACTTTCTGTTTGTCTCCTTCTTCTTGTTCTCAGGTGCAGGCAGAGGTCAAGAAGGCGTGGTTAAGACGCAGCCTCGCGCTGGACATCAAACAGAAAGCCAGGATGACCAGCAGCGGAGGCAGCTGTTACTACGGCGGCATGATGTCACTCACCACTACCCACAGCGTCAGCTTGTCTGCCGCCAATCCCAGAGCTCTTTCCTTCACTGGAGCCGTCGTGGGCGCTGGTGTTGCTGCCGTTGGAGGGTCAGGGGTCAGGCCGCCACGCCACGGCTCTTTCCACCCGCAAATCAGCCTGCCTGGATACGTGCCTGGTGATACTGAGACCTCCGGCCCCAGACAGGAGCTGGGTGTAAGGAAACCAGGGATGACAGAGTCTGGAGTTTTTGCTAGGCATGTCAGAGCCAGCATGGGGAATCATGATACCAAAAGTCATGGAGCGTCTTCAGCCCAAACAACTGGACCAGAAGATCGAGACAGCTGCTTATCGCTGAAAGAGCTGGAGACTGTGTTGTGATTGTTTTGATGAATAGACAGAGGAGCATAATTGAGGTGCTGGACTCAAGGCAGATGACAAGGATGAATTGTTCCCCTGAGTGTGGTCATCTTTACAAGTCTCTATTTTAATTTCAATCAGGAGACACTTCATGTGCACAACCGGATGAGAACTCTGAATATATCCTGTGTCCTATTGAGCATCTCAGGTATAACAAAGCGGAAAAGCCGCAATCAGCAGTCAGGAGAGACTTCATGTGCACAACCGGATGAGAACTGTGAAGAGTGTTTAGCGATTAGACCCCATGGTAACGCCATATGTTTTAAGATGAAGCCATCTATAGAATAGGAGACCCATTAGGGGTCTAGACACTGGTATTGAGATGAAAATAAAGCGGACTACTGTGTAGCTAAACCTGGCCAGTGAATATGATTGAGGTGAATGGGGTGGAGGAAAGCGCAACGATTTGGCCTAAAATGACACCAACAGAGAGGACAACAGATTTAAGTTTGACAGCAGCAATGTGATTGGCTGATGGAGATCGTGGCAAGATCTGGTTGTATGAACTAAAAGAGTGAAGAGTCATGATCAAGAAGAAGAAGAAGAAGAAGAAGAAGAAGAAGAAGAAGTCAAAGAGAGAGAGAGAGAGAGAGAGAGAGAGAGAGAGAGAGAGAGAGAGAACTGTGAATTAATGAATTATGAGCTCTATCTACAAGACGGAGGAACTGCTAAAATAGTTTCAGGATATACTTGTTGAGATTGTTTTGTCAACTTCTTTTAAGGTCAAGAAATAATTTTCAGTCTTAACTGATGAATTTCTTGTGGATCTATTTAATTTATGTCAGTGTACATGATATGAACATAAATATTTATATGCTTTTAATTAATGTGTAAGTCTTGTGGATAGATAGACTGACGATATAATGTGTATGTATTTACACACATGCCTCCAGAGAAAGACTCAGAGAGGCTACTACAGACTCATTGCTGTCTTTTCTTTGAGAAGGACTCAGGTAAGAGGTGGGAGGGGTGATTAAGTAAAACATAATGAGGAGAGGCCATTCACTTTAATAAAAAACTACATTTCTACATGTTGCATAATGGCTTTGTTGGAGCAGGGATCTGAAGGAATGAGTGTTATGATGTCTTTGTTCTTTTCCAGCGATGAGTTTTCACGATTAGAATGAGATCATTGTTATAGTTGGTGTTTGATAAAAATGTTAGTCTGGTGATATATGTTTTCCTTATTGTCAAATAATCCCATAAAAAAAGACAAAATGTATCATGCTAAATTGTGCCTTTGTAGCCAAAGCCTGATACATCTCATTGCTAAGTGTTAGACCTCCATTATTTGAGCCATGAAAGAGCCACACTGTTGCACTGAATGACATGTTCCTTCATATAAACAAACACAGGCTCTGGAATAGTAGACGTTGTTCCATATTCCAGGTTTTAAAAGCACTTAATCTGCTGGACACATCTGTTTTCCGAATTTAAGCATTCAGAAAACATGTATGAAAAGAGCTTCTTTTTTTTTTTACTCAACAAGATGAGGATTCATTTCTTCTACGACTACAGTGCCGAGCTCTCGAAGCTTTGGGATATGAACATGGACTACTCGCTTCTCTACCCCGCTGTCCTTCACATCAACCGTGGAGAAGAAAAGCCGCGACTGTTTCGTAACCCCAAGGATGCCGAGGACTTTATGAAGGAGCTGGAGAGACGTCGTACTCAAACTGAATCTCAAGCCATATGCTGACCAACAAATGTATGGATAAGCAGACTATTACACCTCATTATACCCATCCCTTTCTATTTTTTTTATTTTCTCGTGAATTTTCTCTATACGTTTATGTGCATCACATGTATATGTGTGTGTATGTGTATATATATGTATTTTTTTTTTATTCTTCTCCCGAATTTTGCTTTTCCTTAACAACTAAAAGTAGAAAAACATACAACATATAGCAAGAGGGAGAGGGAGAAGAATCGTATACTTGAAATTTAAGCTGCACTAAAGTAAATGTATTCACTCAAATGTATGTGTGTGGGTTGGATTTAATTTAATTTAATTCTGTAGGAAAAGGGATTGTTAATTAGCCACAGAATAATATGAATATAATGAGGACTTATTGAAAGTAAATATGTAATATTTCGGTCCACTTACTTTGATTTATTTATTTCCTCTTTTGGGTTAAGGCTATAGAGTACATTTAGTCGGTACTTATTAGCTGCATTATATATATATATATATATATATATATATATATATATATATATATATATATATATACCTGTATATACACGTCAGGGATACTTTTTTGTACAATTATTACAGCCTTCTCTTTATCTGATCACCAGTGTCTAGACCCCAAATGGGTCTCCTATTCTATACATGGCTTCTTCTTAAAACATATGACGTTATGATGGGGTCTAATTGCTAAACACTCTTCACAGTTCTCATCCGGTTGTGCACATGAAGTCTCTCCTGACTGCTGATTGCAGCATTTCAGCTTTGTTATAGCTGAGATGCTCAATAGGACACAGGATATGTTGGAAGGTTAACCAGATCATATCCCCAAACTGGTAAAACATGTTGTGGAGGCCCACACGCTCACGAAAAGCTTTTATGTACCTGCATTGTGTGTGTGTGTGTGTGTGTGTGTGTGTGTGTGTGTGTGTGTGTGTGTGTGTGTGTGTGTGTGTGTGTGTGTGTGTGTGTGTGAGAGTGGCTGCTGTCAAAGAATCTGCTGTAGCAATCCTCCATTTTCCAAAATGTTGACCTCCATACATATCAGCCACACATTTATGATGGAGTAAGCAGTACTTAGTGGTTACTTTAGCGAGCTAACTGTCCACATGTGATCCTTTCTAACAGTCAGTCGCGTCCAGACAGCATGTCTAGACAGGTACTGCGTTCTGCACCTTTGTTGTTGTCCATGTTGTCTGACACAAGCCTTTTGCACCTCGTGGGCCAAACCACAACCCTTTCCTCCGAGTAACCTCTGCCCCGAACGCCTCACAACACCGTCCAGAATTTCACACTCTCCCCTCAGGCCTCGACTCGGAGCAGGAGGCACCTGAGCTGTTTGTAGACCTCGAGCATGAGTGACAAACCTGCAGCACAAGCATTACCAGTATTCACAAGGTAAACAGGCCCGTACATATTTAAGGACTGTTTAGGTGTCTGGAAATATAGAGACATACAGTAAAACAAAAATGTATAAATGTTTTGGGAATAAAGGCTTTGAGAGTTTTAATAAAGTGAATTAAATTAAACTGAACTAAACTGAATGGAATTGATGTACTACTTCTTAGCTCTATGTCAGAAAAGCAGTGCCATTTCATACTGGTAGTACTGGAGCACATAGTGGAAATGTAAAAAAAGTGTATTTGTATGTGCTTCAACTCAAAATTGCATTCACCTTTCAAGCAGTTATCAAATACTTTTATATCATTGCAACAACAAAAAAAACAATAATCTTAATAAGAATAAGGCTAAATTAAGAATGGAGTCATTCATTGTTAACAATGGTTTTAACCTCTGCCAGAGATATCAGATTCATCAATTTAATTTCCCTTTGCAGACTATGAGTGGTTGGAGCACAATTTGAGACCGACAATGAGTACAACAGATCTGTCACCAATGTTACTGGAGGCCAACAGAGAAGAGAATGAAGCTCAGTATTGTTCAATATGACAGTTCCACTTAGAAAAAGACTACCATCAAAGTTCTGAAATATATGAGCTTAGAATGATGTGAGCAGAAGACAAGGTTGCTATATGTAATGTACCTTATGTTAGCACTGGAAAACACAACATAAATATTTTTATTTTATAGTCCGAGTGAAGTTGAGAAAGTATTTTCTCTTTGCCTCTGCTGTTTTTAATAATGACAGATTTTATTTTTATTTTTTCTGAATCTATCTCTTGTGAGTCCCCAGACATCTGGAAGTGCAATAGACTGCCCCCTTAAGTCATCAGGGAAGATACGAGATAAAGCTCTGCCCCCTGTTGCAAAAGATAAAACATTGCAAGTTAAAATGTTCTCACTGGTTTTTGTCACATGCAAAGTCAAATGAAATGGAACAAATTATCAAGCAATAGTTTCCCTGTCTATGTGCATTGTTTTTTACATTCAGACAATAGATACTTTAAACACACAGGGAGAAGTGGGTGGAAAGAACACATGACCCTTTCAGACCCTTAACACATGGAGTCAATGCAAGGCATTAAAATATTAACAGAGTTTCACTTGTTTCTCATTATTTTTCAGGGCATTTGAAGTTCATAAAGTGCATTATTGTGATACTGATGGAATGTACTTTATATTAGTTTGTTATGAACATTATGCTCCAAGCATGAACTTATAAGACACCAAACGTTGCAGCGGTGTAACATTTGTCAAACAAGAACAGAACTTCCTTTATATAACTGTACATTGCAAATAAAGTCATGTTTATGACTTTGTCTCAAGTCATAAACTCTGAGAATACAATCTGCCAAGAAATAGGTGCCTTTTTAATTATCAAGAAAAACTCATCAGAAATTATGTTAGACCTTTATAAATAAAACCTTTATCACATTTTAAATCTGTTCAGGGAAACTAACCCAAAATATCGTTCTCTTTACTCCTAAATCTCATTTTAGATTACAGATTATAGTTTAGCATTTCACAGCATGGTGTCAAAACACACAATATGAAGCATTCAAACATATGGAGCACCAGACACAGATATGCATGAGCGATTGCTCCTGCACCGTGGACAAAAAGCAGGAGAAAGTAAAAGAAAAGGAGGGAGGAGAGTGAAGGGGAGGCTGAGCGGAAATTACCGAAGGAGGAAATGACCCAGCATGATGACTGTGGTGGTGCTGGAGGTGATGATATCACTGTCTTTGTACTGAAAAAAACAATTACAGAATCTGTTGTTGAACAAGACATTTTACTTTTCAGTTTAGACATATAATCACAATGCTTGCAGGTGAAAAATGGTCTGAGATGGACAGATACATATGATAATATGCATTGTCCCTTGTGGAGAAAGTATGAATTTAAATATATTTAACAAATTTATGAAAAACAAGAAATAGTGCAAAAGTATGGAAGGTATCGACACTTTATTGTGCAATACAGGACAATATATACTTATTCTTTTCTTTTTTTACATATGACCTTACAGTAGCTATTATCTTTTATTATATGATAACTAGATTAACAAAGTACATTCTACATTATATAAAAGCAGCAATCATTTGCAACACCCTGCAAATAAATCAACTCCTCAATACTTTCCCTTTCATTTCCTCTGAAGTATAGTGTGAAAGTTTCAAAACCATCTCATGCCAAACAGTCTGACAGTATTATGTATCACGTTGTTCCAACTCTTTACTGAAACTATATTGTGTTTAACACGACTGCACCATTTCATTAATGAAATATTTAGCCTGACATATTTAAAATCTTTGTCAATTTGATGTTGACCTTAAAGTAAAGTTCTGTTGGTTTGAATAATAATATATTAAGTAATACATTTAAGAGGTTTTTGATACTTGCCACAATCCATAGTTAATATTTAGCCCTTGGTTATTTGCAAATATATTTTATTTTCATAATATTGAAGTACATGCACAATAAATATGTCGACGCTGTGTTTTAAAGCAGGAAACTACCCTAACAATGTGTTACTCAAAACACTGAGGTGATTCGTCATGTTCACGAGGGCTGATTCAGTTACGTCATAATGAAGTCAAAAAGTAGGCGGAGGGAGAGCGAGAGAGCGAGAGAGAGAGCGAGAGATGTAATTCAGTCCTCTCTGTATATAAGAGTAATATAATAATAATAATAATAATAATAATAATAATAATAATAATGTATCTGATGTCTCAGGCTCTGTATCCTCCTCCGCCGTAGCACAACGCACCAGCGCGGCTCTCTGCGGGCCGGCAGCATCCTCTCTCCGGCGTCCAGGAGTGAAAGAGGAGGGTCGACAGGGAGCGGTCCTTTGGTTTCAGGGCTGCCTCCTTCCTGGATGGAGCCCAGCTGTGTGCAGGAAGCGATGGCCATGGGAGATGTCTCGAAAAAAGGGTCCGTTCGGAACGTGGAGGTGGAGCGAAAAAACCTCATCACCGTCTGCAGGTCCGTTTATTTTGTATTGTTTAAGTGCATGTGCTCTGATACGATGACGAGTTAATAGATTAATGGTATTTATTATCTGTCGTAGGTGGGTATGTGTTACATTTCGTCTTTGGCTCTGGTGGTGTCTTTATAATAAATGCACATGCATGAACTCTGTGGGCCTATGCGGACACGGAGCCTGCATGTGCATTCACGACCTTTACTTACACACATTGTTTGTATATGTACACAAACAGACAAGCCACATACTGGGCTGTCTGTGTGAGTTTAGCAGCGTCATCTTCAGTGCGGTTTATTTGACCCCCCTCACGCTGATGGCGTGGTTGCTATGATGACAACCTTCCTGGGGCAAGGACTAGCTGGCACCCCAGGGACGCAGGGCGGAGGGGAGGGGGCGGGGTGGGGCAGAGGGGGCGGGGCTGCACATTAAGTCCTGATTGGACTTTGTGGGGTTTTGGATGAAGGTTTGAACTTATAAACCTTTTGCCAAAGCTTGAACACACAGAGACATTAGCATATTACATTCATGTGAACCAAGTGAACAAAGACACTATAATACTATGTTTACATTTATTCTCCAATTTACTGAGGAGACCTTGTGGGAGATTCAACTTCTGTCAGACCCAGAGATGCTGTCTGTAGTTGAGTCCTATTTTAAACAGCCACAGTTAAAGTGATTAGCATTACATTTAAAGCTGCTGTAATTCATATGTTTATAATAACAATGCATGACATGTTGTGTAAAGGGGAGAGGGCCACTTGTAGTGATGAACCCACAGAGACTTTGCAGTTCCCCACAGCTCCATATGGAGCTTCATAGCGGCTTTCAGCTCATTGTTTGGATTTTCCAGCCCTCAACTTTAGAATTCTGTTTTGCTTCACTCTCACAGTCGTAGGCATATTGTCGTATAGGTGCAGGCTGCTGTTTTCAGATGAATGGCCTTTTAACGACTCAGCAAAAAAATTACAGACACAGTTAGTGACTAGCTAGTGAATATAATGGAGCATTTAGCAGCCAAAGAGCCTGATATCTCTCAGGAGACCAAGATCAGAACTAAAAGAGGAGCAAATTGGACTTCCATTTTGTTTCAGGTTTAAATAAACATAAATCATGTTCTACTTTGTGGTAGTTAGCCTACTTGCAGATTTATTCAATAGTAGGACATGGTTGTTTATGAAACAGACGTATAGACTGCACTGTAGTGATTACATTAGATTTAGGATTTTTCAAAACAAAGGTGCCATTGAACTTGGCAGGGTCTAATTCAGATGGAATAACCAATAGACAATCAATGTTAGACACCTTAAATACATTTTGTCATAATGATACAGTCATTAATTAATTGTAAAAGCACAGTAAATGTCTAAACCCTGGCTTCAGGTTCATGCTCTGTCTCTGAATATGCTGCTCGTTCTGCCCAGATTTGAGTAATTGATGTTAACGTTAAAGTCAAGGCATCAAATATCTCATATCTGTTTCACGGGTCTGTTTTAAGCCCAAGTCATGTGACTGTGACAGACTGGAGTCCACATGTCCTGTCATACATTATGTTCTTGTATACTGTCAAACCACACACATTCAGATATCTGGTGCAGGTGAACAAGGCTGCACCTCTGCTGAGCCACTAACAAGCTTATCTGGGTCAAGTCACGTCCCTGCTGTCTGTAATACAGTGAAAACACGGGGGATTGTGCAGCCAATTATTTGTCCAGTATCTGGCCCCAGTCAGAGCAGCTGAATGAGCCATTGTTGCTTCTGGAACAATGGGGAGTGAAATCACTTGGCTCAATGGCCTGTTTGCATTGTCTTACGGACACACAGGCAAAACAAGCAAACTAACAGCGTGTGTACTGTAAAATGCTCCAATGTGTTTTACTTACTTTAGAAGTCAGCAAAACACGACCACTATCTCTTTCAGAAGTGTGTTTCCATCTACTGCAGAGGTCATGTTGACCAGGGCTGTGGTCCATAATACCCTTGTTACCACACAGCAGAGGTGTGGACTCAAGTTACATGACTTAAACTCAAGTGCACTGTACTTTAGAGTCAACGTGACATAATCAAAAAAGACTGTCAACTCAATTTGGACTTCCACACCATGGAACAGTACTCACTTGGACTTGAGCCTCTTGACCTAAATATACTTGATACCTTCACCAAAGAATAAAAGTGAAAAAGTATGTTGTTGAAAAAGTATGCCATAAATAAATTAATTTCCGGAATCAACTTATGTTTAACACTATTAGTTCCCAGTTATTCTCTGGATCAGTCGTACTTCGTAATTCACATTACAAGATTAGAACTATTATTAGAATATTATTACTTAAAATGGCATGTGGTAAAAAAACAACTGCATTATTTAGGATTAAAAACTCAAAGTTTATGAGTTGAGTGCAAAAACAATGGCTAGGTCCCACCTTTGCCCCACAGCATATCTCGTTGTCACTGGACAAATAGCATTTGGCAGGTGTTCTTGCAGCAAATGGACCAGCTGAATTATTTAGTCTCCAGGAAAATATTAAGTGGGGTGGTCATTTCAGCAGAAGGATAATGTTGCCTTAAATAAACAGAATGGGGGTTTATATGTTATGGCAGGAGGTCACCCCTTTAAATATGCAGGTAAATTTTTACACTAGAATCCATTAGTTATTGCTAGTATCTAGCTCTACTAGCCATTTAGGGATGGCAATGATGGGCACTTGGTCCACCACTTTGCTCCATAATTAAATATGTTGAACTAGGGATCACCATGAATTTGTTACAGACTGCTGCCCCAAATTTCAATTTATTTTTCTAGTTTATGACCAAATACCTGCAAAATTGAAATGAAGCCTCACTCAATCTAACTTGTGGGCGCGTTGACCAACAGTCTGGTGGCTGGGTAAGCCGGCATCCCGCTAGTACCCTGACCCGCAAAGGTGCAAGGGCCCGTACATCGCTGCTTGCAGCTTTAATTTCTTTCTTCTTTTTTTTTACAGAACTATTCCAAACCTTTTATCCTGACAAGTCGTTATGCTTCAAACTGTTTATCCTGGAATATTTGGCTGAATTTGCTTTCCAAATATATTAATATACTCAAAGTGTAAACCATAGGCTACAGTGAAATGCATCAAAAGAGTAGGCATTCTTACAACTTTGAAGGTATTACACCAGACTAGAGTCATAAAGCTTTCTGGTTCCAAGTAAACTCAGTTGCTGCTTCCTGAAAGCTTTTCATAAACAGCTTCCTCGCAGTAAATGGGTGAGTCAGCCGGATATGGATAATACAGTGTGACTGTGGGCAGAAATCCATATCAACAAAACAAATATATAGGATAAACACATAGCGTGTACTGATTTAGATGCTTTTTACGTTATCCATTTTATAAGTTTTATTATCATTTCACTTTGTTTATTATTCATTTCATGGACTTATCCAGTAGACATTCCCCAAAAATATAGTTTGATCTATGAGGTGTTCCTCCTACATTAAACTAAAACAAAGAAAGCAGTAATCCAATGATCTGCTCACTGACTCATTTATTCCCATGATGACTTTATTACTGGAAACCAAACTCTTTGTTTAAACTTCTCTTTCTCTAGGTTTTCGGTAAAGACGCTGTTAGAGAAATACACAGCTGAGCCAATAGATGATTCCTCTGAGGAGTTCATCAATTTCGCAGGCATCCTTGAACACATCCTCAGCCACCGTTTCAAAGGTAATGAGCCTACAGGGAATTTGTCTGAGATTGACTGCATGTTAAGGAAACTCAAAAAAACATCTGGCATTGAAGCGAACAAGCATATTGAAATTGCTAAAATGCTGTTAAAGATAATGGATTTTTAGAAGACAATAACGGTTTCCATACTAACTTCTACTTTTACTAAATAAAATAAAAAGAAATGAAGACGTGATTTGTCATTTGACATTAAGTAGAATCAATTTAATTATATTATATTTTCTCTTCGCTTTTTAACACAATATTGTAGGATTTAATAGGCTAACATTGCTGTACAAAATTCACACTCACAAAACAAATATTAAACCACACTGGAGGGCTTCCTCTCATACTGCCCAAGTCTCCACCCTCTGTTATCTGAAAGAAATACACGTTATATATGTTGACAGCTATAATAATAACATATCAATTTAACATAATATAACAATATTAATGTTGACAATGTCTTTTAGGCTCCGGCAGCTGGTTTGATGGCCAGAGGAGTTACTGGGACTACGTCCGTCTGTCCTGCGCTAAAGTGCCCAACAGCTGCATCAGCAGCATTGAGAGCATGGAGAACATCAGCACCTCCCGAGCCAAGGCAAGTTGTATAAAGCTTCACAGTAATAATTATCATAGAAAACTGAGAGGATATGCACACGTATTTCAGTCATTGAGCTTCTTCAGGTCGTGAATATTTAAAAATATATATAAACATATGGTAAAAATGGGTGTGTGTTTATTTCTTGACCCCTTTGCGACTCCTTCAGGGGCGAGCCTGGATAAGAGTCGCCCTGATGGAGAAGAGGCTGTCTGAATACATCGCTACTGCTCTGAGGGACAGCAGAATGACCAGGTAGGAGGCCAAGCACACCAAGCACACCTAACTATACACCATCCCTACTAGAACCATGTTCTCACCTGCTTGTATTGGTCTCTGCGCTTTAGGAGGTTCTATGCAGAAGGAGCCATCGTGTTAAGGGAGGAAGCCACGGTCCTAACAGGGATGCTCATAGGTCTTGGAGCCATAGACTTTAGGTGAGGGGACTTGACCTTCATATTGGGACATCTTATGCATCGATTGTTTTAGACAGGTATGCATATATTTTTGTACTTACGTCTGTGTGGTTTCACCTCCATAGTTTTTGTCTGAAAGGGGAGGCATTGGATGGGAAATCTTCTGCGGTGATTGACTACACACCGTACTTGAAGTTCACACAAAGGTATGTTCAACGACACTGCACAGGAAAAGCTTTGTCACAGTAGATTTAAACTCCTCATACCCTAAATACTTGGAAACACAATGCATTTTGATACTGAGGCCTTAAGAATAAATAATTTGACTGCGCCTGTTGTAGCTATGATTACCTGAGTGATGATGACGATCGGCAGAGTATTGAAAGCAGCACAAGCGACGACAGCGTCCCCGAACACCCCTACATCCCCCTGCTCACCGACGAGGAGAGCTGGAGCACAAAGTGCCGCAAGATGGAGCAGAGGTTCAAGATTGTCAATGCTCAAAAGGTGTGCAGACATATTTTTGTGTTTGAAAACCCACAGGATTGTATTGCTTAAAGAAACTGTGTAAAAAAAGGTGTTAGTTAGTGTTATATGCTAAACATGGCATGTAAACTTTGAGTGTTTTTTTGTGTTTACTGCATAGGGTTGAGGAAAAGTGGGCCCACCCCAAACTACAACATCACAAAATAATTTCTATAATACGCTGAGCATCTCAGATGGACAATGTCTAATGTGAGTGTCCAAGGGGTGGATATTTCCTTTCACTCAGTGTGGATGTGCGTTGTCAGGGTTACCTGGAGGAGCTTGTGCGCCTGCGTGAGTCCCAGCTGAAGAACACAGAAACAGAGAACAAGAGGCTAAAGGCCCGACTGGAGGAGCTACAGGGCCACGGCATGCAGGAAAAGAAGGAACTGGAGGCCATAGTCCTGGAGCTTCAGGAGCAGCTGTGAGTGATGTTGACACAGGGTGGTGTGCCACCCTTAAAAACATTGAATCTAATATGCCTTTTCATTGGTTTAGTTGAAGGTTTTGACGCGTCTGTACTATGGGGCATTGGTTTTATTACTTCTTAGTAATATATTGTGTCCTCATGTTTGTCAGGACAAGCTTGATTCCATGTGACTCCAACCACCTGGCCAAAAACCTTTCAATCCCTTTGGTCAACCAGTGGCCTACGCTGCAGCCATACAACAGCCAAGATGACATCAAGCTGTTCCGCAGGTTCATGTAACAGAACTTACATGCACACACATGGTGTTATATCGTCAATGAGCGTTTTTGATTGAAGATAATATTCAGTTATATTGACAAGGATGGTAAGAAATATGACTAATTCCTGCTTCTGTATGGATCATAATATATATGAAAAATAAGTTGTTAGGATGTAATGTTTGTAAGGAAAACATTACATCCTGACCAACAAATGTTTGCAATTTTTGCTCAAAATATGACAATCAAAGAGTTGCCAAGACATTTTAAGTCGACTGAGTAATTAATAATCGTTTCAGTTCTAACAGCCACTTCAAACGTCGATACCCTTTCCAGTGGCATACACCAGGGTCCATATCAACACATACCAACAGAAATATACTTAAATTGGCGCACTTTTAATTTAACAATCAACTCTGGAAATGTAATACATGCCAATACTTACCACAATCCCCCTCACACACACAATTTGCATATGGCTGCTCTCTACTGTCTTGTTAACTCCTTCATTTGTCCTTCTGTCGACGTTTAGGAGGAGTTTCCCCAGCACAGAGCTGCTGTCAGTAGAAATCAGCCTGGATTCAGACTCCCAGAGGACTGAGGGGAAACAGAATGGAGGAGCATGGTGCACAGGTGACATTTTACACAATAGGTTCTCGTAAAATAATAAGTGAGTAAACGCACACTTGATTTGACCCACTCTATGTATGTCTGTCCCACCCATTCAGGAAAGGACTACACCCCCTCCATGATGGGCCTCTGTGGGTCCTTGGCCTCTCTCCCGAGCTGCAAGTCTCTGGCTAGCCTCAAGTCCAGTGAGTGCCTGGTCGACATCAGCACAGAGAACAGTCTTGCCCTCTCTCCCAGCTAGGGGGCGCCAAAGACGCACTGCCAACCACTTAACTGACACTGAGACAATTCAACATGAATACAAAAAGACTACTTTTCAGAGGTGGACAAACGCTCTCTTTTGTGGCCCTTATGTGAGTCCCTTTACCTTTATGCTCTGAGCCTGGCGCTGTCTTAACTTACACCGTTTCATTAAGCATTTGTAAAAAGAGTAGCTTCCCTGTCTGCGACTGTCCAACAAAGATGCACGAAGAGCTACTGTACTGCCCAACGGCCTCCTGCAGTTTCACTGTCTTTAATTGCCTTGACACGATTAAGTCTCCTGGAAAGCAAACAACCGGTTCAAGTTCGACCTCTCTTACGCCATGAAGCTTGATTTTGTGCAATTGCAGTCACATCTGTATTGGTCACATTCATCAAAACTCACTGTAGGATTGTCCTGTATGTACTTGTCCATTTGTCTGTGTCTTATCAGTCTGTCAGTGTATCTTAGTCTGCCTCTTGCATAATACTAGCAGTGCAGGGTGGATGAGCTGTTATAATCTTTTAGGGAACAGAAACAATGGTTTGCCATATTATATTACACTATTACAAGAGGGATAAAAAGAGAGGCTCGTACTGTGCTGAGTTAAAGTGTCCAGAGGGATTTACAATGAAGCTTATTTGGAATTAACAGAAGCAGCTTTGTGATATTTGGATAAATTGTTTCAATCATACAGTAGGTTGGACACAGATTTTAGGATGTGACACTAAAGACCTGTCAGGCTGCAACGGTTTGCAGAGCCACTACAATGCGAACAATAAAAGTAAACTTAATATCTATTGCATACAAATGCAAAGTGCATTATGACTATGCAGAATGAATGTTTTCATTGTCATTTGGCTTGATAGAATAGTTTCAGCAGGAGTGAAATAGTGAATGTTGACGTGCAAGTGTTTGTCATTTTTTTTTTTTGTATTTTCATTAATTTCATGACATACTTACTTGTATCATTTACCATTATGTAAATTGCAATCTTATAAATTGCTGTTGAAAGTTGGAATATATTGTATTATTTAAAACTGCAATAAAACTGCCTTTTTTTTAAACATTAAATGTTGGTATGCAATGGATGTGCATGTTCAGGTGTTTTCGCTCAAGAGATGGTAATGTCAGTCGGTCGGTCCATCACTTTGGTCCAGAACATCTCAACAACTATTGGATGTATTGCTGAGACTGCAGCTTTTCCACCAATATGTTCCCCATCTAATGTATATTGACTTTTACAATAGCACTTTTGACACTGTCAGTGTGTACTTTCAATTAACCCTGTGTCCAAATACCTGCAAAACGAATGACATCCATTGTCCCCAGAGGATACATCTTAATGACTTTGGTGATTCCCTGACTTTTACACCGCTAGCAGGTCAAAGTTTTCACTTAACCAGTGAGATGTCACATCTACAAGATAGAGTGGCAGACAACGTTGTACAGATATACAGTTCCCATGTTTCTTACTGGCTTTAATTATCCCAATACTTTTTCCGATAGCACTACCATGCAGTTGACATTTAATCCAGGACTTTGGTTTATGCTACTAGCCTAACTAATAACAATTCCATCCGCCTCAGCTGCACTTTAGTGTCACTTGGTAAATGTTAGCATGCTGACACGCTAAACTAAGATGGAAAACACAGTGGAGTCTAAACCTGCAAAACATCTAGATCTACGTTAGTATTGTCATTGTGAGCATGCTAGCATGACACGGTTAGCATGGAGCTCATGGCGCTATAGACTCTTAAGTCTTGTTTGTTCATGAATTGCCTGCACATATACAGTCAACTGTATAATTTTCTTGCAATTAATGTTGGTTGACATTTGGCCACTCAGAAACTGCTGCGTCAATTCATTACTAACCTGATCAGACACAAAAACAAAAAGAAGCCAAACAGAATTGGCTCTAAATAAATAGCTGACATCATAACGATTTACTGTATGTCCAAGAAACCGGACACACACTCTCCCCTGTGCAGAGGTCACTTTTTGTTTTAATGCCCCCCGCCCTTTTAGCTTAACTTTGTGAAGTCAAACATTGTCTCTCCTCAAATGGGTCTGATATATCTTATGTGAGGTCATAGGTTAGGATCATTCATTCATGAACACAGACAAATACACAGAGCTAAACAAACAGCAGCGGAAGGTCCTTTGGTAAACGCTAGAAATCCATTATGTAGGAGACACATTCCTGATCGACATACTGTCCAATTAAGTGCCTGGCTGTAAAATAGATGGATACCGGAGGGTGGGGGAGAAGTTGGTTTTAGTTATCTGGCTTTGTCTTTGGCTGTTTTGTGAAAGTGACATCAATTGTTTGGTGCAGTTGCACTAGATAGATGAGCAGGCTGCTGGACACACGCACTACACCCCTCTGTGATGAAGCAAATTCACTCCCATTTTGGTGTGCAAGACGCAGAAGTGTGTTATCTAAGAGTGATCTGCGGTCTCGTGTAAGTAAGTGCACATTTTGGGACAGTTTGGTGTGGGTGAGGGCCTTAGCGCTGGTCTAGGATCTGCCCCTAATAGTTAATGTCCCGTTATCTCTACACCCTTCTCTTGTCCGACCATTGGCACTCCCTTTTTCAAAGTGTCGAGACATTTATCTTCCAAAATGCAGACCCATGCAAACACACCACCCAAAACCACTTCACAGTCCACCCAGATGGTGCACACACGCCCATCTGGGATGATTTAATAGGCTTTAGGATAGAATTATGAAATAATTAGTGAATGAAGGTGATGATGAAACCATACCAGTTTTTATATATATATATATATATATATATATATATATATACACGTATATATAAAAATCACATTATTGGTATGATGTAATTCAGCGCAGACTCTTCAAATCAATCTGCTTGTATATTGCACCACAATACAATGATAGTGTAACGCTAACACAAATAGATGTGACCTTGATGCTCTCTGAGATGGAAATAACAGTGGTGAAAATATTACTCCGATATTTTGCTTAATTCAAGGTAGCAATGCCACAGTGTAAAAATAATCTGTTACATGTAACATACTTAAAGTGCCAAAAGTACTTATTATTCCGAATTACCAATTAATATATATACAATCACTGGATTTTAATCAGTGATGCATTAGTGTTGCTATTGTTACCACTATTAATATGACTAATGTTGCAGCTAGTAGAGATGGATTTCGTATCAATAATCTTAATCTGCTAAATAACTCGCAACAAATGTCAAATAAATGTAAAGGAGTAAAAAGTACATTATTGGCTTCCAAAATTTTGTGGAGTAGAAGTATTAAGTAGTCTAAAATGGATACTCAAGTAAAGAAAAAGTAGCTTAAAATTGTACTGAAGTAAATTAAGTATTCCTCCAAGAGTCTACAGAGTTGTTTTCATGCTGTAGAAAAAACACATCAAACACAAAATCTAAAATGTTATAGCATTGTAAAATAATCAGAAATATGAAAGAAAAAAAACGTATGTATTTGAATACACAGACCAAAATGGTAAACTAGTGACTTCAATCATTACGTTTTGTAAAAAAAAAAGTAGTTGTCACAATTAACAGTTGTAACTGTGCATTTTCAGACTTCAAAAGCTTTTATGTGTTATGACAAATTTTACGGCGAAAATCAGTTAATATGAAATATGAATTGGGGGCGGGGACAACAACGACATTGTCCGAGGGTTGACGGATTGACGGATTGATGTCAAATTATCCAATGAGATTGAAGTCGAAGGCTCCATCAACCAATCAAAAGTGAGATACCGAGTCGGACCCCGCCCTCCATATAATTAAATCCACACCAGCGTGGTGGTGGAGGTGTTTGGAGTTAAGACAAGAAAGCATCGGGGGGAAAATAAGTGTGCTCACCTCGCGACTTTCTGGGCCATTAAAAATACTCTCCAGCCCGAAAAACTAAAATGAAGTACACTTTCCGATTTTCGCAGAAGACATAGGAGTTGACGTTAAAGTGACTTTTTTGAAACTGGAGCTGCTTCCTTGTTCGACAACGGGGTGAAATATCTCAACATCCTCACAAAGAAACTTTGCTTGCTAGGCTGCTAACTCGCACACAAGCCAGAGAAAAAAGTATGATCACCGCCGAAGACTTTGTCACGCGCCATCTGTAACGTCTCTTCTGTCGAGCTCAGCGTTACTGGTGATTGTATTTAGTCGGAAATGATATCTAGAGGACCGAAGGCTGACTTTTGTAACGGTTTTTAGTAGTCATCATCACCAGTGGAGGAAGGGTTGCAGCTGGTCATTTCGCCACCACCACCAGAGCCTCCCCAGACCTCCACCAGGCTGCACATCCACTGCTGTTTTACAGTTAGGAGACAAGTAGTCCAAGATTTGTTTCTGCTAAGATGTCTGGTCGAAATGGAGTCGGGCAGATCCGGGGAGCTACTTTAGGTCCACAACCCCTCAAGGCGACTATTCCCTATCAGCTGACCAGCAAGTCTCGACCAAACCGGAGAGATGGAAAGTCAGGTATGAGCTCCACACCTGTCACACTGTATGGATCATTAAGCTATGTCCCTGGATGGGTGTGTATAGGATATAATGTGATGCCATGATAGAAACATGCAGATGACCTACTTAATATGATTTCACACCAGCTATACCTCCTATAACTGGCTTCAAACTTGAAGCAAAGCCCCATAAAACAGTCAATGTCAACATGGAAGTCACTGCAGCACCTCTATCTGCTACACAACTTGTGAATTTAGTTGAGTATGTCATACTATTATTGGGACAGAGTAACAAAACAATAAAATGGATATAATATAAAAAGAATTACAATTACATAATAATGCTGATGATTATTCAATATTTTTATTATAGCTCCCAATAGTTATTTTCATTATTTATTAATCTGGCAAATACATTGTTAATTTCACCTTTTGGTCGATGAAATACCAGAAAATGGCCATAGAGGAGCAACAACTTTCCCCTGAGCCCAAAGTGAATGTGAAATATTTTCAACAACCATATTAGACAACTAAGACAGGAAATGTATTATTTGAGAGACTGAAACTTGAGAAGTTTCCTTAAAGAAATGACTTTAAATAATAACAGATTATCGAAATGTATGCCGGTGAACTCTGTCAATATTCTTAGCAATTAATCAACTCATCATTTCAGCTCTAGATGTTGTTAATGGTGACATAAAGTAGTTTAATGCTTCCGTACTGTAACTAAAATACACCTTTTTAGACTAATTTAACATTTCTATATAAGAGTTGTTTACTTGGACTTGTTAACCAGCGATTGTTATTTGTTGTTTCTGGTATGTAGATGAAATAATGATTTATTAAATCCAACATTGGAGCATAAAGCTACAACATACATACTTTACTTCCTTGCAGCATAAATTAATCTGTTGGTGCATGTTGAATAAAAAGGTGACTCCTTCTGACAGCTGGAAAGCCCAAACCACAACAGCTGAGCTCTGGCATGAGGCGGACAATGTCTCTTGATGCCATCATCGGGCCGTACCTGCAGGGACACTGGCCCAAAGAACCAGAGGGCCAGAGCCGCCTGTCTCGCAAGGACAAGTCTACCCAGGTCGGCTCCAGATGAAGAATATGTGGTCATAATAATGCTGAAATGAATGGAATGTATAATCTCACCACAGATGTTTCCAATTGTAGAGTTTATTTTACAAGTCATTAATGACTTTGGGAGGGTCGAGTCATGTTAACCGAATAGCTTTTTTAGTTTTTAGATGAGAAGGAAGTTGCTCGGAGACGGAAGGAGGGAGGGAGGGAGTGTCCGGTGCTTGCATAGCTATTACAGAGTGAGAACCACAGCGTGAGAACCGTCACCGAAGTCAGCTGATGAGGCCGTTTTGGCTGCACCCATCTTCTCTGCTCTGTGTGCAGGCACTCGCCACTGCTCTTCGGTTGCCCACATCCTTCTTCTCCCCCCCCGCGCCCCCCCCCCCTTTGTTTTTCAGTTTCTCCTACTCTTTCGCTCGACGACATGTGCATAGAGAGTGTCTGTGGGTGTGGATGGTGTGATGTGGCTGCAGATCAGCCTTTGAGCATGAAAATCTTTGCCAAGTGTGCAACTTTGGTGAAAGATAAGTGAAATCCTGATAGGTTACACAACCTATCAGGATTTCACTTAAACGTAACAGTTTACAGGCTTTTATTAGATTGTAAACGTATTACTGGGCAGCTTAAGACTAAAACTTGTAATATTTGTGTGGAAAGGGTAAGTTCTTATGTTCGCTTTCTTCCTCCCCAGACCCCAGACTCGTGGTCAGATAAATCCGAGAGGAGGAGAGGTAGCAGCAGCCACAAACGATCGGCATCATGGGGCAGCGCTGAGCATCTGCAAGAGGTGAATCTCTGACATCCAGTTTAGCAATAACACATGGTTGTTCCAAACGCACTTTGAGTAATGCAGGCAAAGAGAGAGCAAGCTCTGGAAAATGCCTGACTCAATTACTTTGATGCGTTAGGCAACAGGAGACCAAATGATCTCATCTACAACGAAACTTCCCTTTTTCAACAGCTTTCAGAAACCTCGTTCTTAATGTCTTTTTCAGCTGTACCACTACAGATTATCAGATAATCACTACTAAAACGTTATCGTGCTTTAGACGAGAGCCTCGTGGTAAAGCGTGGGACATGTTTAAAGACTTCCCCTGTGTGTGTGTGTGTGTGTGTGTGTGTGTGTGTGTGTGTGTTTGTGTGTGTGCAAGCTGATTGACTGACAATAACCTCTGTTCATTGCAGATCGCAAAACTAAAACAACAGCTGCAGCAGCGCAACAAACCTGCAGTCTCAGGGGGGCATGACAAAGACCGCCAGCGTGGATATCCTCAGGGGAGCTGTAGCCTAGGAACTAATCAGGTACCTTAGCATCACCACCACACATAAACACACTGCACTACTTGCGCCATACATGCATGAGTGTGCACATTGATTGCAAGCAAAGTTCACAGCGATATTTCTTCATCAGTGCAGCCTTGTTTGTCTTCAGACAAGTATCACTTCATCAGTGTGCACTAGACAGTGCAGCTCATCGCAGGAAGTGAATTAAATAAAACACAGAAGCAACAGGAAGCCCACTATATCACGCCGTTTCTGCTTTTCAGAACGAAAAGCGTAGTTTAGTTCTGCTTCTCAGCACAGCTGGTCTGCACGCTCTTCTTGCGTGGTGCCACACTCCACTGAGGCTGTTTCAGACCAGAGTGTGGTTACGTTACGAACCAATGAGAAAGATTACAAACCTGATTTGTAATTTTTTTTTTGGGGGGGTGTAGGATAAACACCAGCACACAGTGATATCTTTATAATCAGTGGCTTTTAAACATTTGACTCATGAAGAATGTGCTTTGGGAACTGCATCGGATTGCTTCAGAATTTGTTTTCAATGATGACGTTTATTAATTCAGCACTCCTCGTACAAGGAATGCAGCTCAAAGTTCCTCACAATAAGAGCACACAAGAATAACTGACAGTAACGGTGTCTGATCTGGTAAGCGGCCTAGATTCCATTTAACTTGTTTTGGTGTCCTCAGACTCAGCCAATTTCCATCCCCCTTGCTCCCCTGTCTACATTGGTCCCTCGACTGCGCTGCAGTGTGGAGGGCCTCAACCAGGAGCTGGAAGGCATGTTCATCTGCCAGCCTCTGCATCCTCCGCACAGGGTAACTGTCACCTACTCTCCACACATCATACACATGTGAAAAGATTCAGGAGTTGTTCTGCTTTTAAAGGAACGGCTGTTTTTTTTTTTTTTTTTTTGGGAGGCGGGGGGGGGGGGGGGGGGGGGGGGGGTTCTGAAAGGTAGCATGTAATATTATGGTGGTTGACGATATTAACGCTGTGTTGTTTCCGTCTTATCAGCTCCTTGAGGTTCCAGATGGTCACCGGGCTCCGGTCCCTCCGCAGAGCCGCAGCAGTGGATCTCAGAGTGACATGGCCACCACACCTTTTTCCTCATCTTCCTCCTCCTCCTCACCCAGCTCCTCTCCAACAAACATCTCCAGCTCCCCACCCCACCTCGAAGATGCACCACTGGATCTGCACCAAGGTTAGTTTAGTATAATGTGTCAGCTCGCTGTTTGCAGATTTCATGCTGGTTTAATTAATTTATAAATCATATAGTCAAAGTTTTGTCTCCAATATCCTTCTAACGGTGCATTTTCTCTGTCCACTGTCACTCTAGATGCTTTATTAGTTGCTGCAAACATTTTGTTTTGTTTGGCTCTTTCTGTTTGTTTTAATTAAGCCAACGTCACTATTAGCAAAACAAAGGGGACTTCTCCTCTTGGAAGAGACCAGTACTTTAATAGTAAACTTAATTTCCCCTTTTCACAAATAATGTTTTCATTAAAAAAGCAAATAATTTAACCACTTACAATATAGTTAATTTGTATTATCTTGTGATGCACTGACTGCAGTCACACTTTCTTACCAAGCAAGAGGAGCACTTCTGTTGCTTAGCAAGTAAAGAAATCTGAAAATACTGTACATGTGCATACTTATTTTTTACACTATTGTATAAAACGGTTCAAATATTGATACTAGGCCATGGTTAAATTTGTAAAAGTGCAAATTGTTTTACTTCTACATTGATTGAGTCATGTCCAAGCGATGGATTTATCTTTTTTATTTTCAAAACAATCTTAAACCCCTTGGCCACTACTTGAACACAAATAAAATCCTCATTGGTGACGTTCATTAATTTACTGCTCAGAAACTCCAGTTTACTATATTAATACTAAAAGTGATTTAGTTTCGGCAGGAGTTGCGATGAACCAAGCTAATTTACTTGTGTTGTATTGAGAACAATGAAGTGTAAGTAACTAAGTAAGATAGATAGATAGATAGATACTGTATTCATCCCCAGGGGGGGATTTGTTTGTAGCAGCAGCAAGCGAAGTTACATAGGAGACATCAAAATATTAAGTATGAAAAATACTTAATATATACAAGATGCACATATTTTCTAAAATCTTGTTGTAAAAATGGTCCTCAGACATTTGTCTGTAGAATCTTTGATTATATTGACCCCCCCCCCTGCTGTTTCTCAGACGGTGCAGAGATGTGCCTTCTGTCTCCGTTCTCCTCTCAGAATGAGGCAGACGTCTCCCTGCCTCTGCTGATGTCGTCCTCCCCAGGGCCCAACAAGAGTTGCTGCTTCCAGAGAGAGCCACCAGAGGGCTGCGAAAAGATCAGAGTCTGGGAGGAAACCAGGTAAGTTTGTTCTTCATCTAAACACAACTGACAGACTTCACTCTGGTGGTTCCTCTGAAGCCTACCTCTAGTCGTTGCCAGCTTGAGGGAGCTTTTAGGAGTCCTCCACTTTTTTTTTATTTTTTATTTTTTATTTTTTTAAGCATTGCCCTATAACATTTTCAGACTTGGAACAAAACAAATATTCCCCACATTTAAACCTGGAACCTTAAATGTTTTTATTTTATTTTCAAACTTGTAGTCTATAGGCTCAACTGTCACCTGAGGCAGTTTATCAGACTTCCCACGGCTCCCTGTGAAGTCACACATGCTGCAGCACTCCCCACAGCCTGTAAACAGACACGGGTGGGCTCCCCCTAAACGAGACCAGTTACCTAGTACATTCTTTTAGTAGATGTTTTCCATACCTCTACTCTAAAAATCATGTAGTCATAAAGGGCTGTGCAATAACCTGACTCGCTCACTTCATTCCAAATGTTGTGTGTGGATGCTCTCTGGTGGTGACCCTTGATTTATACTTTACCCAGACATGATCAGCCATTTAATCGGTGTGCTAGAGACTATTTGATTACGTCATTTAAGACATCTATTTGAAATGTTCAAAACTAAAACCACTTTCCTAAAGAAATTTAGTAGGGTGCAGCCTCTACGCTTACCGTTATGACAACACTGTACCATGAATGCCAAAGTACTGCTTGTTGTTTTACCGTATTTTGTTATGTCAACTTAAGGTGCAATACTTTTTGCTACAGTTTCAATTAAGAACTTGCTGTCATGCGTTTACTTTTTTCCCCTTGTGAATCTGTGACTTGTAATGTCTGAGGTAGAATAGAGCCTGGTCCACTAGAGATGGTGAATTCTAGTGGCCACCTTTTCGTTTATTTGTAAGGGGACAAGTATATGTATCGTGACATTGACAGTCACAACAACAATGTCAGCCGTGCTGAAGATGTGTATGTGAACAAACCTCATTTCTTCCACTTTGACACTACTTGGCTAGTTTCTTATAGTCCCTCTCCTCTCGCCCTATAGCACTCCACGCAAACATAAGCCAGCCCTCCTCTCCTCCTGCCCAGACCCCAACAAGGTAAACTTCACCCCCCATGGGGGCTCAGCCTTCTGCCCTGTAAGCCTCCTCAGGCTCCCCTCCATGGACCTGTTGTTCCGCAGCCTTGCCGTCTCTCCAGCAGGCAGTTGCTCGGGCCAGGAATCGAGCTCCTGCCAGGCAACGTCCTTTGGCAACCGGGCCGCTCCTCCAGATCCTCCCTCCACCACCTCCGTTATGGGAGAAAGCTCTGGGGGGGGTCTCGCTTTCTGATTACAGCGGCCGAGGCATAAGGCAAACATTTCCGTGATCTGGGACAGATTTGTTTACGTTGCTTTATTTTTTTAGAAAAGGACCATCCCTTTTCTATCCAGATTTAAAATAATCTTATGTTGAAAAATAATATTGGAAAAAAATAATAAATACCGTACGCAATCCAATGGATATGCTTTATGAGCTACTTGTTTTTGGTGTCCGGGCATTGTGATATTTCTAAATTAAGGCATTTCTGTCGTTTTGTAATCCAAAGATTTCTATTTTTGGCCAAACACAAGTGAGATATAGGGCTGTCTTATTCTACTCCTCACTCTGAAATGAGATTTGTTGGATGACTGACCCCCCTCACATGATTCACATATTTCTGTTTCCCCAAAGAAGCTATGACATACACTTATATTATACTGGTTTTTAAACTCTGACAGTAGTGCGTCATCTCTGTCCAAAATGTTAGGAGTCTGGGTCAAGTAAGAAAAAACCTTCCCAGATAAATTTGCTTGTTTTTAAGTATTCAAAGATATTTATCTGCAATAATTTTTACCTAACTTGACCTTGCACCTGTTGCTGGTGTACAAAGCATGACAAATCAGTTGGGTATTTTTGTATTTACCTGATTTATTAAAAAAAAAATTAAATCACATTTTGATATTGTAGACTGAAGGGAATTTTCCAGTTGTTGGACTTGGGTAGCATCGGTATCTAAATGCTTCCGCTCATTCATTCCTGCTTTAAAAGTTGTACAGATGTTATTTTTGTATCTTGTTTACTGGGGGAAAGAATACGTAACTTCTTGCATGTGTTAATGGATAAAAAAAAAAAAAAAAAGAAGCCTGTTATTCCTTGATGTTCTAGATGTCTGCTTGATGGTATATTTATAGTTTTGAGGTTTCACTGCCTAGTTGACTACCTATGGTAACCAGTAGTGGTGTAGATTTGTCATCCTTAATATTTCTCTGAAGATGTTTGTGTTCTTCTGCCAAGCTGACAAGTTGATGTTCATATAGTTTTATTTCTGGTAGACATGTTTGCACAAATTGAACTGCTACTTTTGAGTCGCAATTCTTATTTTTTATATTCACTTTTGTACTTTTAAGAGTAGTAATGTGTATTTTCTACATCTTTGTTCAATTACCTGCAACATAAGCTAAAAAAAATAACCCTGTTACTTTTAGTTTAGTTTTGTCAGTATAATTGAGGCTGGTGTTACATAAGATACTGTATCGGGTGGATTTTTATGCACTTCCAGGAGAGGGTTTTAATGTGGAGGAGGAGATGCCTCTTCCTTAGTCCTGGGTTTATTGTCTCTGACAGGAGTTTTTTTGTTTGTGTGTGTGTGTGTGCATGTGGATGGAAAGTTAACTATAGTATGATTGTTTGACATAGTTTTAGTATCCTGCTAAAATACTGATTGATTGAAACATTGTCTTTTTCCAAATAAGCCTCAATTTCAATGTTTTATGAATCTGTGTGGATGCTGGGGTTGTGCTGTTATCTCAGGTTCTGTGTTCTGTCCACATAAATATATGATTGATAATGTGTTGTCATGGTGAGTTATTAAACTAGTCTGAAGTCCTAACTGCACTGGTCTGAATTTCCAATGTCTGCAGAGAGGTGCAGCACCTGTGTACTCTCGTGATCTGAGAACCAGCTACTCGCTCATTTTAAATTCAGTCTATTCTGCCACGTTTACATGTCAGATGATCCAGATGTTCACTGTTTTAAAAACGACCAATGACTTCCATGCGACAATATATGAAAACATTTTAGTTTTATTTTCCCTTATCCTGGTTCAGAGTTCTTAGATTGGTATTTTGTGCAAATTGTGAAGGAAAAGAAATTCTACTTCATGTGACATTAAACAGTAAAATTAGTCCAATGAATTACCCTGTTGGAGCAGAAATGCAAGCAAATGATGCTGAAACTATCATTTGACAGAACTAATTTATCTTCTCAAATGTGATTATTTATATCCTTGAGCTTTGAGAAATTGTGACTGATTGATTGATTGATTGATTGATTGATTTAATTGATTCAGAAAATCTTCACAAATACAAAAGTTGCCGTTCGTGTAAACTGTGTTGCCTTCCAGCATTGTAACATTGTTCAGAATTCAAAAACGTAACTCTACTGTTTATAGCTATTTAAAGAGTTTTCCCTTTTTAGAAGGTCAGAAGTCCTCCAAGTGGGGAAACGACGTCATTCATCGGGTAAGTCCAGAGCTAACATGTCTATGTTAAGAGGCTCAGCGGTTATCTTTCCCTCATAGATTAGATTAGATTAGCATTTTGTCATTTTAACAGTTTCCTTGAGGACCATTTGGTTGAAAGTGGTTGCCAGAAAACTGAAGTCGGGTTCTATAAGATCTAAACGAAATGGCAGGTGTAGGAAAATGTTAGACAATGTTCTTGAGATTCCTCCTAAAACATGATCGTCCTCCAGTTATGATGGGGAAAAAAGTTATTAGTTAAAGATATATCCAGTAAGTGCTCAGTAAAAAGGAAACATTAAGACCTAAAATTCAACGACAACTGGGGAAACTATATCCCATTATGAAGCTCATGATCGAAAGCTATTGACAGTGGCAAGAGTTTTTTTTCTTGAGCATGTGAGTTACCGCTTCTATTCATTGCGGATTTAAATTGACTAAATGTCCCTTACATTGAAAATAGCAGATGAGATTATTTATTTTTTTGGCACAAGCGCATTTCTTGTGTGAATTTTAAATAAGATCTTTAACACGAGGACGGGAAGAGACTGTATGGGCTTCTCTGCGGTTGCTGTCTGGCATACAGCTGTTGCCGTTGCATTGTGGGGATTGGCCCACAGCAAAGGAGGTGTTGTGCAACTCACTGTATCGGCAACATTCGGAGGAAGACGCACGAGCTCCTCCGCTGCAGCGCGCATTTCTACCGGCCGGTATTCTCTTTAACGGAATCTGTCGGTGGATTGTCCGACATGTTTGCCACCTTCGCCAAACAGCTGAAGAGCCATCCAGCCGTGAGTCCTAACCACTGTCGTTCTTTACAGCACGTGAACGACCCGGTGACATTGAAGGCGCTCGTGAGGACGCGATGGTGTGGTTATGCGCGCGCCCGTTTCCCAGAATGTCACCTTAATTGTCTTATGTCTGATCTGCCGTTATCTATTCAGCTCTTATGCAGCGCTTTCCTCAATTAATGAAGGTTTTGGGGTATTTTTTTTAATTTTCAGTCCTATTCGGCAGATTCATTATGTCTACGGCTTCAGAAATGTCTAATTCCTTGACAATCGCTGTATAGACTTCAGGTTGAAATGATCGGTAAAGACAATTTAACACATTGTAATCCACATTTATCTTTTCTCCTCATTGCTCTATGGCTGTTATTTTCCTTCCTTCTGTTGAGGCTTACTATATTTTGCTCTGCAACACTCTGAGCTTTATGATAGGATTTTTTTTCACCTGCTCCAATGAGACATTAATGCAGGGGTAATACTTGTTTTATTGGCTTGTGTCAAGTGCAAAATCTCGTTTCCCTTTAAGAGATATTCATGCCCACACACAGCCATGTATGTAGGTCGCTGCAGCACGTATACACTACACACTGTATGGACTCCATACCGGCATGACTCAAGGCCACAGCAGTGCGTGGAAGGAGTCCGATTATACAAGGGCGAAGGGGTGAAACGTTTTGCTTTACGGCGGCGTCCATATTAATAGACCACTGGATAGGACGACATACATGTCAGTGTCCCCTTAAAGCCGGTAGCTTTACATTAGGTGAAACACATGTGTTTTCAATTATCAATGTATATCTAAATTGAACCCTTAAAACACCATTAATTTGACTTTGTCTGTTCTTTCCCAATAAGACTTAATAAAGATGAAGGTGCTGTTACTGCGGGTGATGGAAGTCCTGGGTGGCTCGTTGCTGAGGATGTGTTCCAGCAGGAATAAGAATAAAAATAAAATGGAAGTTTAAAGTGGCATAAAATGGAAATACTTAAGTGAAGCAAGCGCTTCAAAACTGTACACATTGCACCACTGGTGAAAAGTGAAATTTTGTTATACATTTTATTCAAACAATCAGCCTATAATGATATAATCTCAAACTGCACCGGCCCCTCACATCTGTAATTTAGCTGGAATGGAATAAAACAGTGTTTGGCACCCAAACCAGAGATAACCAGACACATCTGAGGGATAATATTTTACCTTTGAAATTATTCAAATATAGCCGAAGAAATTTATTTTAACGGCTTTTAAGTAATAAATACATAAAAATAAAGAATAATAGTTCTCTGCTGTTGGTTATCTAGTTTACCAGATTATGTTGTAATTGGTATAAAACCTGCACTGTGATTTATCTCTTCTTTACTCACTAGCTCATCCCCCTCTTATTCTTCATCGGTGGCGGAGCAACCATGAGCATGATGTACTTGGGTCGGCTAGCTCTGAAAAACCCTGCCGTCTCGTAAGTGTCTAATCTGAGAAAGTATAAACTTCCTTTTTTTTCTTCTCTCTTTTTATGAAACCTCAGTGTAGAAGAATTCTGACAACGTCACGAAAAGAGTTTTCATTTCTTGTCCTCAGATGGGATCACACGAACAACCCCGAGCCCTGGAACAACCTGAAGCCCGATCATCAGTACAAAGTATGAGCCTTTATTTTTCATGAATAACTTCTTTACTTCTGATACACGTTGGTCAATCGTTATAAAACATTGCCATATACTGTGTGTGTGTGTGTGTATGTATGTATGTATGTATGTATATATATATATATATATATATATATATATATATATATATCTCACTGCTTGGTTGGATTTAAACCACAAAGCATAGTTGCTGTTATCTTGCCTCAAAGTCCATATTGCTTCCCTCATAATGATTGTGTACTTTTCTGTCTGTTTTTGCAGCTCTTCGTAGTTAACACGGACTACTCCAAGCTGAAGAAGAACGGGCCTGATTTCTAAGTCACCGTGTCTTCGCACCTCCGTGTCTGATATTGCCGTCAGTGTGGGGAGCCTTTGCACTTTTTGCCAAATAGAAAACAAACTCATGACATGAATGAAGGTAGAGATGCTCTGCGTGCTGCACTCATTCAGTCAGTTCATTTCCAAGGGGAAAGGGATCATTCACTTATCAGTGACTATATGAATAAAACAGGCAGCCACCTGTTTCTACTAATTGAAGATTTTATTTTTGACTTTGTGTTAATTATTAAAATTATTGCAATCTCACGTGTGTGTATTAATATTTTGGCACAGTTTAAGTACACAGTAGCTTTGATGAAAGGCTAAAGCACACGAGAAATCCAATCATTTTAGTCATGACATTATTGTAGTCCTGTAAGTGAAGCAGGTGAGGAGAGGTGACCGCCACAGATTTTGCTTTTCATAAACCTTCAGTATTTTTAATAAACATTGGCCACATAAGGAGGGATCTGTCATTAACCACGTGTCAGATCTATGTTTCATCTTTTCTATTATGGCATTCAAATACTTTTGTTTTTCAAATTGTAACATCAAAATAAGTCACTATCATTTTTTATATACTGACAACGATCTAAATTGTTATTAATCAGAATCAGAACTGTTTATTGCCAAGTACGTTTCACATACAATAAATGGTGGGTGATGCATAACATTAGACAATCAACAACAAGCAACACAATGAAAGAAATATAAACATATTCAATTTACAATAGAATATAGAAGAATATATATATATTTTTAAAGTTAGTGAGATAAGTTTACATTTTATGTTTAGACAACCCATTTTAGCTTATAAAAACACAGTATGTGCCATGCTGCATGACAGTTTTGTCTTTATTTCATCCACCTGCCTGGTTTGCCAGGAGAACTGACCATCTCCAAGTAGTGTTTTGAAAGTGTACCACAGTAACAGATGTAAACATATTGTGGTGAGATCAACAAGTATCCTTCAGGGACATGATGCTACTTTGAGTGAGCAAGGGAACTGATTTAAAAACAATGCTTTGACCCAACTCACCTCAACAATATATTTGTATGTTTTTTATAAAACACAGAACTCCATGTCATTCCTTAAGTCTTCAATAGGTGGCGGTAACACTCTGCTTGGTGACAAACCCCCATCCTGCTTAAATCGAAGAAGAAAATCGTCTTCTCGCGAGATTTCACTTGAAAAAGTCGCGGGACATCGTGAGGCACAAAACCGTTGAATCCAAAAATGTCAACATTCAGTCAACGGAGGGTAACACCGGTTTAACGAGATACAACTTCTAATAAGTGACGCTGTCCTCAGCTTAGCGCCGTTTTTCTGAATACTTGCCGGATATATAAAAACGCAGTTTAACACGGTGGATGCTACTGTTTACCGTGTTAAACGTCTGTTAGCTCCTCCAGCTAACCAGCTGACTGTCTAAATGGATCCCACGGAGGATTTGTCTGCTCGGGTCCTGCTGGGACACATCCTCAGCACCGAGACACCCAAGACTCCCATCACCCGCAGGTAACAGTACCTTCACCTGGCCAAGTCAAAGTATTGGCGTTTCAAGGGTTAAATAACGCTAGTTAAATTATCACCAATGTTATTTTTCCTAGATCTGGCTTCACTTGAACCTGAAGGTGGTTGCTTGTGTTCAATGTATAACTGCTAAGCTTGAATTAAACAGAATACACCATGACACATTTATTTGTACACCTAACATACCTGGCATAGGTGGAGTAATTTTGACAAATACATTCTTGATTTTTAACTTAATATAAAGGAGCCCAGTGACTTTATATATTGAACTATTGAACTAACTATGAGCTGTCTTGTCTGAAGTGCCTCCAAAACAAGGACTACCAGCTCAACCAGAAGCAGCAATCGACTGCGCAGGAAAGATGCTGGTGCCCAAACCCCGCAGGACATGCTGAGACGAAGCCTGGGACATAAACTACGCGAGGTGAGAAAGTAGAGCTGAGGTAATGATGATGGACGTGCTGTTGATTCTATTGGAGTTGACATATCGACCTTCTCTCCAGAGTATAACCAGGAAATCCCTGCCCGCTACTAAAAAGAGGACCTCCTCTGTCATGCTCAGAAAGACAAACACGCCAGCCCCGACCTCAGTGCTGTTTGATGATGGAGACACACCGAGGCACATACTCAAGAACATCCTGCGAACGGGTATATGCATAGGCCCGTCTTTATTCCCACATAATGCTGCAGCTGTTTGTTGTCCTTTCTAGTCAAATCTGTTGTAATGTGATTCAGATCCTGTGAAGTCTCCTGTGGTTCATGATAATGTTGCGTCAGAAGAGCCACAACCGTCTTCAGCAGACTCCAGCATTACGAGGAAGCGTCCGAGGTGTGTGTGTCACAGAAATTCCATGTTATTATCTACACATTTGAGATATCTATCCCAAAGTATATTGAATAGTTGCATTGATTAGTTGTGAGTAATCAACTTGTAATATTATTGCTGGGCCATAACAACATCCACCAGTCTCTTGCAGTCTCTTTAGCAGTATTAACTGTATGCAACTGTATGATGCTGTGTATGTATAATGGTTTTATTATTTGCTTGACTTTCAGTATGGAGCTGTCAGGGTTGGATTTGCCTGATATAACTATTGGCAACGCAGCGAGTATCGCAAAGGGACTGAGCAGAAAGAGACCACGTCGGAGTCTTAATGTAACAGCTTTCGAAAAGCGTCTTAAAGATGGAGAAGGTATGATTTTAAAGCCACTGATAGCCTTCAATGCTTTATTAGGGTTTTCTAAGATCCGAAGCATGTTTGTTATTTTTAATTTATACATTTACAATAGGGTTGGGGAGTGTTGTCTGTATATTCCTGCTATATGAATTGTTGTGTCAAGCTAGCTGATGGATGCTTGTGCTTACAGATGAAAATGAAGAATCAATGAGTGATCATTCATCACTTTCTTTGTCATGGTAAAAACATTTTTTCCCCGTTATTTTTATTTAAAAAAGTTAGATTGCTGGTTACGATGTTAAAAAGTGAATAGATAACTATGTGCTCTGTGTTTTTGTTTTGCAGTTCTGATCTGAGTCTAAAAACACCCTTTGTGGATGTTCAGACTGAAAAAAGGGGCCTGCAGAAAAGAGTTTCTAACCGTCGAAAAATCTCAGTGGAAGAATTTGGGGCTGCTGTCAATAAAAGGCTGATGGGAGGTGATTACAATGATTTATGTTACTCTTTGTCCTTTTTGTCCATGTGTGATCAATAAGTTAATAAGATCACTGATTATTAATTACATTTATTAGTTAACATTTGTAAAAGTGTAAAGTGCCCAAAAGAATGAGAGGATATCTTTAAATGTACTTTCTAAATTCCAGCCCAGCTACAAGAGCAAGCACGTGAAAGGAAGCAGATATAGCTTCCTTCAGAGCAAATTGTGTAATATGTATGAAAATAATTGCTGATCCTTTCTTTTTCTGGTCCCCCCACTTATCTTGTCACCCAGGAGTGAGCAGCTTTGTGCAGGTGGAGCAAGGTCTCAGTGAGACCGGCTACTCTGAGGGCTTCTCTTTTGGCTTAAGCAAACTCAGTGAACCTGATATCACGACTGATATCCTCCACTGTAACACGGCTCTCTACGCCCAGCCGGATGCCATGACCTCCTGCTTTTCCATGATTGCGACTCAGGACAAACCAACAGTGATGGCGTCTCAGCTTCAGAGACAGATGGAGCAGGAGGAGGAGTTGATGGTGGCAGAGCACAGCGAGCTGGAGAAAGATAAATCAATGTATGCATTCCCAACTGAAGAGGCGGCTGAACCTCAGAATGAAGAATTTATGGCTCAGGTGGCAGACGATGCGAATGCAGCTGAATCTCAAAATGAGGAAAAGAAGAGTTCAGCTGGTGATCAACTTGAAGATCATGCAGCCATGTCTGAGGCTGAGGAAGAGCAAGATATAGCTGAATCCCAGAGTAATGCAGAGGATAATACAGCTGAGGACGAGGACAACAGGGTGGAAGCTCAAACAGGTGGAGGTGCAGGTGACTCTCAAATTGAAGAACAAGGCGCAACAGATTCTCACACTGAAGAGGGTGTTGCAACCAGTTCTCAGTCTGAGGAAGAGGAAGCTGCAGCAGGCTCTCAAGCCGAAGAAGAAGGTGCAGGTGACTCTCCAACTGAAGAACAAGGTGGAGTTGATTCTCATCATGAAGAGGATTTTGAAGCTAGGCCTCAGTCTGAGGTAGAGGCGGTTGCACCAGACTCTCAAATGGAAGATGATGATGATGATGCTGCTGCAGCTGACTCCCAAATCGAAGAAGAAGGTGCAGATGACTCTCAAACTGAAGAAGAACAAGGTGGAGTTGATTCTCAGCATGAAGAGAATTTTGAAGCTAGGCCTCAGTCTGAGGTAGAGGCGGTTGCACCAGACTCTCAAATGGATGATGATGATGATGATGATGTTGAAGCTGCAGCTGACTCCCAAATCGAAGAAGAAGGTGCAGGTGACTCTCAAACTGAAGAAGAACAAGGTGGAGTTGATTCTCAGCATGAAGAGGATTTTGAAGCTAGCCCTCAGTCTGAGGTAGAGGCGGTTGCACCAGACTCTCAAATGAAAGAAGAAGAAGAAGAAGAATTAGTAGAAGAAGAAGATGATGATGATGCTGTTGACTCCCAAAAAGAAGAAGGCTTGGTTGATCTGCAGTCTGTGGAGGATGTTGTAGAATATCAAAGTGATCAAGAGGATCCTGCTGCCAATTCTCAACCTGAAGATGAGCATGATGGGAGGCCGGGGGAGGAAGATGTTGAGGCATCAGAGCAGCTGGAACCTGACTTGGAACACATCAGTCAGAGGGCTCATCGCTCGGAGGGTGGACTCATTACACCTGTCACAGTAGCAGGGGGAGAGTTGGCAGATGCCACAGAGGCAGGTAAGGATGTCAAAATGTAATCTCTCACTGTATTTTAGGGCTGTAAATAACAACTGTTAAAAAAAAAAATATATATAATAAATATATGTATAAACGTGGAACCATCAATTGTTTGGCATTTTGGCTTAATTTAAACAATTAATACATTTTCATGATTGTTTGCAATTGGATTTCTGTTGATTGATTAATTCACAATCATTTCAGCACTACATTTTTTTATTAAAAGACACTGGCAATAGGCCATATATTGTGCTTGTAATGAGGTTTTTTTAAAGTATTTGTTTAACAACAAAGTGTTGTTCTTTTCCTGTAGGATTGTCTGATAAATCCAAAGGCCACAGCAGCCTGGAAATAGGAGGCCATGAGAGAGGTCGGCTCCATATTGGGATCACTGACGTGGCCGAGTCCTCAGCCCAACGACAGACGGATGCTTCTGACATAGAAGGCGAGACTGATGCTGATAAAGACGACTCCTTCACTCTTCCGGAGGTGGCGCATGATGTTGAAGATGGTGGACACCGGAGTGTCGATTCATCTGAAGAAGCTGCGGAGCAGGTGGAAGAGTGGGAGGAGGATGAAGACAGTGATGGTGAGGCTCTCTTTTTGTGAGGGTGTGTTTTTTTTGTATTTATAAAAATGACATTGAGAGTAAAGTTTGTTTTCTAAAATCTTCAGAGATCCCCAGCAAGACTCCTGTGTTTGTCAGACAGAAAATCAAATTTTTTCAGCCCAATCCTCTGGCCTCACCTTCTGTTTTTAAGAATGTTCAATCCGGGTAAGTTGCACTTTATGATACACAAAAACATATACAATATGTATTAAAATGTACCCAGGCTCATAAAACATTGTCCAACTGGAATGTCAGATGTATCATTTAGAAAGTTTCTCTGGAAGGCAATGGTAAAGTCAATAGATTAAGCATATTGTATCGTCGTCTTTTATGCAACTGACATGTCCTTCTACTATCTGTTGTACCAGCAGTAGTCCAGGTTACGGTCTTCCTGCACCTAAACAAAAGCAGGTGAGAAAGAAGAGATCGGGTCCGGCTAAAAAGAAAACGGACCTTCCTAAGAGCTACCTGATGAGCGTGTTCAGGCACTTCGCCAAAACAAAGGTCTCTGAAGATGTTTACCCTGTCCTAAATGAAATGTAAGTAACTACGAGTGTAGAGGCTTTGAGTTTATAGACTGTTGGAACTATTGGGCAACAAGTGCGTTGCATATGCTCATTCTCATTTTTGAGGATATCATGGATTTCTACCATGATATCCTCTTGCTTCATTGTAATTCAGTGTCTTCAACAGAATGGATAAATACTTTGACCGGCTGGCAGAGGACTTGGAGACATATGCTGTTCATGCAAAGAGAAAAACCATAGAGGTTGAAGATATTGAGCTTCTCTTGAAAAGGTAGGTGTGTTCTGTGCTCAAGTGAGTGTGCATACGGTTAAACATTAATTACGTTTAGTGATCTTTTAATGTGGAAAATAAATGTTAAAAGATGAAAATACAGACTGACAAATGTGTTTTATATTTAAAAACCGGAATAGTTTGCCATGTGTTGGATCATTGAAATAACATGAATGCTAGTTAACTGCATGCAATAATTTAATAAAATGTTAAATATAGCTATTTCTACAACAGTTTATTGGGACCATTGTAGGTAAACAAAATAA
The DNA here is from genome assembly GCA_038501785.1 of Myoxocephalus aenaeus. Lineage (NCBI taxonomy): Eukaryota > Metazoa > Chordata > Actinopteri > Perciformes > Cottidae > Myoxocephalus > Myoxocephalus aenaeus. Next base: position 125,213 of record JBAMJR010000143.1, on the reverse strand, counting down.
TGATATTCACAGAGCCAGTGAAGGGAGATGATATCCTGAGAAAAAACTCAAAGTCTAAGAAAGAACATTTTTTTGTGGGATATTCTCAGATTATAGTATAAATTTGCGAGAAATAAATCGTCACCACATGGCTTCACTTTGCAAGGTTGGATCAACCTCATCACACCACAGATGCCACTATTAAACACTGCATTTGCGTGGGCCGCAGTTTGCCAAATCTATTGAATAACTTTATATTAGTATTTATTTATTTATGTTCATAAAAGAACATCAAAGAAAATGTGTATCCAGTATGTATCTTTCAGGACCTTCGCCTCGCTCAGATGCCTTTTCGTTTAGGATTCATCTGATCATCCAAATCTCAAAATGGAACGTACAAAAGGACGAACATGAGGATAAAGTACAATGCATATCGGTGTCAGCATTATGTTAATAAAATAACACAAACTACTCCTCAGGCTCTGTAATTATTTAACAACAAATAATCCTACAATGGCCCTTATACACTTCATACATTTCAGTGTAAAACACTGTTTTTTTCAAACTGGACTTTCAGTTCCAGCCTGTCATTTAATTTGAATTTAATTCAATTTTACATTCTCCAAATCTGCATTATGGGATAGTTCATGAAGCTATAGACACAACATTGACACATATATAAATAAAATGCCAGGTCAAAACCTTTAAAACCCCAAATGCAGCATTCATATAATGGTGCTTGTTAAATTAAACATTGCCAAACTAGGATTATACTGACCTCTAGATGGCAATCTTGAGCTCTGTTGAGTCTGAAATAAAGGGCTGGTGACTGTGACATGAGCAATGAGCATAAATGGCGCTAATTCTAAAATATGTCTGACACTTTCCATTAGTTTTCTTACATTTAACCTAACTGTGGTGTTTTTGCACTCTGCAGGCAGGGTTATGTGAATGACAAGGTGCCAGTGGAGGTGCTGATTGAAAAATATCTTCGTATGGACCAGCGGAAGCTCCTGATCCCTATTGCAACCAGTGGAAATGTTGTTTTCCCTAAAAAGAGATAAATGTTTTAATATATATATATATATATATATATATATATATATATATATATATATTGTTGTTGAAGTTTCATCTCTTGACAGCTACATATTTTACTTTCACTTTGTTTTATTTGGACAAGTGATGTTTCCATCATGTCCTTCGTGTTGTTAATTTAACTAGTATTACTATACTGCGTGGGGTCATGTGTGATTATAATACATCTGTATATAATCATTTATCCTTTTGTGTGCAGGCTTAAATACATATGAGATGTTGAAATAAAGTTTTCTGTTTCCTGTTTTATTGATAAATTGCCAACTGTTAACTGTAGTATTCCCCTGCTGAGAAGCTTTGTTGACCCATGTGAAGAAATAAGTTGATGTGAAAGATTAAAGTTCTTAACTGCATGAAAACGAATCAGAATCATTTATTATTTATTTATGGCCAAGTACGTTGCACATACAAGGAATATGACTAAAATATAAAAATAGTGCAATAATAGATAAATATGATAAACCATGATGCCCTTATTTTATTGTGCTTTTATTTAATCAATTTTTATCTTTTTCTTAGGTTTCCAAACCATGACATCAATCTTTAAAGAACAGAAACTCTGCATCAAATTGTTAAATGGTCTAGCACAGTGGTTCTCAAATGGGGGTACGTGTACCCAGAGATGGGGTGTATTTATATTACTTGTATTTATATTACTTTTGAGTATTTTGTCATTTGTATTTAATAGGGCCGATAAATCTAACGTAATTTTTAACAAAATACTTTAGAGTGGAGTAATTTTGTTTTTAAAATACTCAAAATACTACGATATAAAATAAAAAAACAGTTCACGAGTTCAGTCTTCAGATCTTCAAGTTCAACGGATTGTCTGTCAAGGTAAATATTGTATCTGAGTGTGACAGATGTCAACTAGCTTGATGTATAATTGATATGGGTCTGGCAACATAGACTATTGCATGGTGATGGTTATGATATCAAGCTACCGACCGATGCTAATGACGCTAGCATGCTGTCTAGGCTAGTGCATAGCCAGTGTTTAGCAAGTTAACTTATCAGTCGAGTAGCTAGCTATAGGAAGAGGGAGATTGGGAGCTTGTATGTTCATGATAACCTTATCAAGAGACGTCTGACCATCTAATCTAGCACTGTATTACAAGTTATGCTGTATCTTCTTAATCCATCCATCCATTATCAGCCGCTTATCCGGGGTCGGGTCGCGGTGGCAGCAGGTTCAGCAGGCTGACCCAGGCTTCCCTCTCACCCGCAACACTTCCCAGCTCATTCTGGGGGATCCCGAGGCGTTCCAAGGCCAGCCGGGAGATATAATCCCTCCAGCGTGTCCTTGGTCTTCCCCGGGGTCTCCTACCAGTTGGACATGCCTGGAAAACCTCTAATGGAGGCGTCCAGGAGGCATCCTGATTAGATGCCCGAACCACCTCAGCTGACTCCTTTCGACACGAAGGAGCAGCGACTCGACTCCAAGCTCCCCCCTGATGTCCGAGCTCCTTACCCTATCTCTAAGGCTGAGCCCGGCCACCCTACGGAGGAAACTCATTTCGCCCGCTTGTATCCGAGACCTCGTTCTTTCGGTCGCGACCCAGAGTTTGTGACCATAGGTGAGGGTTGGAACTTAGACCGATCAGTAAATGGAGAGCTTTGGCTCAGCTCCCTCTTCACCAAGACGGACCGGTACAGCGCCTGTTTTACTGCTGCAGCCGCACCGATCCGCCTGTCAATCTCCCGCTCCACCTTACCCTCACTCGTGAACAAGACCCCGAGATACTTGAACTCCGTCGCTTGGGGTAGGCAGTTTGTCCCCACCTGGAGGGAGCAATCCACCGGTTTCCGGCAGAGCACCATTGCCTCAGATTTGGAGGTGCTAACTCTCATCCCTGCCGCTTCACACTCGGCTGCAAAACGCCCCAGTGAATGCTGGAGGTCACGGTCCGAGGAGGCTAACAGGACCACATCATCCGCGAACAGCAGAGAGGCGATCCCGAGACTCCCAAACCGGATCCTCTCCGCCCCCTGGCTGCGCCTAGATATCCTGTCCATGAAAGTCACAAACAGGACCGGTGATAAAGGGCAGCCCTGGCGGAGGCCAACACCCACCAGGAACGTGTCTGACTTACTACCGAGGATACGAACACAGCTCCTACTGCAGGCGTACAGAGACCGGATGGCCCGTGCCAACGGGTCCGGCACCCCATACTCTCGCAGCACCCCCCACAAAACCCCCCAAGGGACCCGGTCGAAAGCCTTCTCCAAGTCCACAAAGCACATGTAGACTGGTTGGGCAAACTCCCAGGACCCCTCCAGTAATCCTGCGAGGGTAAAGAGCTGGTCCACTGTTCCACGGCCGTGACGGAATCCACACTGTTCGTCTTGAATCTGAGGTTCAACAAGCGGTCGGAGCCTCCTTTCCAGCACCCTGGCATAAGCTTTTCCCGGGAGGCTGAGCAGTGTCATACCACGATAGTTCGAGCACACTCTCCGGTCCCCCTTCTTGAAGATGGGAACCACCACCCTGGTCTGCCAGTCCATGGGTACTGTTCCCGACCCCCATGCGACACTGAAAAGCCGTGTCAGCCAAGACAGCCCAACAATGTCCAGCGCTTTCAGCATCTCAGGGCGGATCTCATCCACCCCCGGCGCCTTGCCACCAAGGAGCTTTTTGACTACCTTAGCGACCTCTGCCAGGGATATGGGTGCAACCACCCCAAAGTCTTCTGGCGCTGCCCCCTCTCCAGGGGACATGTTGGCCGGGTTTAGGAGTTCCTCGAAGTTCTTTCCACCGCCCGACGATGTCCCCAGTCCGGGTCAGCAGTGGTCCCCCTCCCCCCCCCCCCCCCCCCGCTGAGAACAGCCTGGGGTAGACCCTGCTTTCCCTTCTTGAGCCGTCAGATGGTTTGCCAGAACTTCCTTGAGGCCAACCAAAAGTCCTTCTCCATGGCCTCCCCGAACTCCTCCCATGCCCAAGTTTTAGCATCCGCGACCTTCGCAGCTGCAGCCCTTCTGGCCTGCCGGTACCTGTCAGCTGCTTCAGGAGACCCCTGGGCCAGCTAGGCCCGAAAGGCCTCCTTCTTCAGTTTGACGGCTTCCCTCACCCCCGGTGTCCACCACCGGGTTCTCGGGTTGCCGCCACGACAGGCACCGATGACCTTCCGACCACAGCTCCTAGCGGCCGCGTCCACAATAGAGGCTTTGAACATGGTCCACTCGGATTCCATGTCCCCAGCCTCCCTCGGGATCTGTGGGGGGCTCTTCCGGAGGTGGGAGCTGAGGACCTCCCGGACAGGATCCTCTGCCAGACGTTCCCAGTTCACCCTCACTACACGTTTGGGCTTGCCAGGTCTTTCTAGCCGACTCCCCCGCCATCTGATCCAGCTCCAGCTCAGTCGGCAGGCGGCGCCCTTTCCAGGACCCCTCCCACCGACTCCAAGAAGGCCGGATACTCTGAAATGCTGTTTGGTGCATAAGCACAAACAACAGTCAGAGCCTTACTTCCCGCAACCCATAGGCGCAGGGAGGCGACCCTCTCGTTCTCCGGGGAAAACTCCAACATAGCGGCGCTCAGCCGGGGGCTCGTGAGTATCCCCACTCCCGCCCGGCGCCTCTCACCCTGGGCAACTCCAGAAAAGGACAAAGTCCAACCCTTCTCCAGGAGCTTGGTTCCAGAGCCCGTGCTGTGCGTGGAAGTGAGCCCAACTATATCTAGCTGGTATCGCTCCACCTCCCGCACCAGCTTCGGCTCTTTCCCCGCTGGCGAGGTGACGTTCCACGTCCCTAGAGCTAGTCTATGCTGCCGGCGATCGGCTCGCCCAGGTCTCCTGCCTAGCCCGCCGCCCGGTCTGCATAGCACCCGACCCCGATAATTCTCCCTGTGAGTGGTGGGTCCACAGGGCGACTGCTGCTCCATGATGTTTCTTCGGGCTGAGCTGGGGCCCAGTCGGACCCCAGCCCCTTAATGTGAATGTCTTAATGCCATATCAATTACTTGCAATGTAGTTTACAGTTAGCCAGGCTATGACAGTAGTTGTCAATTTGTGAAAAACAACATTAAATATCCAATTTTTTATTTAAAAAGCATATTATGAAAGTATTCTTAGTTTTATTATTTCATACATTCTACAGTTGTCCAGGTGGACAACATGTATCAGCAAGATGATGTTCAAGAAGGACCATCAACAAGCACTTTTTGTGGGGTTCACCAGAGCTTTGTGTACATTATATAGCCCAAACCTGAATGCTCTGCTATACCAAATTGTGAGTAAATGGAAAATCCAGAAAAAAGTATTTCCTATATTTTAAATACAAAATAGATGTATTGTATTTGTTACATTTTCTGGCACCAGTATATTTTATACACTGTATTTTATTTTAATTCATTTATTTGAGGGGTTCTAAAAGTGGGTTCTATTAAATTTGAACAAATGCTCCAGGAGATAAAGTTGTGATGTCATAGAATTGTGTGATGTCACAATAGTGTTGCCTTTGAAGATGACTTCCTGGAACAGAAGCCTTTTTAAATAGGACAGATCAGAGGGTGGTTAGCCACTTTTGGACGAAGAACACACTTTAGACTTTCCTTAACTTTTATTCACCTCAGTGTCTTTCTACCCTTTTACAGTCATGTTGAGGCAAAGTGCTCGCCTCCAAGAAAGCGGATATTACTTGGCAGACGGAACCCCAACTATATCTTACAAGGATACCTTGTACAGGAAAGACTTTCACGATAGGAGCGGTCTCTGCAGTCAGTATAGTCAACACTGGCAATGCGGTATTAACGTGAAGTTTGGTCGCAGAAAGGCAATGCCTATTGCCAAAAAACTAAGACCGGAGACTACCCCTATTGAAGAGAACCAAACCACTGACAGGAGTGAACATAAAGACATTCCTGACAGGATCACTCCTTTCAGGAGAGCTGACAGCATCACTCCTCTCAGGAGAACTGACAGTTTCCCTCCTGACAGGGTCACTCCTTTCAGGAGCGACACTCCTGACAGGAGTGAAATTAGCGACACTCCTGACAGGAGTGAAAGTAGCGGCATTACTGGATGGATAGGCACTATTCTCCGATTGTTCATCCTCCTGTTGCTTTTTTGTTATCACTCCGGACTTTTTTCACGTGACGTGTATTCAGCACCAAGAGGTCCACCAGGCGGTACATATGCAAACCATTCTCCCTGGCAGATACAACAGCCAACCTTTTTAACATGCTCAGATCCATCTTTAAACGTCTGAATTAGGCGTACAATATTGTCAAGATAATGCATATGATGTGATATCATGTATTGTCATGCAATGTAAGTTTACTTTCCAGCGGGCAGCATTGTAGCTCACACTCTAGTATTCCTGTACATCCTGGGACAGCTGGTTTTATGTTAGTCCTTACATCAAACTAACATTTCTGAACTTAGTGCTTTTTCCCCTTAGACTCCAGACTGCTTTCACGTGATGTGTATTCAGCACCAAGGTCCAGCAGGTGGTACAGATTCAAACCATTCTCCCTGGCAGATACAACAGCCAACCTTTTTAACATGCTCAGATCAATCTTTAAACATCTGAATTAGGCTTACAATATTGTCAAGATAATGCATATGATGTGATATCATGTATTGTCATTCAATGTAAGTTTACTTTCCAGCGGGCAGCTCAGGGGTTAACAATGTCTGCGTGGGTTTACTCTGGGTGATCCGGTTTCCTACCACAGACACACGTGGTGTGTTTGTTTATAAATCTGGATTTGAAAATAAAGATTTGAAACACAATTTGAAAATTTGCTCTATGTATTTTATTCAACAATAAATGGTAATTTTCCAATGTTCCATCAGCTGAACAGTTATTTATCTCTCTTGAGTATTAACAAGGACTATTTGTTAACAATTAACATTGAGGTAGCTTTTTAGTTTTAGCGACAGCTGGTCAACATTTGGGCAGTTAAAACGACACTCGGCTGACACTTTTTTAATTTAACATAACGATAATTCTCTGAATAAGATGATGTCACTAAACTGTGAAATGTGTATTGTAGTCTTTGTGTGGTTCAGCAAGAACAACGGACTGATCAGTCTTCTCTCGTAAAACAAATGCAAATGCTAAATGCAACATGTCAATTTCATTACAATAATGTAAGTTCATCAAGTTATCAGCAACATTTTTTTATTTTTTTGCACAATTCAAACAATAAAACAAAAAATCATAACAGAAAAAAAAATGAATATCACAGTGCAGGAAGAGACAAAAAGCCAACTGGGCTTATTTGAAGCCTCCACCTATATAATATTTAAAATTTTACAAAATTACAAACATAAATTGAAATATGCATAAGAAAGACAAAAGAAAGAAAGAAGAGAAAGAAAAATAATGTAATCATGTCAAGTCTGTGTGTGCGTGTGTGTGTGCATGTGTGCATGTGTGACTGTGAAAGTCAGCATGGCTTGAGTTTGTTCAGGGATATTGGATTAAACCTCTGTGGCAATTTCTAAGCAATGGTAACTAAAAATGTCGATATAAAAAAATACACCAATACATAACAAACTCTTACGAAACAGCAATTAGACTTTTTTTTAGGCAATTTTTGTAATTTTTTATAGAGGGATATTTCTTTGTGAGGTGGGAAAAGTTATTCCATAACTTGGTTCCCCTAAATCTAATAGAGAATTGACCTCTGCTAGTCAGTAATTTCGGAGGATGAAGATGTGAAGATTGACGAGTTGAGTGAGAATGAATCTGAGAATTGACTTTGAAGAAGGTTTTGAAATGATCAGGAATATTTCCTTCACCTAAAAGTGTCGTATACATGAAAATGCAAGTTAAAGAAATATTAATGTTATAAATAGTAAGAATCTGCAGTTTGTGAAATAAAGGAGCAACTGAGATGTGAGACTGTGATCGTGTTGCAATCCTAACAAAACGATTCTGGAGAAACAACATTTTTAGTAGGAATGTACTTGCCCAAACTATATTGCAATAAGAGAGATAAGGATGAATTAAACTGTAATAAAGAATAAGGAGACAGTTTGCAGAAACAAGATGTCTAACCCTCCTTATAATTCCAATGGATTTGTTTATTTTTCTACTAACACAGTCAATATGTTTACTCCAATTTAAACTTTCATCAATGATAATTCATAAAAATGTTGTAGACGAGACTTGAGGCATCTCAAGAGATTCAATTTTAATTTTAGTTAAATCCTTCGAGTAAGATTTTTTACCACTGAAAATAATAAAATTAGATTTTTTGATATTCAAAGTTAGCTTATTTAATTTAAACCATGTAGCATAGGCGGTTAAAGCAGCATTAGCTTCCATAATCAGAGAATTGAAATTTGAATGAGAGAGAACTAGAGTCGTGTCATCAGCAAACATTATCGGGAAAAGACTTTTTTGACACATTGGACAAACATTGCATTTCTTCTGCTGCAGTGTATTTATCACACATATGCACACATGTATTAAACAAAAGAGGTCCAGCAGCACATGCAGAATCTCAGACAGTGGATGAGCATGTTTATTTCTCTGGCAGATGGAACTTGTTTGGAGGTTGATTTTTGACTGTGTTTATGTCCTTGATTTGTGTGCATGCAGGTGCCAGAGTTTTACACCGTTTATCATTTTCATAAAATCATTGTTTGTGTAATTTCTACATGTTACCTGTAGCGTTATGCTGCACATTAAATAACTGAGCTAGCATCTAACTAGCTAGCATCTCATAATTTCGACTTAGTATCTCATAATTATAAGATAGTTAAGTCATAATTATGAGATAGTATCTCATAATTATGACTTACAGGATGCTTCACAAAAAAAAACATTAAAAGCATCAAAACATAATGCAAAAGAAAGCAAGATTTAAAAACAATTAAGAACATTCATTAAAACATTAAAAACAGTCTAGAAGCAAAACATAGAATAAAAGTTGCAGTGCAGTTTAAGAAATAAAATGCAGTAGTAAGAAGCAGAAATGGAGTAATATCCTTGAATCTGGTTCAATTAATGGCAACAGTAGACAGAAAAGTCTTCAATCTGGATTTAAAGGAGCTGAACGCTGCTTCTCAGTGTTTAGTGCTGAGTCTTGGACCAGAAAGTAGACCAGACGACCTGAGGGGTCGGGATGGTTCATAAGGTAGCACCAGATCACAAATGTATTTAGGCTAAACCATTCAGTGCTTTATAAACCAGCCGCAGGATTTTAAAGTACATTCTTTGTTGAACAAAGGAAAAAAAACATGATCAAAAACAGCAAACAGCTGTAATGACCGACATGCCCTTCTTTTTTTTACTGCCAGATGATTAAAGGAGAATTGTAACAAAACTGACTTTCAGGTGAACAAAAAAGAAGTTACAAGGTTAGATATGCTTTAATTATTGTTGTATTATTGTATTAGTTTGTGTTATTACCTTACCACCTACCTATTACCCTTTGTGTGACTTTTAAACTCACCTGTATTCACCTAAAGTAAAGTTGCAGGGCGATAATCCTCTTTGCCAATAGGGGGCAGTAGCGGCTTTGGTACGACTGGTGCTGTAATTCTTATCTATGAGAAGTAGACAGCTAGCCTGTTAGCAATCACAACAACAGAAGATTCCGGACAGCTAGCGTCACAATCTAACCTGACACAAAGGTAAGTCCGTCGATGATCACAACAAAAAGCAGTAATCTAGAGACTTAAGACTTAAAACACACGATTCAGGCTGGTATGTCCTATTTCTTGTTGCAATGTTTGCAGCGAGTCCCCCGACCTTTTTATTTGCTTTATGTTAGCTGCTCGCTAACTAGCTCATTCAGTTAGCTGGCGTGCTATCGCCAGATTGGGTTATTTGCAGTGTTTGTATATTTTGTTAAAAGTCTCTCAACTTGTCATCTGTGTATGGGATTTATTTTTCTGTATGAACACACTGGTGTTCATATGTACTGTTAAAAAAGAGCCAATTCAAAGTGACATACCATTGTCGACTATCTGTATTGTTGGCAAGTTAACGTTAACTAACCTACCTGCTACTGTCATCGCTTCACGTTACATTCACTGAAAGTGAGAGTTTCAGTTCCCAATATCGTCTACTACAATTAATACCTTTTTAGTAAGTCTACTTAATATACATAATTAAGGGGGATTAACGTTGCGTTTAAATTGAATACAACGCAATAATAATAATTCATATATGACTAAAATATGTAATGTGTTTGATAGATGTCAGGAACAAGAGGATTTATATCCTGGGGCTTCATCATACTTTTTAATTTGAGCCACTTGATTTACTGTAGTTTGATGTATGTTTAAGCCTCACAAGTAACGTTATAATTGTTTGGATAGAAAGTGAGAAGACAATTTAGGTGTGGTCAGTGATGTCTGTACAGGTTCACTGGAAACGGACCAAACTCCTCAATAGGGGTATCATGTATAACGTAATTCCTTCTCACTGAAGGTTGATTGTGTATATCTCTCATGCTGGTGGTGAACACAGTAACATGAACATTGGTACCCCTATGAAGATTATTATGTTGATTGTATTTAAAGTCTGCTTTTGAGAATGTTTGATTCAACTTAATACATATTGTTTTCAGAGTGATAACGTTATATTCTAATGATTTGGGATGCTTTTTAAAACGAATGTAACCTGTGAAGCAAGGCTTGGCTTTCTTCTAGTACCTGCAATCTGTACTTAACCTTTTGCTACATTATTGCCTAATATGGAAGTCAAAGTGATGCCATTCAGCAGATTTGAAATGGCCTGCAATAAAACAATGTCCCGAGTCTATCTCTTGGTCCTGCTGCTATACTGAGTATGCATAACTCAGTTTAGCCCTTCAGTGCCCTTCAGTGTGATGACCCAAAGTAAAATCCACTGCATTTTTCAGCTTTTGTCCACTTTAACTTTGTCTGTAAGAAAAACAGTTAAGCCTATACAGAGGAAAGAAAAACAATGATACAGTCTAATTGAGACTTGGATACTTAATAGGTATCAAAAGGCTTCCCTCTCTTAGTCATTATAAGTAGCGGTTGAGTTGTCTGCTGTAGGTCGGATTGGTGTCAACGTATTCATATTTTGATATTGAGTCACATTTGGACTTCAACCCAACATATGATGATGCATGTGATCAAGGTTTTTGTGATGTGGTCATTGATGCGATCCAGTGGCACTTTTCTTAAATTACAAATAGTTCCATAAGCAAATACTTTCTCCCATAACAATGTCCTACACAACAGTGTCTGTCACAATTTATGTAGATACATTTTATTTGAAACATCATACAAATCTAGTGTGCAGTGAGCCTGTCTGTTAAAGTGTTGAGGTCTTTTTAAACTGTTGGCTATTTACCTAACAATAAATGTGTCGGCAAACCAGGTTCCTTTTTTAATTACAGATAGTAAACATAAATCAAGGAAATCTCTATTTATTTGATCATTAATTTCAGTTGTCTTTCCAAAGGATAATTTCCTGTTGCAGCTTCCAAAAAAAGCAAACCACAGATTCACGATAAAGCTCAAATCAACCAAATAAAAAAATAGCAAAAGGGTAAAGTTCCTCTGGTCCTCAGATGCCTCGAAAGCCCACTTTTTACAGCTACAATGACTGGATTACTTGTTTTGCAGCCTACGGGAGTATCTGCCCTTAGAGGTCAACACGTCAAGTGTAACTGTTTGTACGTTGTGAACCAGTTGACTTTAGACATTAGATATGCATTGAGGTCCCTCCTCCCTTTAACCTCCCGCGTGTGGTGAAGTGAGGAGGGTTTTAGTGAGGAAGTAAAGGGAGGAGGGGAAGCCTGGGTGCTAATGCTTTTTTGCCCACTCAAATCCCTTCAATGTAATTGTGGGTCTGCACAAAGTCAGGGATAAGAGCGAGGCAAGCTGATCGCTGTAGCAAAATCAATAGTTCATACCTCTCTGAGATTGAGTTTTTAGGAAAGGAGGAGCACCATGACCAAGGACGGAATATGAAATCACTCCCACAGAGGCCCAACACGCGCTGTGCAATCGATCCCCAGTCCCTGTACCAATTATAGTTTTAAGGTTTGTCTGTGGCTTTCTGCAGTCCTCAAAGACCAAAGCTTTGGAAATAGACATTGTGTTCACTGACACTTCGACAAGGGTTGCAATTTTTTCATCCCCCTTGGAAATTGCCGCCTGAAATGCCTCCAATACCTCGAGTCTTTAATTTAGAGCAGAGATTGATTTTTCTCTTCTTTTTTTCCGGTTGGGTGAGTGAAATGTCAAAAAAAAAAATTGTCACACCTGCCACCTTATGTATTTTATATTTTTATATATATATATATATATTACACACACAGATATAATTGATATATTGGAATTCAATGAGTATAACTTTACTTCTCACTAAGACTGCCATGATCAAATTGTTCACCTTGCCTCTCCATCTCCGACATCTTAAAAAGAATAGTTAGATAATTTTGCTGTAGCATTTAAAAAAAAAAACAAAAAAAAAAACTGTATGGTGAAAGTTCAGCAGACAACCATGAGAATTGATCCCTCTGCCTTCGACCGTTGCTGATGGTAGTTTGTGTTGGGTTTTTGGAAACTGAGGTGACTTTGATCGAGCTTCAGAGTTTGGTTGGAGTAGGTTGTTACCGTCGTATACGTATATGATGCATATACATATACGAACGTAGAATAAAACTTAAAGTGGTTATTAGGTTATAGATTTTGAACTTTCAGGTTTAATAAACTCTACATTCATCAAATTCAGTGCCCCATATCACTGTTCTACAAGCTACTGTAGCTATGTCAATTGTTTTCATCAAACAGAGATTGATGTGGCCCTTGCCCACCTTTTTTTTTTTTTTTTTAGCATTGTACAAAATTATGCAGTGGATGGACTTAGGTTCATGGTTAGGTTTTGATGAATGATTACTTTGCATTTCCTTCTCAATAAAAGATAGATTGCATCTAGTTGAATGGGTATTTGAAGATAAAAATGTGTGTTAAGACCGTTTCAATACAGCTTGCCTCTTCATCAGAGTCCACCTGTCCAAGAATCTCTATTTGATTTCGCTCTCATACCTCTGTTGGATTTTCTTTTGTCTCCATCAAACCACTTTTTGTGGCAATTTATCTGTTTGAATGGTCCCACAGACAGTGGCCCATCTTTCATTTGCCACCTGTTTTTCCATTTGGCTTCTCTATCACTTTACTTTTCATTTTCTTTCCCTGTACCTCCTTTCTTTGTCTTTGTCTCAGTCCGTTGTACTCGTTGCTACTGTTCAGGAATCAAGAGGATTGGTTGGTTCTCCATTCATTGTATCTTAAAAAGGAACCAAGCTGATGTGAATCGTTTTGTGTTAACTAGACATCGTGATGTAGTTGAAGTGGTAACGTAACAAATTAATTTAGTCCACTACATATCTGGACTTGAATCAAGATGTCCTTACTCAAAGTGGTTATCTTATGATGTACTTCATTAGTTACACTGATATTTTTACCAGTAAGAACCCTTTTTGCCTGGAGAACTGTGACGTCGGAGTAATTGCTCAGTTCCAGCAGACTGACCAGTAAATTGATATAAAATGCAATTTATGACTCGTCCTAATTTTGTACAACATCGTAACGGTCATCTATAAACTGTTACCCATTGCATTGTGGGATTGATAGCAGAAGTAGTGCACATGTCTTTTTCACACTCAGAATTCTGACAATCGCATAAAATGTGATTTAAAGGGATCTGTATGTTTGCTGCAGTCTTTATATATATATATATATATATATATATATATATATATATATATATATATATATATATATATATAAAAAAACAAAAAAACATTTGAGGGTGTGAAGAAAACACAACTTCACAACACTATGCCACTAAAATTAGTCTGTTAAGTGCGTCATGCATTCAGTTCTCAATCTGTTGAGATGTTACAATTAACACAGTCTCTAAGCGGCATCACTGTCAATGTACCACCTTCCTTCAGTGTCATCATGGGGAGCTCCCAGCCATCACTATTTGTTACGCTGCATTTTAACCCAAATTGAATTTATGGATGAAGACATTAAAAGCTCTGGGTGTGACAGGAAGGGAGAGACGGATGATGGATTAGAGGAATGGATTAGAGAAGTGGTCAAATAGAAAAAAAAGATATTGAACAGTAAAAAGAATTGGCCACAGATTAACAGTACGAGGCCCTCGAAAGAAACTGACTAGTATTACGTAGGAGTGAAAAACATTGTGCCGCAAGATGAAAAAGGCTTATGAATCTGTCAAGATGATGTCCAGTGCTAGGGGTATTGCGTTAGGTACTGTGTCTGTATCCCCCACAAACGGTGTAGAAAATAGGGCAACACAGTTCCTGTACACCTTAACATATTTGGCCATAAATAAGCATTGTTGCTGACTTTTGTGTCCCGTGTTCTAGTCTGAGGCGATCCACCAGTGTTTTCTCTACTGCCACTGACACCCTATCGGCTCGTCTCAGGTGAATTATTGGGAATTATCTTCCTGTATGAGTCAGGGAAAAGGATATCTGTTCATGCTGCTAATATGGGTTCAATAATATATTTTTCCCAGCGAACTAAATGTACCATCTTCATGGTGTGATGTCTTTAATGCTCCATAATTTCTCAAGTGCAATCATTTACATGTCCTCCCTTACTTGTTTTTGGCACAGGTGCATTGCTTATTACTGAAACTCAAAATAAAAACAGGCCACAAATACAGATTTTTTATTTATTTCTTTGTTGGGAAAAAATAAAAAAGGCTCAATAAATTCCCTGGAAAAAAACAACTCAAACAGGATAAATTGTGCATTTATTGGGGACTGTTTTGGTGGTAGATTAATACCCTATGATGCTCAAGCAAATATTTACACCAGCGGGACGATGTTAGTGGGAATGACTCCCCCTTATCAGTTATATCAGTCCCTGCTGTACAGGCAACAATTGTTTTGGTCTTTTGGTGACAATAGCAGAAATATAGATATATTCATAGTATATCTTAAGTCTTGGTTTTTAATGTGTAGATTCACATTTCTAAGTTCCTGTAGATTTAAATGTCGGTCAGAATGCTTTTCTATTGCCACTTATAAAGTTTTAAAGGTCTTGATAGTTGCATTCCACAGCATTATGGCATCTCCTCTAATTTCTATTCAAAGGAGCTCTGTACCTAAGCGAAGGATACAAAGGTCAGAATTTTATACAGTACATGGAATATTTTGTGGCATTAAATGGTCACAGAGAGCCAGGAATCCGGCCGGAATAACCAATATACAGTAAACGCACATGATGTGGAAGTTTGTTAAAGTTTCTGAGAAGTGTGCTTCACCAATCTGCACAACCTTCCTGTGGCCGTGTGACTTGAAGGTAATTTGGGAACCTTGGATTTGGCCGGTGGCACCAACCTCCAACACAGTCCTGGGAGGCAGCTTGTTTACTTACAGTTCATTTTTGCGACTTAATTGCAATTGCAGCGGCTATTGATCTGAGAACAGGCGCGGGCCATCGATCTCCCGCCGTCCCCCAATGGGTCAGGGACAATTCATCTCGCCACAACAACACACCTCAATATCAGGCATCGTGGCTGCACGAGTTAAATGATATTGAATCTTAACTGGATTAATGAAAGATACAGTGCCTGTGTGTTGCATGTCAATGAGCTTTTTGGAAAAGTTTTTTTCTGTCATTGCCTGCCTCAAGGAGATGGGATTTAAATTCTAGTCTGATGAACTAATCACACTCGTATGGTCTGTTTCTAGGGGGCAAACTGCTTCCATCTGGCGTGTACTGATGCAGATGGATGTCAGGACTGAACATTGACAAGTGGAAGTGACGGATTCCTTCTCCTCACCCTCTTGCCCCCGACACCTTCTGTCACGCTGGCAATGTCAAGAGTCCCGAGTCCCCCTCCCCCTGCGGAAATGTCCAGCGGGCCCGTGGCCGAGAGCTGGTGTTACACACAGGTAAAAATGATCACTCGCGCTGTTATCTTTCATCTCAAATAAATCACGTATCCTTAGCGTCTCTGAATATCTTTCCCTTTGCCAGATCAAGGTGGTGAAGTTCTCTTACATGTGGACCATCAACAATTTCAGCTTCTGTCGTGAGGAGATGGGCGAGGTCATCAAGAGCTCCACCTTCTCTTCCGGGGCCAATGACAAGTTGAAATGGTGGGTGGGCGAGAGAGCTGCTCTGTTTCATTACATCTAATATCCAGTTTTCATAGTCCAGTGCACAGAAAGTGGACTTTTGAGAAACATCTAGAAAAGCCCACCTTGTCTGATTATTGTTACCAATTCCACCATTAATGTTAGTACGAGGGGTGTAACAGTGCACAACATGTATGGTTCGATACGGAACTCGGTTTTTGGGTCACGGTTCGGTAAGTTTTCAGCACAATAGGGAAAATGACAAAATAACTTTTTTCGTTCATTTAATTTGAACATGATTTAAAATGTGGCTATAATTCCTACTTTAACAGTTAAGACACTCACATACTGGCATATTGTCAATAATAAATAAATAAATAATGGAAATGTCTGTAAATTAGAAGTATTTCAGACTTTTGCAATTCTCCATTCTAAGCATGCTACAGCGCCGCAGACGGCAACTGGTGCGCTACCAAAAAATGTCCAGGTAAAACTTGCGCTCCAGAATTTCCGTCTGTTGTGTAGACATAAACTGCTGTTTTGGATCACAGGGCATACCGAAAGAGGGACGCATACCAAACCGAATGTCCTTGGCCGAACGGTTCAATACCAATACACATATTGTTACACCCCTAGTTAATACATTATTACTTCCATCCCTTTTACTAGAGATCTTAACTGTTACACCCTCAACCACCATCAGGTGTTTGCGAGTGAATCCTAAGGGCCTGGATGAGGAGAGCAAAGACTACCTGTCTCTCTACCTGCTGCTGGTCAGCTGTCCGAAGGCCGAGGTGCGCGCCAAATTCAAATTCTCCATCCTCAACGCCAAAGGAGAGGAGACCAAAGCCATGGGTGAGTCAAATGGGTCCCACAAAGCTTTAACTGAAACGGAGGCCATCAGATTTTAGATTTAACATCTCTCATTCGAGTTTGCAATTTTCTGCTTGCACTTATTTTTAATCACACCTCTACTTGGACTTTCTGCAGAAAGTCAGAGAGCATATCGCTTTGTCCAAGGGAAAGACTGGGGCTTTAAAAAGTTCATCCGGAGAGACTTCCTCCTCGATGAGGCCAACGGTCTTTTACCTGACGACAAGCTCACGCTCTTCTGTGAGGTACGCTGCCTGGTCCTTGTGTTCAACCTTTCTTCGCGTCTACCTTCTCTCATTACAATTCCATTTTTGAGTATTTTCTTTTTCATTTAATTTCTCTCCCTCAGGTGAGTGTGGTGCAGGACTCGGTCAACATATCTGGGCAGAACACCATGAACATGGTGAAGGTACCCGACTGCCGGCTTGCAGATGAGCTCGGGGGCCTGTGGGAGAACTCGCGCTTCACAGACTGTTCCCTGTGTGTGGCTGGACAGGAGTTTCAGGCCCACAAAGCCATCCTGGCAGGTACAGACAAGAGTCAGACACACCCTGTATCTTTTATTTGTTCATCCAGTTAAAACAAAAAACTGACTGTGTGTGGTACGTGTGTTTTCCCTCTGACTGTGGTTTAAGCCCATAATTAATCACACATTAACATTTTTGCTTTCCATATTACTGCTTTCAGCGCGTTCCCCTGTATTCAGCGCCATGTTTGAGCACGAGATGGAAGAGAGTAAAAAGGTGAGCCCATGGTGCTGAAGCTTTTTTGTTTTAATTCCTAGAATTAAATTAGTTTTGTTCCTCGGTGGCTCCGATTTTCCCTGCTGTGTCGAAGGGTTAAAGTGAGTGAAGGATTGTGTGCTGTCAAACGGCTGCAGCACAGAGCCGTTTGGTGAAACTGAATGATAGTGCACCTGAAATGAAATTGTCCTGCCGTACTTGGGGGTCAGGATTCATCCTTCACTGACAAAGCTGCAGAAGCAGAGAATTGCTTTCTTTTTTTCTTTTTTTCATCTTCAGCACATGTAACTGTAAGAAATGAAATTACAGGAGAAGCTGCCCAGATGTTGTTGTTTTCAAACAAAGGCTATTTTAGATTTTATGTTGCAATTTTTTTTAAAGATTAAAATGTTTCACATTAGATTGTCGGAAAGGCAACAAATAGAATGCTGGGGGAAAAACTATATTTAAATAGTCTTTTAAAGGTAAGTTTAAACTAAATGTTTGCTATTAATCAATCATTTGTCCATGGAACACATAACCTCTTAACGTGTTAATCTCTAGCAAACATAATTCAGTCCCAAGGAATCCTGTTTTTTCATTATCCAAGTTGCTGCAGGGTGACTAAGTGCACACAATTGAGCTCTATTTTGTGACCACAATTAATACGTGTGTTTTGACTTTTATAATTATGAATCAGTTACATCAATTAAGTAGTTTAACTTTGTGTGGTTTAAAGTTGCAAGAGTATTTCATACACATTTTATACAGTCCTTTATAGTAGTCATATTATAATCACATATTGTGCTATTCAAATAAACATGCATTGACTTCAACAACTGTGTTGAGATTTACAGGCCCAAAGATAATGAAATGCTCTTTCTTAATGTCCCTAATATAATACTGCAGAGTGTACAATTTCTTTTTTCTTTTTTTTAACATCTTGTAAAAACCTGATGAGGTAAACGGCAGGTATCATACTGTACATGCTGTAGTTGAAGCTCATGTCATGGTGAAATGCTAGAATCTAACTTCCTTACTCACCGTCTCATTCTGTCAGAACCGCGTGGAGATCAACGATGTGGAGCCGGAGGTTTTCAAAGAGATGATGTGCTTCATTTACACAGACAAGGCTCCCAACCTGGACAAGATGGCTGATGACTTGCTGGCAGCAGCTGACAAAGTAATATAACCGTACAACTACTGCATCGCTATATTCTGACATATTGAGACGGCGTTACTTGAAAGATAGAATCTGTTGATGTAGGCTATTTGACTCTGTGTTTTTTTTTTTTTTTTTTGGGTATCAATGTCATTGAAACTCCAGACAGCTCCATACGTTACTAAAGATGTTAATCTTGCCGCTTTGGCTCGATTTAATGTGATGACAGTTGCATATTATTTTGTTGGCAGCATACACTGTGTGCTTACAGATACACTCACAACTAAAGGTGATAAAATGGATTAAGGGCACAGTACCCACTAAACCAATTAGCCCAGTAAGCCATCAAGATTTTTAAGAAACAGTTCGATGATTTCACCCTGATCTCCCTCCACTAAAACACCAAATGAGAGACTGACTTCTGAAACGCAGCTTCTGGGCTGGATGGTCTTCGGTAGAGTTGTGACGTAACCGACTGGTTTTGAACGCTGAAATGATATCTGCTAAAGCCACCTAACTCGTCACAGCAAATGGCACATGAATACTGGTGAAGACGGACATGCGTATTGATCTCGTGTCCGCTCTCTTTCAGTATGCTCTGGAGAGACTGAAGGTCATGTGTGAGGACGCGCTGTGTACAAGTCTGTCTGTGGAAAATGCTGCTGAGATCCTCATCCTGGCTGACCTGCACAGCGCCGATCAGCTCAAAACACAGGCCGTCGACTTCATCAATTAGTGAGTTCACACACCATCACTTGTACTCAGGTCTCCAGCATCTTTTTTTACAGACTTTCCGTCCACTGAACCTTTTGTCTCTGTTGTTGTGTCAATCTATTGCATCTCTTCTTTATCTTGGAATCGCCCCCCTTGCCTCATCCCTTGTTGTCAAAGTTAATGATTTAATGTCACATCCCCTCATGGAGGGGTCCGTCTGATATTATTATTAAACACTGTCGAGGCTTTCGGAGGGATCAGGGCAACCTGACTCCTCGCTAGGTGTGCTGTCACCTTATCTGTTCACTCGGATGAATGTGTGACATTAGCTCTGAACATGTGTCTGTGCGTATATTCCTTCTGATTATTTCCCTCCCTCTTACACACGATTCACCATTTATATTTAGAGAGCTGAAACAATTAGTCAAATAATAGTTAAACTGATGTAATGATAATTGTTCAAGTAAACAGTCTCTAGACCCAGTTTTGCAATTGTGAGGTTTTCCTGCGTTTCATTGTCTTATGTTTGCGATTCCCAACCTGAGGTTTGAGTCCCCTTCACTGCGTCTCATAATAAATCAGCGGGGGTTCACGAGGTGCTTAATGAGAGGTTAAAAATAAGTTATATCTGCCACTTTCTGCTGTGACCATACTTGGCCCAAATATAGGATGACCCTGAATGTAAGCCTGTAGAAGCTCCTGCAGGTTGAACTTGGCTAATGTAACACTTTCAGGGCTGACTAACTCTTAACACACTAAAGAGACATTTGCTACCGCAGCAGGATTAAAGCTACAAACAACCCACAATGCAACTTCTCTCCATTCAAAGCTAAAAATCTGATCTTGAGAACACGTAATGGTTTTGGCCTCTATTTTAAGAAGTTTCCTACTTTTTCAATCAAAGAATTCTGGAAAAAAAACATATACGACCATTACTGTAATCAATAATCACAATAATATAATATTTATAGCGATTTGTTTTTCCTAAAACTAATGTATTTTTGTTTCCATCCTCCAGCCATGCTGCAGAGGTGATGGAGACCGCAGGTTGGAAGTCCATGGTGGCGTCTCATCCACACCTGGTGGCCGAAGCTTACCGCTCCCTGGCTTCAGCCCAGTGTCCTTTCCTTGGACCCCCACGCAAGCGCCTCAAACAATCCTAACAGCAAGACGTCTGTACTGAAACATACACACACATGCATATACATACAAAGACACACGGATCCCTCCCCTCACACAGGGACAACCTTTCCCCTTGCTGTTACCTTCTACAATATCTACAGCCTCCCCCGTCTGCCCCATCCAAACCTGCTGTATTTAATCTCTTCTAAAGACGGCGGGAAGAAGGAGGAAGAGGAGGTGGAAGAGAGGGGACCCCGGTGGGCATGTGAAGTGTTGTTGTTTACACACGCACACAA
The DNA here is from genome assembly GCA_038501785.1 of Myoxocephalus aenaeus. Lineage (NCBI taxonomy): Eukaryota > Metazoa > Chordata > Actinopteri > Perciformes > Cottidae > Myoxocephalus > Myoxocephalus aenaeus. The sequence goes on along the minus strand of JBAMJR010000143.1, from coordinate 104,183 downwards.
AAACACAACACCACTCCCCCCTTACTCCTCGGCGCTGGCTTAGAGAGGTGTCTGACATTGTGCTCTTTTCCGTGTGTGAAGGCTAAATCCCTCGGCATCCTGTTAGTTCCTACTTTGGAATCCATTCGGGGGGACGGGACGGACCGGACCCAGCAATCCAAAAAGAGCCAACTGTCTGGAAATTTGGAAGTTTCAAGGACAAGTGCAGATAAATTAAGTCTTTAACTGTCTTTTTTTTATCACAAGGCTTCTTTTTGCTCTGTTCTTAGTGTTTGGAGTAGAGCAGTAGGATAAGTCCCCAAACTAATGGACTAATGTGAGGGACTAAAGAAGAAGTGGGCCTGTTCGACACAAACTGGAACCCCTCCCCGAGAAAGACGACCAAGGGCTAGTCAAAAAAGCAGATATGGGACAAACTCATCATTAATCTTCCCAAAGAAAGTTGGGAAAACATTGCACTAAAGTCACAGGTCACCCTTCCTCAACTCTTACCAGCAGTAACGTAGAAATACTGCAGGTGAGCACACATTGAAGCAAGCTTCATGGACTGAAGACCCAGCTGGACCACCAAGAACAAGAACCCTTTAAGAAGATTTATCAGCAATTGACAGAAACCACACAAGTACTCCCATATAGAACTCTGCTTTATCTGCATCCGTTTAATTTTTTTAATAGTCGGGGGGGAACAAACACAGCAGCATAGAGAGGATACAGAAACGCACAACTGGATGTCCTTCCGGGGAAAATTGTATTTTGTGTGTGGTTCTGTTTTTGTAGCCCTTGAGAGAAAATATAATCTGCCGTGTCAATAGACGAACCAATCTGGAGACCACAAATGGAGGGGAAATTAATGTCAAGAAGTGGTTTCAAAATAACATTAGGAATCAAGCAGGCATGTTAATGTTGTTTTATGACTGATTTCTTATTTGTTTTTTTTCCTCAGAACTGTCATTTCTATTTTTTTCATAGAAATTTGTACAGACAAAGTGTTTTTGAAGCTGTGGAAACAAAACACATTTTCAACCGTGAAATTGGGATGAAAAAGCAGAGATGTTTTCTTTGCGGGCCTGAAGACTGAGGGGAAATTTAATTGATATGAACACGTTTTAATGTTCAGAATAGACAGAATGTGAAAAACGATGCACACCAAGGCAACCCACATGAAATACATTTGAAGTTATCATTTTGGCCTGGTGGAAAATGGTAATCGATAGAAGGAACCGCTGCTGTTTCTTTCCTGTAGATATTGCCGGTTATCAGAAGTGACACTTAGTTGTTGCCATTTTTTGTTCCAAAAAGATTAAACCACAACTATTTTGTATTGAATGCAATGCAAACTGTCTGGTATTTTTTGTATGACTTGCATGTTTTTTTTATTCATTATTTTTCACTGTCCCATAAACAAGGCGTTAAATCGGGAATTCATTATGGGACAGAAACCAATCGCACCTAAAGTGAAGACCTTTCACAACAAGTGTTTTTATATTTAGGGTAATGACTCAAACTAAGTTTTAATTTCAGTGTCATAAGGGATATTAAGAAGCAATCTGGGCATCTCAGTTTGCGATATACGTTTGTAGTCATCTCTTCAATCCTAAATGCTTGTAGACGTAGTTCACTTTTTAGAGATGTTAAACTTTGTATTTACTTTTAACTGGTTATGAAACCGTCTCAATCTGATACTGATACCTTTTTTATATGACCCACATAAGTAAACAAAGAAGATTGACTAGTTTTGTAGCTATTTTCAATGCTTATCATCGGTGCTTCTGACAGGTTCACCAGAAACTCCTCCGGCTGTGACTCCAGTGGGGCGTCATGTAGCAACCTGCTACGCAGACCGGCCACTGGAGAGCTCCACGCTAACTAACTTATTATACTGCACTCAAGTAGCCTACAAATCTGAGGTACTTAAGTATTTCAATTAGTATTTTATGCTCCTACTCTATATATATTTCTGAAATGTTTTTTTTTACTTCACTATATTTATGACAGCTTTACAAATAAAGATGTTTCCATACAAAACATTTAATCATCCTAAACATTTTGCAACAGATAAATATGCAGAAAAACAACAACTCTTGCTCAGCAATCTTACTGTTATTTGCTATTTAAACTAATATGAATAATACTTGTAATAAAACGTAGGCTCTTCAGCTCTTAGACAATCAATGTAGCTTGTTTAATGGCTCCTGCTGATTTACGGCACCTGGCATACGAGCGTTCCACAAGCTCCCGCAGTCCAACACCTATGAATGCACCTCCCCGACAGCGATGAGACTGGCATATCAAAAAGGGAAAAGCGTGAAAGCTAAATAGAGAAAGGTGAGGACGCGTATACTTTGTAGCCGGTCTTTTTTTCAGGGCTGAACATTAAGTTCCTGTTTTGGTCATGACAGCTGATAGTGGCATAACACATGTACAGCCCTCAGAAGCCCCATTTTTCCCCTCGGTGGTTCTCAGAAAAGTAACAATCACAGGTGGGCCTCAAAGGTTAGGAACTCTTGTGTTGGTTTTAGTTTTTAATCAAATTTGTTTTTTTTATTCAGCAACACACAGTAAGGAGTGTTATGTAATACACAAGATAAAAAGGATGACCCATGACAAAAGTGTACAAGTTAAATGCATTGTATCCTGATACATCTTTCTATAATCTTTAAATAAAGGCCACAAAAGAACGATGATATATTAGCTCTTACTAACAGAAAAAAACGTGCTATAATCTAGTTCACACAGCGTATTATTGGAGGAAGTATGTACAAAGTGGATTACTTGATTATTTGATTATCAATGGTGGCTATTTTAAGACTCGATTAATCATTCAAGTCTTTAATAAATAAAATAAAATGCTTAGCATTGTCTAGCTCCAGCCTTGTCTTATTATGTGATAGTAAAGGTTGTGATTAGCCTTTTTCGCAACTTTGTCATTTCATAAACCAAATTATTCAACAATAATTGTCACTTCAATCAATAATGAACACAATCGTTAGTTGCATTTCATAAAACTAGTCTAATACAACTCTTGTAGTCTACAACAAGTCAGATATTGCACTAAAAACATATGATCTACTTTAAAGGATTTGGTCAATCATAATATAAACATTCTCTACAGTAAAGCTACACTTCCTTTTAAAAACGTCTGTCCACCAGACCAGTTAGCTGCTCACACTGGATGTTCTCTCTGTGGATGTAATGACACATTGCCCTCTCTAGTGTCCATGACCTCTGCTCAACCTGTTGGCAGAAAGGCTCCTGGGCTCTGGTAGCTGTAGTCTGGACACACTTTCTGTACCAGTCTGTAGTCAGTGCTGTAGAAAGATACGTAGATGCAGATGACCTGGAAGGGTTTGGAGCACATCCAGGTGACGTGGCTCTGGGTCTGCTCCTGAGCGCATGTCTTGGATGGGTCATAGTTGCACAGCATCACCTTTTTGTTGCGTTCTGTCTTCTCATAGTCCACCCTGCAGTTGAACGTCTTTGAGTCTTTGGGGTGGACCACGCTTTGACGCTTCAGATCAAACTCCACCTCTTTCATTGGTGGGACGAGGCTTATGGACACGTTGCCCACACCTGTGGAGTTGTGGCGGAAGTAGACTCCAAGAGACCCGTTCCCGTGATCCACAATCTTGCCCATTATCAGCAAATTCAGTTTGACGGTTTTGATGTTTGAGTAAAAGTCCCCCCAGCTGAACGTTCTGGAGAATTTAGCTGTTCCTTGGACTTTCATGATGGGCCGAATCTTAAAGGACGGATTGGTGTGTGATTGGGAGTTGCCTCCAAGTATTTCCAGAAGTCCCTGCTTTGAAAGAGGAATAAAGGGCCTGATGGGCAGCTTGGTGCTCTGAATCAAACTCCTAGTTTGAAGCGCCCAGTCTTTCTGTGAAGAAGGGTCCTGATCTCTGCTGAGCTCAGGTGATGCGCTCTTGCTGATGGTGAAGTTGGTATTATGTTGCCCAAGAACCAACTACACAGAAAATGTAGGAGAGAAATTTCGACATTGAGAAGTGGAAATAAATAGTACTAATAATTAATAATGAATACATTGGGATTCAGTGAATACTCACTCTAATTCTCTGAGAACAATGTTTAATGTTATGTAAGATGCATCTTGTTGATCTAACTAAACACATATATTGTTTTTGGATTAAACTCCAAAATGCATCATATTTAAAAAGCTTATTGGGTATGTTGGCAAATAAACTGCAAAAGAATCATTTCCCAGAAATGTATGGTTGCATAAAAATAAATATGTATGTAAAATGTTGCAAAATAATCATAAAAAACTGAAGTAACGTGTCAATGGCTCACAACTACACTTTTTGAGTATTTTCTACCTCCAGTTTAATTATTTTACTTACCAAACAAAAGGCTCCTTCCAGAAGTATCCAAACAAAGCACTGCCTGGCGAACATCTCCATAGTGCAGAAATCCCTGTCTTATTAAGATCCATCCACTTCCACCTGAACTTTATTCAGGTCGAGTTGAGTTTTGAATGTCCATGTGGAACAGCTGCATCCAAATTAAACACTGACACTCAGTTGCACCAGAAGTAAACCTTCTGTGAGCTGCACGGTCCACTCAGAGCACTGGGAGGCTTTGGCTTTCTCTCTCTCTCCCTCTCTCCCTCTCTCTCTCCCTCTCCCCCTCTCTCTCCCTCTCCCTCTCTACCTCTCTCCCTCTCCCTCTCTCTGTGGTGTTAACAGTATTACACTGATGTCCCACCTGTTGTCCTCCCTCCCCTCTCTTTGCTACTGAAAAATGCCTTGCATTATGTTTTGGGTGATGAACTAATTGAACTAATTCAATTGATAATTGTATTTTGATTCACATGAAGCAAACACTAATGTAATACTGCCACTCCATGGCCAGATAGCAAACTGCAGTCTGAGCTGAAATAGAGGAGCCTAGGAACTATCCCATGACAGTACATTATAAATAATAACATCATAAGATCCCTATACCATTGATTGGTCATGATTAAAACAATAATGGAGGTTATGAATACTACCTCATTGTGACATACTATAGCTTCTTCCCACTGGCCGTCACTCTGATGAACAGTTAAACAGACTCTTCATCTGCACTATCTGCACTATCTGCCTAAACATCATTAAACAAGTCCAAAAGAATGTTAGCCATGAAAGAGTTATTACAAAAACATCATAGTATCGAATATAATCAAAACGTAATAGTGTCAAAGAAAATGGGGCTCATTGAGGCATCCAGATTGTTGTGTTAAGCCTCCAGCAGTCACTGAAATGTATTTAACAATTCTTTGCAGGGTGTGTGCTGGTATGGCTGCAGATCATTTTGAATTGTGGCACTGATCAGAGTTATGGTAAGAAAGGAGATTAAAAAGTTATCATTTATTATGCAATTCAGGACAAAGTTAAGAGAGTGATAAGCGCTGTTGTCTATCACTGAGCAACAAGCAAGCATTTCAATTAGGTAGTGGGAATGAAGTTGGTTTAATGTTTTAAGAAACAAACAGAGGCATCGATCAGTAAGTTTGAAATGTATCAAAACCCAGTGGATGGAAGATGATAGATTTAATATTTACAAGTAGAAATTACAGTAGAAATGCTCTTTCTATTCTATGTGTATATTTCTTATTGCATGGGAACATTTTACCTCACTTACCTTGTTCAACCAGGTAAAAAAGTGTCATCCCAGAACCCAAGAGGAAGACGTAAAGCATTCAGGGTATCAACCAGGAAACTGCATGCTGGTCGGTATACGAGTAACTCGTTGTAGCAAAAGGAGCAGGCTCACCGTAGTCTCCAGATCCTGCACAGAACCCATTTTTAGTTAATGTGAATATGGTATCAAACAATTTCTGACATGCAAGTACTATGTCTGGGAGTAATTTCTTGGGCGCTCTGTTTTACAGAAAATGAAAAGAATTTTTGGTTTTCAAAAGGATTGTTTATAAAAACTATTTTTGAGAGTTACAAGTGTCAATGAAATGTATGTATGTATGTATATATATATTTTATTTAAATATTTTCAAATTTTCAATCGAATTAATTATCTGATTTAATTGATAAGAATTTATGATAGGAATATATAAGCATTATGCTTCTACCTATACCTTTTCAGTCTTCCTGTTTTGTATATTAGATTGTGGCTTTACTTAAGTAATGATTGACTGAATACAACACATACTACTACTACTTGCCACTATATAACACCAAAGTCATAAAAACAAAATCATAACAGATTTAATGCTTGTTTGGTAAAAGCGTGTACAGACACTTCAGGCCCCACTTTGCACTAGGTCACATTTAGCAACAAAACATAGCGAAAAGGAGAAATTATATCATGAGGTCAATGAAACACATAATGTAACACTCCAACAGTGAAAAAGTTAATATAAAGTGTGAAATATTGTTCCCCACATTCAACAAGAGTTCCCTGTTCTGCAGATTCTAGTCCTGAGAGCGAACAGGAAATCCTTGAACAGGTCACACCGAAATAAATCAGGTGATTGCTTTGACAGCAGAAGTTTGTGGCTGTTAAATAAGATAAATGAGTGCTTTAGGGAACAGTGTGTAACATTCAGGGGGATTAATTGTCAGAAATGGAATATAATATTCATAACTATATTCATTAGTGTGTAATCACCTTTTTGACACCTGAAGGTAGGGATGTAACTCAGTATTAAACAGGTACAAAGCAAATGGCAAATACTTAAAGACAAGCCCCTAGTTGTAATAAAATCCTGATGGGTATTTAGTTGGTTGCAAACTGCAACACACCACTAGATGCCACTAAATCTCACCTACTGTTCCTTTAATCACAACTAGTTTTATATTTCTGTCATGATGGTTCAAGATGATGATTTCTCATGAGAAATCATTTTTTTCTTAGACATGCGGCATGACTCAGTCCTAGTGGCCTCCATCTCAAAGATGACTCTGCAATGGGACTCTCCGGGAAAGACGACTGGTGTTCCTATTTAACAATGCCGACCAGCTGTGTGGGAAAGCTCTCAGGGTAAAGTCATGACCTTCAATGTTTTGAAACGCAGACTGAATGAAGATTGTGTGGATGAATTCAATGCAGATTCAAATCAAGCCTCTCTTGCCACTCTCTACTTGCTTCACAAGTCTTCTCCTCTATGACTTAAACCTGTTACTCTGGTCACATTGTAACAACCCTCCCCTGTCTTCCAGGTGTCCTAATCCAGCCGATGATACTGTAGAGATGGTTTAGTAATTCCCCTCTCACTTCAACTAGTTTTCAATCCATTTACCTGCACTGCCAGTCCCACCTGTGTCTTTTTTGAGCCACTGACAGAATGGCATGTCAATTTATGTAGCTTGTGCTGCTTTTGGGGCTGATAAGTGAGACAATTTTTAAATTATATTTTGGTTTAGTTTTTTATTCACTAATCATCCCCAGTTGTTGGATAGAGAGATAGAGTGATTAGATTTGAATAATGATCAGTTATTTTTCTCTGTTGCGATGCTCTAAACAGTTATTAAGTTAAACTTCCTTTTTATAAGAACAGTGATGATGTTGCAGTCTTGAAAATGTTATAGATGTTACAGAATATTTGGTAATGTGTCCTATAAATTGCTCCCGATAAGTGTTCCTCACTGAGAGGTCTTGTCTATACAGTTGTGGGAGTTTTTCTTTACAACATTAGAGGGCAGCATGTGCTCAAATACACACTTGGCTCTTTTGTCATGAAACCTATATCTGCTTCTCACATTTGTGTATTGATTATAATGTTTATAAGTGATTATTATGATCAAATCCATATTTTATTAGTGATAATCCTTGATAACCAAGATTAAGATGATTAATTTATTAGAGAAAAAATAATCCTATTATATTCATTTTTAAATAAAGTTGGAACTTTCTACATGTTTTTGTATTTATTTAAAGTTAGGGGTTATGTCTTGAAACATCTAGAAATACTCTTTTAGAAAAACTCCAAAATGCTATTGCAACATGTCCTTTACACAGGACACGTAAACAACAATAATCACAATCCAAAGCATTAATAGAGGATGGTTCTCATTGCACAGGTAAGACACTTTCAGAGTTACGAGAGGTCAGATTTCTCTCTTTTGTGCTGAACCTCCTTTGTCGGGCTGAGTGCGGAGGCCGACAGAGCTGATGTCTCTTATGTCTTCTCTTTGGGGCTTAAATTCATTATTGTCAGTCAACGTGTCTTCTACAGTATGGGATGAGACTTACAGTATACATAACAACACTTACAAAACACCCACAACATGCAATGTGTCATTGGTGTAACTGTATAGTACAGTACAAAGACTTCAAAGAGGGGCAATAAGTCCAGCACCACAAGGCCCAATGCACAGGCTGTCCCGTCCACTACTGTGAATTAAGAAGCATTTTGTAGAGATTACTTTACAGATCATGTTGCACATCTGTTAAATCACTCATATCTAACCTAATAGTGTTCATGTTCTACTTCTGTACCTAAAATGTATCCACCCTCTTTATACTGGAGTTGTTTGGTCACCCCGTGTTTCTCATGTAGCAGCTTAGCTCCTCTGACAGTGCACCATTGGGAGGTTAATCCTGTGGCTTATGTGGCATTTGCAGGCTTTTCAAAGTCAATGTGTGAACATGAATGCGAGCGAGAAACGGAGACTCGCTCACAAGAAATAATACATAGTTTACAAAGAAACTGATATCCGCAAATCATTATTTAGCAGGCAATCCTTTGTCGAGAGAAAACCTTGCGAAAAATCTAATGCTGAGGCTGAGGGGAACATGACTAAAACACATTTGCCCTGATGATGGCTACATATAAAAAGTTTAGGAATCACCTAAGTTTTTACAGATCATCCTGAGGGGAACATGAATTTGTGTAGTTATCGAGACATTTCCCTCAAAATCCCAAATGTGTAGTGCCACTACGAGGCATCCCTGTAGCCACACCGCTAACATGACCAACAGTGCTGCAGAGAAGGTAAACACTCAACGGTGGTTAACCAAAATCAAAGGCATCCTCCACTAACTGTATGTGTCTTTAACCCCTCCCTGCTTACTCTCATTTCTCCCTTTCAGTCCTTTCCCTGAACTCAAATTGAATTAACCAAATGCAGTTGCTGAAGCTTTTGTCCCACCTTTTTGAACCCACCCACACATGTCAAATTTAACAACATCCATATGTGGCGAGTCATACTTTATCTTTCACTTGTAAACTGCTGCCATTCAGTCACTTTATCGTGCCTTGATGTAAAGAGCTGCTGGGTGAACTGCATCCACATTAGATGGCTTGATGAGCATTGAACTATGGCACACTTTCATGAATTTCTACTTAAATATTGTGTTTATGTAGTTCTGAGTTTAAATAGTTGTCTTGATCTATCCCAACAGCCATCACTAAAGGTTCATTCAATGTTCACAAGTGGATGTGCTCAGAGTTTTTCTTTGCTTTGGCCCAATTTCCTGGCAAAGATTGCCGAAGCAGTTTCCAACTCGGAGCAATCAAAACATCTTGAATACTCATCGCTCCAGTCCAGACCTGACCTCAGGAAAGGACGTGAAGAGAGAGACCGAATAAAGAGGAAGATGGTGAGAGAGAAGGTGGTGGATGGGGAAGAGAGGGAAATATGAGTGATAGCTTGTTGACTTTTACAAGATGCTGAGGGCTCAGTGGGCTTAATTGGAGTCGCTCAAAAAGTCCCCTGTGTGGTGTGTTGGAGGGGTCAGGAACAGGCCCATCTGACCCTTAACCTCTCCTATTCCCCTCTCGTCAGCACCACTGACCACTATGCAGCTCACATCGTAATTATGTCTGAACTTGAGTCCATTTATCCCAGATTCCAGCCCCTGGCTTTTTCAATGCAGACATTATGTATTTACAATATGTTTTACTGAGTAGACGTTCTACTTTGTGGTTAAAAAACAGCATATTAACTATTGCTATTTAACTTATTTAAGTTCCCACCAAGAATTCCTTCAACATCCTAACTGCAATTCAGTTTGTTACTAGCTGCCAGTTTGAAAGACATGTTCAGGGTCTGGTTGTGAGGATGAATATGGGTTTATGCTGCTATTGTTATTGGAGAATAATGGAATATGACTGTCAACAAATGAATAAAAAGTAAATTAAATCGTTATTTTTTTTATCTCCTACTATATCCCTTTTCTAGATAAAAGCTAAGGTTTTAAAAACCTTGTATACATGTTGTTCTAGGGTTTGAAGGACAAATTAGTTTGTATTGTGAGATATGTGTACTCTGTATGTTTGTATACATCAATAAAAAATCTGACCAGTAGGATCAAAGCTATAAGACCAGCGTGTCACCGAAGCTCTGAAGATATAGCAACCTGTTCATATGGAAATTATTTATTTTCTTTAAGAAAACAATGGAAATAATAATACTATATTTTTAACTATACCTTATGGACACTTGTTATCATTCTTCAAATTAAAAGTAATTCATGTAAAAACTGGGCTTGAATGTAAGGACTAAATGTGGACTTCTTCATGTTACAGTAAGTTGACTACTCATGTCCTTATTCTTTTGTTGAGGATCTCTTTCACTGTAGTAAGTGTTGCTATGTTATTATTTACCAGTGAGATATTACTGTTTTTAATATTTAGCCATTTCCAGAATGCATGCAGATGGCAAATAAGGTCAGGAGACAACAGGGTGACATAACCATGGTATCTGGATAATAAAACTTAAATTTAACTTAAAATTCAGATTTGACAGAGAATGGAAACAAAATCACCAGTTTCTGGTGGTAACGTGAACACATTTCAATTAAATAATTCAATAGTATTTTAATTCTTATTGTAGAAAAGAAAATAAGTTGTATTAAATTACTGTGAGCAGCAAGTATACTTTAGCACACCTGTCCACACTATGCCGTGTGAACAGAAACTCTTTTCCTAATTAGTTTTTCTTGTTCACATGGCCTTTTGTTTTGATGGGACCTCTCTTGATAAAGACATTTCCAGCCATCTACTGTTGCTGTCGAGAGTAATTCGATTTCCCCGGTGAATTCTATACTCTTGAGAAGGCTGGCCGGTCCGGGGAATACAGCTGCAATCCTAGAAGTCATGAAATTGACTTAGCAAACCTTGTGTGAAAAATCAATACTTTGAAAAGTAAAATATATGTACCGTGACTTTCATCCATGCTGTGTTCATTGTTGATTTATTCTGACATATTTACTGTCCTAACAATTACATCCCACCATAGCGAAATAAAGGTGTTTTTTTTTTCCTTTATGTATTCCTGATGTATTTATATTATGTCCCATTCAAGCTGAAATAAAACAAAAAATCTGAGCATATCTTATCAGCCCCTCGTTCTTGCTATAGTTATAATAACTATTATGTTGTGTGTGTGGTCATGCTTATTAATTAATTCCATAAAAATCCATTAAAAAAACAACAACGACATAATCATGATTTATATTGTCTGAGACATGCTGTTTCCATCAGCCTTCCATTTGAAATATTAGATCAGAGGTTTACCAGAGGGCTTTCTATTGCCATCTGGTTCTGCTGTCAACCCGAGACTGCTTCCTCTAGTCCTTAGACCTGCAGTTCAGTTTTCGGTGACTCACTTAAAAGCATCAGAGCATTTAGCTTTTGTGTGTCTTTTCTCTTCAAAATTATTGTCACCAAACGGTAATAAGTGATATGTCAAATTTGATTTCCATCCTTTCAGAAGCCCCCTGGTTTTGTCTCATGTGCTCATTGTTTTCCCCTTCACGCTTAATGATGCAGTTTTAGGTTTTATATCCTGATCATATTTAAGGCCTCAGTTGTACAGTATTGCCTCTGGCTGCATGAATTTTTATGTTGACAAAATGTTAATGTAAATTTTGTTAAAATTGCACGTTGGGATTCCCCTTAAAGGAATTGTTTGAGCTTTAATATGCTTATTTGCTTTCTTGAGAAGAGTTAGATGATCTTCATGACACTTGTATCTGTATGTGCCAATAGCTAGTTAGCTTAGCTTAGCACAAAGACAAGAAACAGGAGGAAACAGGTCCAAATGTATAAAAATCCGGCAGCTCTAAAGTTCGATATCATGGAACATACTAATATCTTGTTTGTGTAATCCGTACAAAAACCAAAGTCTAAAACCTACACATATAAAAAAGTCGGACAGAGCCAGACTAGCTTTTTCCCTGTTTCCAGTTTTTGTACTAAACTATGTTAAGCTAACATGCTGCTTGCGTTAGCTTCATATTTGAGAAAAATTACTTATTCCTAGCTTTCAAGTCATTTGGTCAGACCAAATTACATGCATTTATTTCTGAGTATTTTCAATCAACTTAAAATGCTTTTAGCTAATTTGCCTTCATACTCTAATTAGGTTTAGCGCACAAATTGAAGGCCAGAGGTTGATGGAGTGAGTGATGAACTGGAAAAATGATAATGACAACCCTCCTGCTTCCCTTTTCCACTGTGTCACCATATTCTCTTTCCTCCACCTCACCACCACTTCTTCACAACAGTGACCATGGGCTGTTTATCGACTGGCTTCTTCTTCCTGTTTGTGGTGCTAAGACGCTGAAATAAGATCTGCATTGCCGGAGTTTTGCGATAAATTGGGCAGCAGATCGGTACTAACTCAGTTTTCTCTTGGTTTTGGAGGGGGAAGAGGAGGATAGTTCGTCACGTGGACAGCAGCATGGACAAGGATGTTGGTTTGTTGTCTGCTGCAATTAATGAGCTTTACAGAATTGTTTAACAGAATACACATATTGTGATGCAATTGCACAGCAGTTGCAAGAATGTCGTGTTATTGGTGGACATATATGTCACTTATTAGAAAAAGAAAATGTCCACTACATGGCCATGACGAGGGATCCCCTAGCTTTGGGGAATGCAAGGCCTCATCCTTGGCTGCATGCAGTCCTCCACTGTGGCTCCCTGGGGTTGGCCCAAATGACTGTGGTACACAGGAGTAATCGGCCGCTCCCATTACAACTCCCAAGGGAGGGGGGTTTGCTCCTTAGCTTCTTTGTACGGTTAGGAGTCTGGGTGTTGATCTCACTCTTTTCAATATTCCACTTTGATCTGTCTCCAATCCCCGACAGCTGATACTGTAGCTGAACCTGACACTCGGCGCTACCTCTGAACAAATCTGGAATGGGAAGAAGATAATGGGATTGAGACGGGCAGGGATGAATGTCGGAGTATCTGTGTGTTGTTTTGTGTGCCAGACAGACATGTTGACCTTCTTGGTTAAACTCAGCCCACAAGGTCATGGCCCATACCTAAGAGGAGGGAATGCCCTGAGGGTTAACAAGTGTCTCTTGCTGTTATTGTCACTTTCATCTCTTTACATGGATGCATCAAATATTACTTGGACATGATGGTGATACGGGATTCCGACCAGCATCTGTATTAGGATTCTGTTCTTCGAGGCGTGTAGATATTGTAAATACATTACAGTCACAACCATGACCTGGAAACTTTTCAAACTTCAATGAAGGACAAATCATCCGTGTCAGACTGTACAACATCAGGAGGGGAGAGTGTGGATTCAGTTGTGGCAAAAAAACTAGGAAAGCATGAACTTTAGACAGAAAAGGGTGTCCTTCATTAAAGTCAACACTAACTGTGTTAAATCAAAAATGGAACAGGACTGCTTCCTCGTTGAGTAACTGCAGTGCTCCTCAGCTGCAGAGTGTTCAGTACTGCTACTGGTGACCAGAAGATGCATAGGCTACTAATACCAGTATGAGTATGGATGCAAAATAGTTTCAGTGTATTTTTTTGTATTTCGAACATTCCACTCGTAACAAATTGATTGAGTCGATTTGTGACTGAAATGACCAAGTTCTGGGAGGTTAGAAGACATGCAGTCTGGGATATGTAGTTCAGTATATGGTCCTGGATCAAGGCTTACCTCACACTGCAATCTACTGTTTTTGACTTTGCCCTGGGGCCTTAAGTTTGCCCGAGGGTTAAGTTCACTATATTCACTGCTAAGTCTAAGTGTACAAAAGGAGTTCAGAACATGTCAGAAGACATTTTAACAACAAAGAGAGAGCTTAACTTTCTCATAACTTCTCTATTTCTACAGTTCTGACAGCTGTATTTTTCCTGAAGGGACGTTTCAGCCTGACTGAAGGTTGTGTGGCCAGCCCTCTGAGGGTGCCGCAGATGGGCCCCACCAGCATTAGCTACAAGCTCTGCTATTGGCTGAATGGTAAAGTACCATCAGCAATCCGAGCCTACCTGAATTAAATAGCAAGACAAGTCTTTCAAACAATGGCTACCCAAAGATCCCTTGGGATACACAGGGGCCTTGTTTAGATGAATCAGTTGTCTTTCAACCCTTTAAGCAAGCGTATGAAGCGTCACTAAGGTGTTTTGGGTTCCACTTGAAAAACTTAAAGACAGGCCTCCCTCTCTTGACTCTCAAGATTACCAATGTAGTTAGCAAACATTGCAAACAGGCAAGCTGCAACACATCCTGCCTCAGGTCAGCACTAACATTGATGTTGACCGATTGGGCCTCTTGTCTGTCAGCACAGACCATGAACATACCTGAACAATACAGTTGAAAGAAACAACACATTTTCGTTTCAGAGATTCTCCACTATTTCAGGACCTTCAGAACCTTGTTTTTTTCAAGATTAATTGGAAAAGTGTCAGTTGATGGATTGCATGTTCCTTAGAGGCCCATTTAAAACCCAATCGGTCACAACTAATTGCTTTATCATTTTTGCTGCATTAGCATATACACTTAAGACCATTTTTAACCTTCCATAAGATATTCTGACATCTCAAGCACAATGGCTTCTTTATTCACAAGATGCTATTGGGGGGGGGGGGGGGGGGGGGACTTGGTATCAGTATCTTAATTACATAAAAATCACAGGGATGAAGTAACAAAACCCACAGGCTCTTTCTCTTTCTTGGATGTCGAGATAGATGTGGGAAAAGTCCATGTTATACGAGGGAGCTGTATTATCTTTTAGAGTACAATAATCTGCTACCGTGTCCTCTTCCACATCCACAGTGAAACATGACATCACTCCTTTATTTAGAGGCCATATCAATGTGACATCATGATCGTCACTCTATACCTGCATTCACCACAGAGACTGGTTGCTGGGATTGAAACTGAAGCCTGTGAATTATACGAGATGCAGAACCTCAATGCTTGTCCTTGGCTATTCTGGAGGATAATCAGATTTCATGTGGCAGAATATAGGGACAGAGTTCTAGTTTCCTGTACGCTCTGTCCAGATAACAGATATAGTAGACGTCTCACAAATAACACGTCTTGAAGACATCGTCCTGTTGGTGAGCATATTTTGGCCATATTTTGGGCCCAGAAGATCCCCAGATACATTGTTGGACAAGAAAATGTAAAGCAATAGTTAGACATTTTGAGAGATGTGTTTTCTTTCTGAAAATATGAAACTAATGACACAACTGATTAGCTTAATAACCTATTTTTATTACCATTCCAGAGTAAATGGAGATGCAATAAAGGGAGAAAAAAACAACCAAGATCCAATGGGAAATGATGCAACTCAATGTAGTCTCCTACTCTTTGATGAGGAAATAACCCTTAATACCACACACACATGTATATTCATAATGTCTGGAAGTGATGGGTGAGGGTAAGCAGAGTATTTATTTTATAATAATCATTACAGCTAACAGCTGCCATTAACACATGTGCTCCTTTATGTGACGTTTTATGTAATTTATTTGGGAAGGTGATCCTCTGATTTTGTTTTTACAATCAGATGTGAGAATTAGGTTACAAAAGGATGAAATTCCCTGATGGTGTAAGTGAGCTTCCGACATTGCCAGTCAGTCAAACTTGACTAAGATGGCCGCTGCTCAATCTTTACTGTAGAACAGTACTAATAATAGTATTTTTTGTTTTCCAGCGATACCAAGCACGTTATGGTAGAGGACAGAATATGCTGTTAATGGTGTCAAAAGAAGGCAGAACAATAGTTATTTAAAGCTAGTTTGCTGTCACAGGAGAAAATAAATAAATTAGATTACATATTAATTACAACGGCATCACCTTGCTATTCTTCACCACAGAGTTGGCCCGGCCAGTATCCGATTGCTCCCATCTAAAGTTTGATTAATAAAGGATGCACATAAATGACACTTTTCATATGTAAGACAACATTTATGTTCTTCATATTCTTAAAAGTTGCACTGTCTCTTTTTCATTTTAATGTATTTATGTCAAAACATCATTACAAAATGAAACCATTTCACAGGAAGGATTCAGTATTGGTACCTTCACTACCTCTGCACCAGATATTTTCATTCTAACAAGACACATTGCAATACAGTTTTTGCTTTCTAGTTG
Organism: Myoxocephalus aenaeus; assembly: GCA_038501785.1. Lineage (NCBI taxonomy): Eukaryota > Metazoa > Chordata > Actinopteri > Perciformes > Cottidae > Myoxocephalus > Myoxocephalus aenaeus. The sequence goes on along the minus strand of JBAMJR010000143.1, from coordinate 87,870 downwards.
AGAACCCATGAATGTAGTTTCTAATACTCTCAGCATGTGATGGAAACTACCCCTCCATGATATAATATAATGTTCTAATGATATGCCTAGAACATAAATAATGTTCAAATAAAAAACATTTCATGTTAAGTCCTTACAAGGTTTCCAAGCTTCTCTGATGGGCGTTTGAAATGTACAGCTGGCTCAGAGTATCCGTGTCATTCAAGCACTATGTGTGTACCTTTAGGTGCAGATCAGGCTTTGGAGGTATCCTGGTTGTCAGGGTGCAATTGTTATCATGCTGTTGATCTTTTTTTCTGTTATGACACAAAGGCTCTGTTGGTTCAGTGACTCATTTCAGGACGGGCTAACAAAAGACTCAAAAGCAGGAAGCATGTATACCAAGTATTCATATGGACGTGTGATGAAGCCAGTCAACATTTTGAACAATAGGTTTTGTCTATGGTTGACGTCTTGTTGTTGAATGAAGTAGATTTTTCTAGAAGATTTTTCTAGTATTTTCCTGGGTGACATTCTTATGAATTATGTTATAAACACAAGAAGAAACAGTGTGCCTGTTCTCAACAGTGTATTCCTATTTTCTAATGGCATAGCTGATGTACAGTATGTGCCAGGCACCTGGTAAGCAGACAGGACCCATAAATAGGGACAAGGAACATATGTGGTGGTTTTACATAAGATGCAATTATACCAGTACTGTTTTAAGGGCATTTCCGCCATGAACCAACCCATGACAAACAAATAAATCCTTTCCTAGTCACCGCAAAGCCACAGGCTGGAATGCCTCACCAATTACAAGCTTCTGAAAGTCACTGTGTGACTTGTGTCAAATGTTCTTTATTTTGCCACTTCCTACTAAACACATTATAGCTTTATCGTCGCTGAAAATGGAATGAATGTGGACAATTAAAGTCATGACTCTTCAAAGCACATACCCGTCATAAAAGCTTTGTTCACGTGCTTTAAGGCCGCAGACATTTTATAACCCTTCAGTCAACAAAGATGTAAAGATATTGTTTCTTAGGAATGCGTTGACTGCATCAATTCGATTAATCACATTTTTTACTGGATTTGAATGTACTCGACATTTGATGACTTTAAAAAAATGTATCTGTCTTATTTACATCATGTGGCAGTGCAATAAAAGAAAAAAGACAGATAAGGTGCAATGCAGACATTAGAGTAGAGAATAATAAAAGTGCTCTGATGCACCATCTAAAGAGGAGAGAGGAAAGGACAGGGGGAGGCATTAGATAACAGGGTGATGTGGAAGGAGGTGAAAAATGTCTCTATTATAGGCCTAATAGAATTTCCCTTGGCCCCAGAGGGACACAGAATGGACTCTCCCTCCTTCCCACTTTGCCTCTCTATCCCCTCATCCCTCCATTTGCACGGGCCGGAGATATAATTTCATCACTCTCCACTTAATTGTGTGCGTTGCTGGCAGAGCCTCAGTCTCTGTTCCAGCAAACAGAGACAGGTGGGAGAAGAGGACGAAGAGCAGAATAATAGAACAGAGTGGGAAACCACATCACTTCATTTTTATAGATGGACAGCTTGTAAAAACGATGGGTTACGTGGTCCCCTCTGAGTAGTAAGTGTAAACACAGCCAGAACACTGAGATCCCCCTTACTGATCTGAGTGTGTCATACAGGATACAGTAGATGATGGACTTACAGTAACATACAGGTCAACGATAACACACTTCATGTAGACGTAATACAATTATTGCCTTTGTTTACATATTGATTGATTTTCCTAGTCAAGAGAAAAGTGGGGTTAAGAGATAATGTGAAAGTTGCTAGATTTATGTTTCAGACAGAATTTGTATTCATCAAATCCCATATCAGTAGGTCATTTTCTTCTTTTGTCGTTTGTCCATTTGTTATAGGGCAATAACCATTATACACCAATTTATGTATGTATTGGTAAAAATGAATTATGATAACTGATAATGAACACAACAGGGAGTTTTCTCCTTGGCTATGCATTGTTACGAAGGATGCAGTGACATGTCAGGTGAAGCACATTTGTCCTCGCAGAAGGTTGGCAAACAACTGTTTTTGGCAGTTTATTTATTTTTCTGAAAAGGAAAAGCATATTTTATCTGTTACCTACATGTATGCCTTTTCTTTGTATGTTCATTCTAAAAGTTTGACCCAGACAATCCAATGTGGCCAGCATTATGACATTTCTGAAATACACTAATAGACATTTTTTGTGTGGCTGCACATGCTATGGTTTGAGCAGGAAAGAGTCTGAATAATTGGTGGCAGCTATGTTGCCATATTGCCTTATTTTTGAAAGTTTTGAAAAGTTGTCGAGTGGACAAAAAGCTGTGGGACTTGGGAGATGCATTAAAGCAATAGTCAAATTTGAAGCAGCAGTGTATCCTGACTTTTAATTAATATAGGGCAAGCTCCAAAAATACCAGCTATATTTCCAATAATACAATTCCATAAGGTTTCTGTTAAAAATGTCTCCAAACCCAAGTTAAGATAAGCGTCAAACTTTCTCAAGCTTCAAAATCACAATCCTCTGTTAAAAAAACCTGGCTTTTGTTTACATTCAATATAAGTGTGTGATTGTTACTGTTTGGTTAAATAATATAAATAAACTGTTTCTGAATTCACTTTAAGGAAGATGTCATTTCAAACCTTCAAAGTGGTACTATACCTTTAACGCATTGTATCCAAAACAGGAACGGACCCTCACATTCACGCCTAAAAAAGAAAATAAAGCTGTTCCAGCTCTATTACCTTGTGAGATGCCAACCTTTGACTGTCCCGCTCGAGAACACCATTTTGCTACTTTCAAAGGTTGAACCTTGTGTTTGATCTCCTGCTAAAGTCCTCCGTGTCCAATGAGAACACGTGTTCAGTCATCTGGAATAAGCTGCAGACTTGCTGTATACTGGCAGTCATACATCATCATGAGCGTCTCCTGAGATCCTCAGAGAGATGCTCTTCAGTTTGTCGTAAAGATGAAGATGTCTCTGACCTTTGACCTCATCTCATGAGTGCCTTTTGAAGAAAACTGTGCTAACTTGTATGGAATGAGGCACACAATGCATTGAGGTTATAAGACTGGGGTCAAGTATTTTACTTTGCCATATATTAAATAAGTCGTTTCCTAAAAGTAAAAACTGTAGCGTTAAGGCTGGATCAGAATGTGTTATTCTTAGTTTATTCTCAAGCTACAACCTAACAAAAAACAGGGCTTTTTCAAATTGTATTTCATTGGAATTATTCTGAGATGTGAAGGATGAACCTTCAGAGATTATGTGTTGTGCTGTTATTTTGTCTGAGACCTGTGGAAAAGGTCTCTACGTGGCAAAGGTTTCACAACCTCACATTTCTGGACAGTCCTGAGGGAGTTTCCTCGTTCTCACTTTATCCCAGAGGTGATTTGTAGAGAAAATAACGTTATTTTGAGACCACACTGAGACCAACTCATAAAACTGACCACAACATGTTGTAAATTAGCCCTGTGAACTGTGCAGCGTGGAAATTACACATGCCTATTTTCTCACTCGTTTAATTGAATTATATATTTGCTACCCTTTTCTGTTTTTTTATTATTTACAGCTTTCTGTAGAGTAGCAATAAAGATAATGTGGTTTTGTTTTATATATTGTATATTGTTATCCTCATTTTATGTCAATGTCTTCTACTTTTTTTATTTAGCTAACTGTGCTTTACTTTATAATTGTCCAATTTCCATAATGTAAGCATGTTGAAGTGTTTCTATAAAACTAAATTAACACAAAACCACAGATTATAAATGTTGTGGCTCTACAGACTAAGTGAAGACAAGTTTTCTTCACTCAACATGAAGTTAAAACTCAACTGGTCAGCCCAACTCAATGTGGCCTATCCTCTTTCACCACCACATGTCACTGCACACATGCTTCCCTTCACACATCAAACATTCCTCGCTAACAACTTACTGGAGGTTAGCAGCAGTTAGCTTGGGAATGTGTTTTCCATTGAACCATAGTTCACTAAGAAACTGATCCTGGGTACTCGGACTGGGTCAGAACCTGTTGATGCCATTTCATATCTGAATAAGCAGCAACAGGTCAGGGTGGAGTTAGCAAGAACGCGGGGGAAAGATTGTTGCTAACTTAATTCCTGGTATAGGATAGACCAGTAATGCAGCTGTTGTCATGTTCTTCACAGTACCCTCCGAATTTAATCCAACACATCACTGGTTGCTTCTTCATCCGTTCTCTCCTTTTCAAATTTCCAGCTCAAAGATTGCAGGATACTTCTTCTCCTTTTTGCTTTTTGTACAGGTTAATCTGGTTCTTTCTCAGTTGAATAATAAAAAACTAAAACTAAAATTATATTTTAAAAATGTATAATCTCTGCACATATGTAGCAAGCACGTAGCAAATACAGCTATCTGCACAATATACATATCGATCACTTCAAGTATTGACATCTTTAGACGGTCTCCTCTGGTGGCCAATAAAGTCTTACCTTGTCACATATATGAATTCCATCAATAAAAAGATTTACCATTTGACAATAAAATATACAAATCCATCACAATATTTTCACACGTTTAACTCCACCATTGACTTGAGCCCACAGTGACATCAAAACATGAAACCAGTGGGAACCAGTATGCCAGCATGTGTCATTTCACGCACCGTTACATTGCCATATCACTCACCAGAGGAAGTCTAATTGCCTTGACAGGTTGTTGGTTTCTATTATTATAGTATTGTGTTGCCGTTGCCACATCGACCACACGCAATGCCATAACTCATGCAGTCAGTTTGGTGAAGCTAAAAAGGAACTAATCAAACCTACTTTCCCCCTTTTTCAGATCCCCTTTCCTCTTCAATCCCTCTTTGGGCTGCAACTGTTGAGGCTTCCAGTAATCAGTCTGTCTCATTTGGCTTGGATTACATGTCTTGAGGAAAATGCACAGACCTTCTCCATCCTGAGGGCAAATACAAAAGAATCCAGGGCATACTGTATCTATGGAGCCCCGAAGTGTAGTTCTACAATATTAAATACATGAATAAGTAACTATGAAACAAATAATCCAATGATCAAATTGTGTGACACATATGTATGTACAAACCAATACATTCTAAATTATTTAAGAAATTAGTTTTATGGGTGTTTTTTCTATTGCCTGCTAACAATGTCTATTTAACACTTCATATTTAATGACACGTTTCATTTTATAATTATAATTTCTCCCCCTTTTAGTTATCTTAACAGAGCTACATGTGAACACAGTACCTAGCTAACCAGCTGTGTTTTCATGTGAGTATGGATTACCCATTCAACAATCAATGTGAAGAGCCAGTGTTAGCAGCAGCAGCAGCTAGCTGGCTAATTCAGAGTCACCCAGGCAGCGTTTAGATTTTAAAGATGTTCCTCAGAAAAAGACACAACTCTGTGAAGATTAAAAAGACTGTCAGACTTTCTCTGGGGTTGCGCTAGCCAACAGGAGCTAGCTAAAAGTGCAAACATGGACTGTTCACTTTCATGCTGACTATTGCTGCGTTCTATTTGAACGGGAAGTTGGAATTTTAGAGTTCAAAGTCAGAAAGTTTAAATGGAAGGCCACCTGTAGTTGGATTTCCAGCTGTTGGACGAACCCCACAAAACCTAAACCTCAAAATCCAAAGTGGCTGCTCTGATCACAAAACCAGTCATGTAAACCAATATTATAAAATAAAGAGACACTGTGTGGAATACAAATTAACTTTTGAAGAGGTGCATTTTAGAATAAGACAATTCTTTGATAAAATAAAAATATACTTGAGTTAAAACGGAAACTAATAATGACTAAACATTTCAGCATACTTAAATTAGTTTTAAAAAGAAATTATTACATGATTTATTGGTTGATTTATGCACTTTTCTGTATTTATCTCATGTATTTACTGTTTATATGCTAATTAATGTGTGTGTGTGTGTGTGTGTGTGTGTGTGTGTGTGTGTGTGTGTGTGTGTGTGTGTGTGATGTTTTTGTGGGTTCTTTTATAGATCAATACAGGGTTTAAGTGGATTTAAGACCTTTATTATTGGTTACTGCTTGTCTGATGTAGGAATTTTGCTAATTCACATTAAGTATAGTACAGTATTAGTATACAAGGAACATTAAGTATTTCTCAGATCTGTACAATTCAGTTCTGGTGCCCGTCAGTCTTGTTACCATGAGCTACATTACCAGGGCTTTAAAAAAAACTTTATCTATTCATTACCCCCCCATCCACCCTCAAAACCCTATCTGCAGGACTACTTTGTTACTCTCAAGTGCAATATCATGACATGTTCACCTTCAGTTGGGTTTATTGTACACGCAATTCAATGTCACTGTTAACTCAATTAAACTCATACCTATCAAACTAAACAAATACTGTCAAAGGAAAACACCTTCATCTTCAGTCACAATTCACAACTCTGAAGATAGTGTTGACTAAGTTCTAGTACAATGAACAAAGGGCTTTTTTAGGGAAGGTAATATGTGGTAAGCTAATATTGAAAACCTTTTTTAAGTGTCCTCAACCCTGATAACCAGAGTCATATTTAGTGTTGTGCACCTTTTCAAATAGTCTGTCTGTTTGATAAATGTACAGCTATGGCCAGCAGCCATTTAGCGTAGCCGAACATAAAGACTGAAAACAGGAGGAAACAGCTAGCATGTTCACTCACATGAACGGAGGAAAGAAAATGGATTTAGCTATTGAAACTTTTAGGACCTAATGATTTAATCAAGGGCTATTCAAATATTTGTGCAGGGAAGTTGATCACCCCGAGAACACTTTGCCAATGTGAAAAATAAAAACTTCGGGCCCAATGGCATCACCTGACAGACCAGGAAATTGTAATTCCACCATTTGGCTACTATGTAAAATTGCTGGGGGCTTGGTGCTGGTATGCAGATTTTGTTACCTTTGTACCGAGCCATGCTAAATGTTTCTCCTGTGTCTAGTCTTCATGCTAAGCTAAGTGGGTACTGGCTGTCGCCTTTATATTGAACGTACACATATTGGTGATTCCCTTGTCTGCTAAAAAGCTAATACTGTAAAATGATTGACTCACTCTATTCCCACCACAGTGTTTTATAATGTTTTATAGTGAGTTTGGTGGCAGGTGGTGTTTTTCCAAATGGACGATGATAGCCTTTCCAGTTCTGATTAGCCTTAAAGGTATTTTAAATGTGTTGCCTATTCGTGTTCAGTCTTTATGACAAACTACACTAACTATAGGCTACACCTGTTGGTGAATAATGTGTTCAAAGTAACCTCACAAAGGCACCTACTTTCCCTTTGCCCTTTGTACCCTTTTAAACTAGAACAGCATTGATATTGTAACAACGTCCCATTCACAAAGATATTGTACAGTAGAGCCTTCTAGGCTTTAACTAAAATAAAAACTAGAAAAGGGGAAATTATTTACAAGTTAAAAAACGACAACTAAAGAAAATATACTTGCAAAAACAGCTAAAAACAACAAATGTACAACATCAGCGGAGTCCTGAAATAGTTCCCAGGCACTTGGGATGCAAAACAGACAAAATTACACAGTTAAGTACTAGAATCTAAATGACAATAAGAGAAACATAATACCATTTACAGTTGTTATTGAGGAATTCAAATACAACTTCCTTAGAGAGTAGAGTGAGAATACCTTCATTTAAAGTAACACTACAGCATGATGCTTAGTATGCTAGTGGTTAGTAACAATGTACAATCTGTACCTCAAAGTAACAGATGAAGTTGGAGATTTAGGTAAGTTTAGCACAGTAAACTATTTGCTCCTTCAAAAATGCTGCCCAAAAAAGAAAGAAAACATAAAGAGGCTAGTGGTCCTCAGTTGGCAGCATAATAATAGAAACATAATAACATTTTTGAAGTAAGCTTTGACAAATTTAAACCAAGTGGGTGCAGCACAACACAATGCATGCTTAAACAAGCTGATTAAAGCAAACGCAGTATCCTGGGTTTCACCTTTACATTTAAGTAATCCAAAACTTTTCCGCTTTCCCTCAGTCCGATCATCCTTTGACTTATGTCTCCACTGACTTGCCTTTTATCCAGAGGTCATTGTTGCAAACAATGAGGAAACAAGACACCCTTTTTCTGTATTCTCTGGCCCGTTTCCCTCTCTTATTCGCCTGTTTGAAGGATTGTCAGTTGCAAGAGCCTCTGCTTTAGATAAACACAGTATCTATAGAGGGTGCAATAATAAGTGTAATATTGATGCAGTAACACAATCATTCAAGTACCCTGAGAAAATAAGCAAAACATTTTTGCATCCTGATTGTGTATTAGTTTTTCTTGGTATGCACTGGCTGACAATGAGTTGCTAGTTTATGCATGCTGTTTAATGTTAAGGTAGCATTTTACCATCTAGAGCACACATTGCAAATTATATGGATTTTAAACAATTTATGAGAGTTTTCCATTCAGAATATGGCAGGATTTAAAGTTTTCTGTGTTTCTGTCTTCTACAATGAATAAGTATGTAAATGTATACATGATCGCTGTGTGTGTTTGTTTGAATAGTACATGCATCGCTACATACTGAAGGGGTGTGTGTATGTATGTGTATGGTGTGTGCGCTTGCCTGCCTATGTACATACTGTATACATAGTAGAATTTCACGTCCGTCTCTTTTCTCCTGTGTGTATAGTACAGTGTCTCATGTTGCCTTGGTCAGTGACTTAACCCACAGACCAGCTCGTTGTCCAGTTCTTATAGAACTTGTCGGATAAACTGCAGAACCTAGTTAGTTGAGATTCCATGTGCTGCAGTTCAATTGAATACACATAATTAAAATAAGAGTAAATAGTTGGACTTTTGTTTGTCGCTAAAGGAAAACCGGTTCATTTGAAAAGCGTCCAAGCATTCTTCCTCAGGTTGTCATATTTGCAAAGATCCAGTTTTTCTGTGGTATGCAGGCGTCATGGGGCAGCAGTGACAGACAAGTCATTTGTCAACTTAAACTCAAATAGTCTAACATGGCATGTAAATAATGTCGCTTGTCAGGTATGCCTTTGAGATGTTTACTCCTCTTTGGTAGCATAGATTTGTAAAGTAACATTTAAAGATACAACAATGGTTTATGAATGCTATAATTATGGGACAATTGGACTATGAATGTTTATGGATAAAGATGCAGAGGATCAAGTTGTGGGATTGAAAGAGCCAGGTATCCACAATAAATTCAGTTCAAAGCCCACTGCTGCTCGATGGTTAATGAAGTCGGAGAACGGTAAACTGGATGTCAAATAATGTGGTAAGGAAGGTGGGTATACAGGCTCAAAAACGGAATGATTATAGACAATTTCCTTCCACATAGGCTTTGAATTGTGTGGGTTTTAAAATGTGAGCATGAATGATTACAAGCACATCCTGATGGTTAAGTTGTGGCTTAATTAGGTTCATTGATATTCATTCAATTTTTCACTTAATTTCTGGCCTCTCCCTTGATTAAACATTACATTATTCTTCAGTACTCATGGTATTTGACTGCTGGCTTCATGAGGGAATAGCTCAAAGCGGTTCTGGCAGGAATTATGTGGAGTGAGGGAGGCCATGGAAGAATATTATGGTTAAGGTGGTCACGGTTGGGCTTCAATCACACGACAGAAGTGGCGGTGGGCTTCGTAGCACTCGGGCTTAGCACCAGACTCTGGGCGATGTCGTCACGGTTGATCTTGCGCAGCGCCGTGCACAGCGTGTCGAGGCTGGCGCAGTCCTTGGTCGCCCAGTCAGACAGGAGCGCGCGGACAGGATGCTCTTCCTGCTGGAAGGTGGCAATCCGCTCCTCCTCGTATCCCAGGAGGCCCGCAAGGTTGCACCAGTCGCTGTCCTCCATGTGTTTGCAGTCGTCTCCTTCGCTGCCACTGAACAGCAGCTTCTCCACTTTCTCTCTGGTTTTGAGAGGAAGGAGCAAACAAGGCTCTTCATCGATGGTGACAACTGCAGAGAAGAAAAGAACATGTCATTTCATTATTTTAATTTGTATTATTTAAGTATGCTTGATGTGATGTAAAATAACACTACATCTAATTAGATTTATCTTTTCATGTTAAAGAATATCCTGCCAAATCCCTACAGATTGCTCTCTATGACTGACTAATATAGCACCATAAGGGTTCCACCTACATCCTTCATGAGCTTTTCAATTGGCTCCAATAACTTGTGAAAAGGAAGTGATGGAGTGTACATTTCCTGCGGCAGCAACAGTTGTACAAATAGCCTCTCTGGCTGACTAGTTCATTAAAACATCTTAGCAGACAAGCCAAGGGAAAGATGCTTCTCTGTCCACACACTGTCTGACTGGCAACAGAAGTCAAAGGAAATGATAATCCAGTACCAAAAAATGCCCCCACACATCTCAACTATTACCACTTTAAGATACTGTGCAAACCCAAAGAGAAGACTGCTGAATGTGATTTTCTCCTGCGTTCACCACTTTGTTTTCTTCCTTTACTATAATCTAGGCAAGCATGTGGTTGTAAAAATCCTGTATTCTCTCAAACTGGTTTGTCAGGGCAGGATTGGAAACTGCCAGCAGCACATGTTGCCAAAACAACAAACGCTGTTGCGCTGTCAGTGTTGTAATCCTACTTTGTTGATTTGCTACAGTAAGTTTGAAAAAGTCGCATTCAAGGTGAAACGTTATTCCTGAGGGGAAATTCTTTACGTTTGACTGGCGCGGGGGGACATTTCAGGGTGCAGTCTGTGTGTACATTCACACATCACCCATCACACATATTTGTGGATGAGAAGAAACTCATTACCAGAAGAATTCAGCACCAAACAAACATTGACTTTTGTGCTGAACGTGCTTATGCCCAATTTAAGTGCAACAGTTTGATTAATGATGAAAGGAATCACTAAGGGAGTGGCTTCTGTTACGATACAGGTATTACTGTGTTACCTGTCTGTGCCTGAGTCTGGCCCTGCTGCTCCTGTAGACTTTGGCTGTCTACAGAAATGCCACTGTCACTGTGCAGCTTCTCTCCTTCAGGTGACGGCGTCTGGTTCTGGTTGACTGTGCAGTTATTGGCTCCTTGCTTATTTTGCTTACAGCTGTTCCACCTGAGTGAAAATGAATCAACATTTGCACATCCATCAGATGTGGAGCAACATTAGCATTTCATTTGAGCTGGGTTTTTGGCCACCTGGTGAATGTAATTCCAAACGTTACATTCACACTTTTGGCCTCCTCTGACTCCTGAGGGAAATATCTGTCTCTGCTGAATGCTTCATGATGTTCACCAGCTAGATGCTAGCGTTGTCTATTTGTTGTTTGATTCTGGTTAGGTAGTGTACCATGTTTTTCTTTGCTGAAACCAGCTGCTGGCTGCAGCCAAAAACAACTCTAATTAGAGTGTTGAGAATTAATCAAAAAAGTAAAGTTGCCCTTGTAAAACCACCAAATAAGCTGAAGGAACTGAATGAGAGCTGAGGGGAGGGTGATAATGCTCTGTGGGTTCATCACTATGCGTGTCCCCTTTTAACATACAAGTAATCATGTGATCTATTGTTAATATAGAAACATTGATTATAGTCATTCGAACTAAAGGGTAATCTGGGGAAAAGCCGGAAAAGTCAGTTTCAGTGTTTGCCCACTTCTGCTCTGACCTGTCTTGAAGCCCCATGGGCTTGAATGTATAGATGTGCAGCACAGCTTTGCCAATAAACATAGCTGGATAAACATATTGTACATAAAAAATGTAACAGTTAACGTTGGGCTGTCTGTGCTGGCATGACGAGAGAAGCATGGGTGTCAAATACATGAGAAGAGGGTAAACAGACCATATTGTGACCCACAGGACAACAGTAAGTGTGCTCTCATCCAGAAAAACAGCAGATGATTTCATTAAATATGGAGCTGTGGAAATTAAAATCTGATTGGATTTTGTTGTCAATATGTATTTGTAATGAGCATGAGATCCCTTTCTAACCATCAGAATAAATGGTTGAATTTAAAAAAAAAAATATTTATAATTAAGATGATTATAATTTTTTACTTTGATCAGCAGACAAAGAGAGAAAAATGAAGATACATCTCAGGGATCACAAGATTATTAAGAAAACAATATAAATGTTTAAATTACTCAAAAACTTGTTTTCAAATTTCATCTTTTTTTCTTTAAAAACATCAGGACTTCTAAGAATCCAATACATATCTGTGATCTGCCATGGTTGTTTAAAGAAAAAAGAAAAAAGAGGGCAATTCAGAACATCAGTAGTGTAATCCAGAAGTGGGTCGTCAGGTACCATGATGCATTATTTTTTAGCTCTGTTTAAATGCCCTGACTGTGTTTCGTACTTCACTTCTTCTCTGTCCTCACCTCTTGAAGATGATGAAGGCCACGAGGCCGACGAAAACGGCTGCCAGGATGGAGCAGTAGATGGGGATGAGTTTGTCGTTCAGATGGTAGATCGGCTCCTTGGAATTCCCATTAGTGGTGGTGGTGGTGTCTCTAGGCACCTCTGGTGGGGGTGTGTCTGGGAAGTCATCATCGGTGGGCGTGAAGTTACCCCAAAAGGCCGTAGGAGACACGTCATCGTAAACTGTAGTAACTGTGAGAATAAAACAAAACAGTCAAATTTAGGCATGAAAATCTAAAACAATAAACTGAACCAGACTTCATCTTTAATCTCAACAAAGGGCGTTTATTTCTAAGACTTTAAAATGGCAAACTCTAAGATCATCTTTCTTCAAGCGCTTCGAAATCACAGTTTTTTTCTGTCTAACCAACCATGACCAGGGTAACCCTAAATGTCTCTAATGCTGCAAACACAAACACCCACGCACACATTATATCCTCCATCACTTGGTCAAATCCCCTCCTCCCCAGGGAGCCATTAATGTTGGTAGGAGCAAGTATGTCCATCCAGTCCTGCCCACTATCCTCCGACCATTAGCGCTAAGCAGATAGGTTCGCTCCTCACCGCGGATGTGGAAACCTATCCTCGCCTGTCATTTATTTACAGTTACTCACATCCTCAACAGTAAACCATCCTGTTGGATACCAAGGGCTTTACATACTTCAGGAAAGCTGCTGAATGTGAGGTGGCCATTGTTCAATATTGAGGTGAAAACATTTTTAACAAGAGCTCATTTAGATGAATGCATGGAGCAGCTGTGGGGCTTTTGAGGATGTGATAAGTACTTTATGACACCAATATAATGAACATCCTGTTAATTTAGTATGCTGGATGTCCATCACCCTTAATCCTTGACCCGTTAAGCCATTGATTTTTTTCTCTCACCAGAAATAAGCCTTATGATGATGTTGGTGTCATATTTATTCTGAAGCCTAACAGGACAGATGTTGCCCTGCAGGGTTATCCACTTCAATGCGACAGTTTTATTTGACACGCGACACTTAGCGAGTAAATTTGTTTTGTTTGCTGTCTTCATACGTTTTGAGTGTTGACAACGATCATAACTGCCTGCTTGTTGTGCTTATTGGCATTAGTGCTTAGCCAGCTTTATATTTTGACAGGTGGGTTAATGAAGCCTCCAGCTGGTTTCAATGAGCCTTGACCTACAGGAGCTTCCAGCTCACCCAGCACAGCACGTCTTACTTACAAGTGGCAAGCTAAGGCCAGGGATGTCAGCATGGGGTTGAAGACTACAAGTTTGAAAAGCAAAAAATGTGTGTGAGTGTGGAGTTAAAAATGAAGTACTAGACCTCTGTCACCTTGTTCTCATCCCTGCTTTGCTAGCTAGCAACTCAAGGGTACATTAGCCACTACTAGCCTAAAACGCCAGGCACAGTCCCTACCTGTCAGCGGTTGAGTTGCATTGTGGGTAATGTGGGCACTAGGTTTTGACAAGGGAGAAGAATGTGGAATAGAGAAGACTATATGTCAGGGTCTGCCACATCAATTTAATAATTATTCCAGAAACGGTCCGTCATGAGTCCAACAATGTTATAGGAGTGCAATACTAAATAATGAGTAATGGGAGTACTTTTGATTAAAATACCAATATACTGGGCTAACATCTGTAAATAAAGTGCCATAGAAACATTGAATACTTGCAGACAGGCTTCTGACTATGCACTGCAGCAATATCAAATTCCTTTCCATCCTCTTTAATATCCCCCCATAGACAAACACAGATACATACATACTCACCACAAGCACACACACCCACACACACGCACACACGCACTCAAAACCAGACACCATTCATTGACGGAAGTCTTCTTTGTCCAGCACAATGCCCCCACCCCATCTCTTCCTCCTTCAATCATCTCTCTATCCATTTTACCACAGGCTACACTTTTGCTCGCTCCTATCAGGCGTTTCCTTTTCTGTCAGTCAGTCTTATGGTCATTTGGACTTGGCTTTTTTCTCTCATTGCATCTTCTTCACCTCCCCCTGAGTGCTCTATTGATGGTAAACACAACATCATTGTTGTCTAACCTTTCTGGTTATATCTTGTATTCCTTTCGTTCATTAACCATTTATCTCATCCATACATCCTTCCCTTTAGTCTACCATACTTTGCTCTCCCCCCTTTATGATTAACAGTTAAAACAGGGCCCTGAGTGCATTTACTGAACCACTCGCTCAACCTTTTACATTGAATGGTCTGGCCTCAGAGGGGAGTGACCTTCTCCTGCTGAGCTCAGCTTGTTTCCACAATGGAGAGAGCTCAGTGGTTACTGGACCGCTGCTCTCAGTCGGAGAATTATCATGATGAGACATTTTAATGATCAGCTCAGCAACAACTCCCTTATACTGTAACCTTTAAGTCACAGGCTACTTGTACAGTAAGAGAAGAAAAATCTCCTCTTATCAGAAATGTAATTATTGTTTAAAATCTAAATAAATGTATGTATTCAATTTCTGAAAGCAGTGCACAGAAATATATCACCTTCAAGAAAGAAAGAGATATGCAGCGCAACACAAATATAAAACTGCTTGTGTTATCAAGAAAGAATATTAAAGCAGAGTATGGATGCACTGTTTCATCTTACTGATTTAACAAATTCAAAAATAATTCCAACCGTTGAGCAGACATCTAAGCTGTGAGGGTTAGGGTCCACAACACCCAAATAGGACCCACACTTAAACCTCACAGTGCTTTAAAATGTGGCATTTTCAAGTTATTGAAGGGCAAACTTGGAGGATCTGTGTAACCGCTCAAAATGTGGCAGTAGCTTGTCATTAAGATCATAAAAACTGAAAGATGCAAAGCAGTCAAAATTAAAGATTCAGCCAACTCCGGTCAACAAACCATAATTATTGTTGGAATTTTCTTCCTGGCTTTGTCTGTTAATGATTAACGGGTGACTGGAAATCCGGGCACATGTGTACTTGCCAGCATTAGATGAGTAATTATATGGAAACAGCTCATTGCTCTCACATATGCGTGTGTGTAATTTGTGAATGTTTATGTGTATGTGTGGGGTGTTCTGTAGCAGCCACGCCTCAGTTTAACTCGTCATTCCAACCTCTTGCAAACAGGTGTTGCTGCTGTTTCGACACGGTCTACTTTAAAAGGAAAAGGAGGGGCTTCCGACACAAGCGTTTTTTTAAATTATATGTATTACACCTGAGCTCAGTTGTGACTGCCGCCAGGTCCAACAAAACGCCTTCACCGATGACGGACATTTGGAAAGTATTTATGTTATCACAAGCACATGTGATGGGATAAATGAAGATCAGTAAAGAATGTTGCCCCTGTTTTGTTGATCTGCATTCAATACTTGTGATATATTGTAATCCACCATCTCTTTCCTCTTTCTCACACAGTCTCCTTTGTCCTTGGAGGCCTCTGGCTTGGTTCCTACCTTAGATGACCCATCTCATTTTTCTGCTCACGTGCTCCAGATTGAACACACCCCTAAATGTGTATGTTTGTGAATTTGTACGGGGTGCATATGTGCGCACGCCTGTGCCTTTTTGTGTGTGTGTGTGTGTGTGTGTGTGTGTGTGTGTGTGTGTGTGTCTGTGTCTGTGTCTGTGTGTGTGTTCTGCGGCAGAATGTGATCAGCACTCGTAGAGGTCAACCAGAGAAACCGGAGAGTGCAGAGGAGTAACTCCATAGCTTTTATCGATCAGGCCTCATTCTCAGCATCTGTCCGCTCACTCCGTGCTTTCAAGCTTTCTGCATCCCTTTCTTTTCTGCAGCTCTCTATTCTCCTTCCTGTGTGCTGGTCTCATTGTCATTTATTTAGTGGTATACAGTTCACCTATGGATTTGCTTCACATGGCTTATCTTTTTGTTTAAATACTTGCAACTTTCTAACAACTAATGTCTGTATTAATGGTTAATAAATCAATTATAATTTAACAGTTGCCTTGAGATCTATAAAGCATTACTTAATTATTTAATAAATACCGTATTAATAAAGCCACTCCTTACAACTCATAAACTCTTTTTAATAGGTGCCTTAAAAATGGTGCCAAATATAATATTTAACTAAAGTAAGTTAATATGGGGTAAATATTACAACCAGCTAGTTTAAACCCAAGTAGCATTTTAGTATAATCATGACTAAGCAGAACATTTAGAAAAGGGCATCTCTGTGTGATGGGTTTGCTCATAAATTGAAAATTCAAATGAGCCAACAACACAAAATTCCTTCTTTATGCCACATTGCAGTGATTCAGTGCTAGACCAATATGGTAGATAAAAACCTGAATACTGTACATCCTCACGAGGATAAAAGCTTGACTCCCCAAGCAGAACTTTTGGCAAAGAATAAACGGCACGAGCGAAAGCGCAAGTGTTGTGGTCACCCTTGGCCAGAATGGCCCACTCATGTTAAATCACCTCACATTTACCCCTGGAATGTCAAAGGGCAAATTCTTGGGATGACAGGCAACTTCAGGAGGCTGAGTCATCGCCACAAGAGGTTGATTCTTGTTTGGCAGCAGAGAAAGAGACACAGTCGACTTTAAAACTTCATTCATGGTTACAAAGCTCGTATTGTGTCTAGCAGGGACCAGAAGGGTTAAAGCGAGAAGGTCAACCGTGGCCATAGAGCCCAAGTCAGTAGAGATATAAGTCAGTAGATGTGTGGCGACCAAGTTGTAGCCACACAATGAATGACTGTGCAATACAAAGATTGCCAATTGTTTAGTCAGACTGGTCGGTCCATTCTGTACAGTTATTGATGTGGTAATGTTCTGGACGCAGGAAATCGGAAATGCCCATTGCATTTTTCCCTTTACCATTTTTCCCATTTGTCATTCTCTCTTTATGTCTGTCAGTCGCTGGCTGGAATTGACTATTCACTAAGCCCAAATTGTTTAATCATAGTTTAGCAACCATAACTAGGCTATGGGAATGGATTATACGTTGTGTTTGTCTGCTGTAAACCTTGGTAACCGATAGTAGGAAAGGAGTTACAGGATACGTTAAAAAAAAGAAGCCCTCCTCACGTTCTATTATGTCGTGTTTCATCTCTGCGTGAAAGCTATTCCTGGACGCTACTGTATGTCAAAGTTTAGGCTAACGTTAACAGCTCTGTCCCGCTCGACATTGGATTTGGGAAAGATATCTGCTATTTCCTTCCTCATCTGAAAGGCATTTTCTCTTGACATGTGAAAGAGCAACACAATTACATCGTTAGCCTATCATCCTGCTGCTGTCTCTTTTAAATATGATTCTCTCTCTACCTTCAGTACCTTTGTGCTGCTGTTACGCACAGCTTCATCATTTCCATATCTTCTACATGGATCATCATGTTCTCCCTCAGTTCTTTAGCATAATATCATAGCCATCAAGTGCATATTTAATAACCCTTGTATAAGGTTCTAGTCAACTAGCTACAACTGATTAAATATACGGGAAACAGTCATCATTTCAGCGGGCTAAACTGATCAAGACTCTAAAGCCTGTTTGAAAACCTCTCTATTTATTATTTTGATTAGTAAATATGCCACTCTCATAATTTTAAACTGTATATGTGCAGAACTAAAACATACATTGCAACAGTAACTAACAGTGGCAGGGCTTATTTAATGGTCAATTGCACATGCACCAGTCTGTTGATATAACTCAAGAAAAGAAAGCCCCTCCACCTCATTCATTCCCCACCATTTATTCCCCCTCCTTCAATCGGTTCACATTCTCCCTTCCTCTGTCTTTATTTAGTTGAACTGACCTGGCCCTGAGTGCTGTGCATGGGGCTAGTTAACAGATTACACTTTCTGATTTCTAAAGGGCAGCCTGTCGATTGTTAGGGTCAACCAAACTCAGGAAGGAAACAGCTCCCTCCTCCTCCTCCTCCTCCTCCTCCTCCTCCTCCTCCTCCTCCTCCTCACCTATCAATTCAATAACCAAATGCACTTGGCCCAATCAACCTCCCATCCCCCCTTGTGCTTCCTCTTAACTGTGCCCGCTCTCAACCTTTATTCTTCCACATGCTGTCTCAGATCTATAACGTTCATTTAATAATTTTATTGATTTCAATCTGTGTATATGGATCGGCAGTATCGGTGCCTGTCTGCATCCACACCGCTGTGTGTGTTTTGTGACTCATATTTGAGTAATCCTTTTAACTTCCTTTCAGTGCGTGTATGTGCATGAATGATAATTGTATGCGTGCTGCAAACCTCAACCTGTTGCCCCATCTGCCACAGGATCAGAAAGCTTTGGGTGATAGGTCAACCCACATATGTGCAGTCAATCCTGGGTACAATCTCAAAAAGGAACAGAGTCAAAGAGTGACTTACCCCTCGCCTTGAGGGCGCTTAGCCAAAACCTCAGGCTGATAAGAGCAAGCAGCGACTTCTCAGTCGAACTCAAGCATTGCTCATTAAACTTTCTATAATCAGGGTATGAAACAGCCTTGTCACTCCATTAGCATTGGTTGGCCATTTTTCTTAATTGTGCATTTTCATATAATCTCCCTTTGGATTGAGGGTCATTACCATGTAATCATCCTATTATTAGCCATATTACAAACAGATTTCATGCACAGCCTTGTCCTCTGCAAAGCAAACCACTCTATCTCTTCATACCTGTCTCCTTGACATTGCATTTGTAACGTATGCACTTCTTTTTCCAATAATGTTATAGTAACAAACTGTTGTAAGCAAGTTTTTCTGAGAGAATGGAATGCTTCATTACATTTATGAACCGTCAAAAGTGTAAAGTTCAGGACTGAGGCAAGAAACCGGGGTTTACTGCCAGAGTCCTGCATGTGATTAAGTTTATCAAAAGTTATTTGCTTGAGGTTTGTGAAAGATTGTAGTTTCAGTTAAATGTGATAAACACGTTGTGCCTCGTGAACTGCCAGCTTTTTTTCTGTATTAAAAGATACAAGATGAAGATGATGATCTTTTCCTAAACTTAACTCTGTGCTACTAATGCATGAACATAACTATTATAATGGTTAATAATGCTGTGGTTGCTACGATATTTTGCCCGAAAACAAAAACGATATCAGGTAACATTTTACTGACGCATTTTACAACGTTAATTAACATTTCCTGATTACGTTATTAGACAATGGACAATGTCATTGCATTTTCTTAAAAACGTATTTTCAATTGCAGATTAATTGCATATCGATAATTTCTATCAGACAAGGTTGACCGAGAAAGTATTGGTTTGTCTTAGCTGATTTATACTAACACAGTAGATGTTCCTTTTGAGGGGCGGATAATGAGTCCGCTAATCAACTTCACTTGTCTCGGTGTTGTTGTGACCCCTGAAAGGATTGTGGGGATTATGCCATGTTGTTCAGTGCACATCCCCAAGGGGAAACTCATACTGCCTGATCTTCCCAGAAAGACCCTTCTCCACATCCAAGCCTCACATGACCTTCAACCTCTGACCTTGCTCGGTGGCCCGCAGAAGAGTGGAAGTCATATCACACTTCCTTCGATAAGCATCTTGCCTTCAGACCCTCCACTCTGTGAGCGTAACAAAGTCTTGTCGGTATATGCATGTTTTACCATCAGAGAGATGAAGAGAGCGAGGTTGTTTTCCACATCAGAATCAAAACAAACCACTAATCCCTTTGGAAGTAAGAGAGGAAATTGGATTTTACCCCACATAGCAGCTCAGCTTTTACATAAAGGGGAAAATTCACCACTGGCCTAAAATCAAATATAATCCAAACAGTGACAGCAGTAAATCCATCTTTCACTCTCACGATAACCTGCAGTTTAGTCAAGGTGATATTCTGGTCCTTCCACCTTCAGTTAAACTATGTCTCCAATGTCTCAAGTTACAACTTGTCTTTTCACAGGCAGTGGCCTTCTCCTCTATCTCCCTCCTCCCTCCTGACTGCGTTTAGCCTTCAGGCCCATGTCGCCTGACTCCGCAACACTAATGGATATGGTCGTCTGGCAGCACTACAGATTTGTAAGTGCTGATTGTGCTTCGGTAAAAAGATTACATTAGAAATAAAGAGCACATGATTGGGTTAGAGTGAGGAATAACATATGATGAAGCCCATACACAATGAGCTGTGTCACAGTGCCTGGAATAATAGCTAATTCACATTCATCATGAACTACACTGGGTAAGTTATCTATTCTAAAGGATGTTTTTTTTTGTATTGGAGCTCCTTATATCTTGATCTTGGATGAATCATTTCTTCATCCGCTACACTTCTCTTTCAAACCACAAGCTGAATCAAGCTGCATTAAAGCGCCATCCTCAAAGGAAGATGTTTTTTACAGCAGCGGGGCACTTGGTAGAAAAACATCAATACATGTTGCGTGCACTTCTGCTTATCAAATAACCTTTTCTGTTTGTGGTATTTTCCCTAGTTCTTAGAAAGCTGGACAGACACTGTGCAATTCATTAACCTTGTATGTTTAATTATCTGCACGGCCTAAATGTAACACTCAATTGACCGGTTACGATGTGGGGGATCACGAGTGTTGACAAATGTAATCAATTACTCATTACAAAAGAAATACATTACTAAACACACAAGTAATTAGTTCCATTTCTCATAACATCATTTTCGTGACTCAGCCCAGCTCCATCATTAGACAACCTCCCACTCACATGTCGAATATTCTGTATTGACCGTGAGTAGAAATATGAAAGGAGACCGTGTGTTTTGACATACAGCGAGTCTGCTGTTTGAAGACATTTACTGACGACCAACGGCCTGTTTAGCCCCATGGCTGCATGCAGCAGAGCATCAGAAGTTTCATCTTCACAATGAAGCTGTTGAACTCAGCTGATTCCTGATTGTAGTCTTACCAGCAGCTAACATTAGCACGCTAGCCGCCTCCCAACACCTTTAGCCTCTGCACTAAGCTAACACGTACCCCAACCATTGTAGTGACGTAAAGTTAAAGAGAGAATACGAACCTGCAGATGAATGAGGACTACGGTCTTTATGTTTTGCACCAAAGTTCAGTTCTTAGTAAAAACTACAACATGCAACTTCTTAAATATAATAAGTGCACTACAGTTTCCAGTCTGTAAAACAGACAACCAAAATGTCTGAAATGGATCTAGTTGTTCAACAGCTGGATCATTGGTTCATTGAAGCAATTCCTTTGGCATCATAATCCTCCTAAAAATGAAGCCTGATTCTAAAATCCAGTTATGCGGTTACAAGGTTTAATCCACACAGTGTCTGCCAAGCTCAAGCAGCCAACTCTCATTGATGTGCTCAAGATCACGACCTTAGAGCCTTTAAATAATCCTCCCCTGTGACTTAAGTTTATAAATGAAAAATAAAAGAAGTCACAAAAGTATATCTGTGTCTGTTTTGATCATTATTAGCTCCTTTAATTAGCCTCATGGGCTAAACTGTAAGCCCTAACAGGCCAAACAGGATCATGGGAGAGACACAGAGGACTCCCTTTAGCCTGAGACTCCCTCTGTCTTCACCACTGTGATAACAACATCCTTCAAACCGTTGCTTCAATAGACTGCATGGCTGATCAACACACTTCTTTCATTGTCATTTCGCAGAAGCATTGATTTGATCTGTGAGGCATCAGGTCATTAGTATGAGCAGTGACTGCAGTTGTAAGGAATTTGTGTTTTGGAGTGTAATACCCACAGGGTGCAATGGTATAAAAGAAATGCAGTGCTGCGTTCAGAGATATGACCTCCTTCTAAACCCTCAACATAGAAAGAGTGTGGTCTTTGTATCTGTGGATGGGATGAGTCCGTAAAGACAATGAGACAAGCTCTGGCCTGGCATTTGGGTTGATGGGCCAACAATGTCTATAGTGTCGCACTGTGATGATCTGATTATGTGGCTGACAATGTGGATGTCGAGTGCATCGTGCTGTCCGCACAGTGCTGGACAGCGAATATGTGCTCACAGACTCTATTCAGGCCATCATGACCTTGGCTAATGTACCACTTCATTCAGCTGTTATGGCTCTGCACAGAAGTTCATGATAAACTTGACCACTGTTTTGATAGGGTCATCCCACGGCCGTTTGCTAAATAGCTGACAAATAAATAATACATCTCTGGAAAAATGAATCAAGTGACTTGTTAAAAGAATGAATCAGTTTTTGAGGAATTTAAATTTCCGTCCTAAATCATGTAAAACAATCCCATGAATGCCTTATTCATAAGTCTGCATTACACACAAATGTTGAACATATTGAACTTAATGGTCTGTATAAAAGTGCCCATATTGTAAAAGTGATGAGGATATCTAACCAGCTGCTGGCTTTAGCATCTATACATAGATAAATAGATAGATAGTTACTTTATTATTATTATTATTATTATTATTATTATTATTATTATTATTATTATTATTATTATTATTATTATCTAAACATTTGAAAGTGGTATCGATCTTCTCATCTTTCTGTTGGCAAGAAAGCAAATAACGGTGTTTTCCCAAAATGTCAAAGCTGCAAAATTCTGCATAACACACATGTTGTGTCCATTCAGAGGTCCACGTACAGCCTTAATTTGTGGTGTACAAGCTGATGACACGTGTGAACATGTCGACATCACACCCAATGTTGTATAACCAGGAGAATGTGAAGGACGGTTTTAGAGTTTTGAAGGCCATCATTTGGCAGACTGTGGCTTAAAGTACACTTCACTATGAGCATATGTGAGCTAATTGTCTTACCTTGACAAACTGTATCAGTGAAAGAGGTGCAGATCTGTAACACTTCCGCATCATCACAGGTAGTGCAGGGGATGCAGGGCTCCCGAGAACTCTCCTGGTCCGAGTAGGTGTCCCCGGTGCACTCCTCACACATCGTGTCATGGTCAAACTCACAGCTGAGGAGCATGCCCTTGCCTTCAGGACATCTGGTGCAGGGTTCACACCGCTGAGAGAGTTCATCCATATAGTAGCCATAGTTGCAAACGCAGGTGGCGTCGTTGGAATCGGTGCAGGGCGCCTTCATGCGAAATTGGCCTGTGCATATTGTGCAGGTCTTACATCTCTCTGTGTGACTGAAGTTTTCTGAGAAGGTTTCACCTGAAAGGAGAGGGAAAGAAAATAGCCATTGAACCGCCGAAAGCATTTACAGTATATGTAAAATTGTATTCCACCTCCATGCTGCTTATATCTTCTGCCCAAATTAAACTGTGGAATATTGTAATTTACCTATGTCCTTACTGTAATTTCAGAGTCAACAAAAAAGTCAGTGATTAAACCAATGATTCTCAAAAAGGGGTCAGAGAACACCCAGATATAAAATATGTATTTATTCATTATTTAATTTTACAAAAACCTTTATAGTTCATTAAATAATATTATATTTTAAAATAAAAAATAGTTCATACATACGTATGTATGATACATGTGTTTATGTGTGTGTGTGTGTGTGTGTGTGTGTGTGTGTGTGTGTGTGTGTGTGTGTGTGTGTGTTCTGAAATGCACTTTGAATGATCCCTTTCTCTGATTTGCCTTTGATACTTTGTTTAGGTCGCAACTAATTTAGTTGATGTCAGTTGCATTGTTTTAGCTGAAAAATACATGTATAAAAAATTGAGAACCTCTGCTTTAATCACCTGAATAGTTGTTGTTTTAAATGTGTCATAAAGTGCAACTGTTATTTATCAACCTAGGATTTCTGTTTTCGGGCCATCTCGCCTGGTGAATATGTAACAATTTAGATGCCAGTTTTGGCGAGAAAAGATTTGAAAGAAAACATGTATAAGCAGAAACATCTATAAATGCTTTGTATACCTAACAGATATGTCTGCAGGGGACGCAATCAATATTGCATGTTTTATGGAATTGTATTTCGGCTGGATAGAGAACTGGGAAACACACTAAATTATGCAACAGACCTATTTGTAAGAGCAGCTTGTGAGTGAGAGAGAGGGAGAGAGACAGGGAGAGAGAGAGAGAGAGAGAGAGAGAGAGAGAGAGAGAGAGAGAGAGAGTCCAATGATTCTTTCAGCAAAAATTACTTTAATTTAGTTCCCCCTTCTTATTTGTGAAATTTGTTTCTGTTTGTCTTTGTCTCCTGTGATAATAAACTTAATATATGTATTCATGATGTGTTGGTCAGACAAAACAAGCAATATGATACCATCATCTCAGGAGTTAAGAATTTGTGATTTTTATTATTTTCTTCAATCTCATCGATTACACTTTTAATTGATTAATTGAGACAGTAATCGGCAGATTAATCAGTGACAATGATATACATTTTACTAAACTAAACTAAACTAAAGAGGCAGATCAAGATATGCTTAATTTAAAAGCTCCAGATTTGTTCTCAGTTGTTTTGTCTGTCTCATTTTTGCTGTGTGTCATCTTAATTTACTCTTAACCAGTAACATATAGACTGATATTTACACATCTGAACAAAATCTCACATGTGTAGCCTTTTATTATAATACACAAATTATTCAAATAGCCCTAGTGGTTGCAGAGATACACCCTTTTTAGTTTGGGTATGCAATTTTCGAGCAGAGGCCTAACAATAGGTTAGTTTTCAAAAGTTTAACTAAACTAATGGTGCAACTATAATGTTTTGATTTTGTTCAAATTGTCAGAAATTTGTCTGAAGTGATATCCTTGTATTGCTTGTTTGTTTTCAAACCAACAGCAACACATCTAAACATATTAAATACATTATCACAGAGTTCTAAGAAAAACAGCAAATGTTCACATTTCAGAAACTGGCTCAAACTAAACCAAATTAAACTGTGTGTGGTAGGAGACGGGGGGGGGGGGGGGGGGGGGTTTGTGACATAGCATATCAAGTTTTCGGTCTGTGTCACTGGCCCACCAACCACGGCAAACGCTCTGATGATGCAGAGATTAAAACATAGATGAGGACAGATAAACAGAGACACAGAGACAAAGAAAGCAGATACTCTGTCATTTGAGATGAATCTGTCCAAAATCGGTTGTCCAATGTGGGTCCTTTACATTTTTGTTTAATTATGTCTTTATGGAAGTAGACAAACTATCGTCCAGTCCAGTCATACACTATTACCCCCCAATCCCACCCCTCACCCCATTATCTCCTGTATCACCCTCCCTTTCTTCAAACAGACACACACTCAGACTACCCTCGCCCCCCTTTCCCCCCACGAGAACTCTCAGAGCCATTATCATAATGCCATGCATCAATAATGCAAGTCAATACATTAATAACGTTAGCCTGCAGCATGAAGGGGGGGTTAAAGGAGAGGGGGTTACAGACGGTCTTTTCCTGGCTCAGCATATCGTAGCATAACAGTGCTTTCG
The DNA here is from genome assembly GCA_038501785.1 of Myoxocephalus aenaeus. Taxonomy (NCBI): domain Eukaryota; kingdom Metazoa; phylum Chordata; class Actinopteri; order Perciformes; family Cottidae; genus Myoxocephalus; species Myoxocephalus aenaeus. The sequence goes on along the minus strand of JBAMJR010000143.1, from coordinate 62,231 downwards.
TCTCTAACTCGTTTCAATCCTTTATTTTCAACACCCATAAAAGGACTCCTACTTTTATCTGCTCTGGCTACTGCGCAGCGTGAGGTGTGTGTGTTGGGTGAATGTGTGGGAGTTTTGTGTCTGCGTGTGTTCTTCTGGACATGTTTGTACGGGTGTGTGTGTGTGTGTGTGTGTGTGTGTGTGTGTGTGTGTGTGTGTGTGTGTGTGTGTGTGTGTGTGTGTGTGTGTTTGTGTGTGTGTGTGTGTGTGTGTGAACCATTAGCTGCTGGCTGAGAAGTTGTCTCCATTCCAGCTGCACAGCTGTACTTGCTCGATTTAATCTCCATCCATCTGTTCATTCATCCAAACTCTTCCATGTATTTTAGCTGGCCCTCCTTTTAAGCACATCAGCCGGGCGCCTTTTAATTATCTACTAAATGAAGCCTGAACACTGTCTGGAAACAATAGTCTGTTTATTATAAATAGATGCTTGTGCACATTAGATGCCATCACAAGTGGGCGGAATGCCTGAAACAACACATGCAAAGACATATGTTAAAAGATTAAAAAAAAAAAAATGTAAAGGTACATTTACCGTGTTTATAATATCTTCATAGTTCAAGTAGCCTGTGTTTTTACTTTTCGAATGAAGACTAACCAATGTGTTCAGTAAACGTAGCACGATATCTCGGGTGCTGGAGTGTGAACTTCCACAAATCCAATGGAGCAGGATGGAGCCACTAGCGTTAGCCTACCCTCTGAAATAAGAGCAAGACCGTCTCCCAAATAGTGAGTAAATACCACACAGGGGATTTTCTAGTTGAGAAGGTAATTTAACGTAACCTGTAACTCTACAAATAATGAATGGCAGTAATGCTGGATTGGGTTATAGGCGACTGTAAGTAGTTAGCTAGTAAGCTACAAATGGTAACATTTGCAGTTTAAAAACCCACTTGATTGTAATATTATATTCCCTACATCTTCAAATTCCTAAGCTTAGAAAAACATATCACTGCGCTTGACAGACCTACCATGCATGGTTACGGTTGCAAAGCTATGATTGGACAGTCACTGTTTCAGGGCCGGGTTTAGTGAAGGGTCGATTGACAGGTAGGAGACTAAATAACCCACTGATGGCTGAGACTTCCAAACAAGTTGATGCTTAAAAGCCCTTTGCTCACGCACACACCAGCTCTTTCAACCTGCATTACTGATCTAATCAATGTTTCTGATGTGTTCTTAAAATATCATTGTGATGTCATCTGATGGAGAGTTATCCACTTTGCATTTCTCTTTTTCCATGAGTCAGTACAGAGCCTGTCTGGCCTCATGGCAGTTTTGAGAGCATGTCACTGTCTGTTTGTTTATGTCTGAGCAGAACGAGCACTGTGAGAGGGAAAGTAATCACTTGAAAGCCTTCATGTTGTGCAACAGAACGCACAGAGACACCGCTAAAGCCTAAAATATAAGATGATAAGCAGTCCAGGGCAACAATATATTATAAAGATGGAACTGCAGACACTTATAAAAACATAAATCATTCCAAAGAAGCCCATAAAAATACAAATAAATCATTTTCTCCATGTCCATATTCTCTGTGACTTCTCTCATGACCTTGAGTCTGAATTATTTTATGACTGTGGGGCTCCTTGTCTCACGGTTTGTCTTCCTTCACGGACCCAGGGAGGTTTACAACCACTTCCTAGCATGGATGCAGGATAGTCAGGGAAAACTCTGGGAACAGGGAAGGAACTGGCTGTTGACCAACCCTGGCCTCTTCAAGCTGGCCTTTGACCTCCCACGATAGAGGTATAAAGAAAAAAGAAAACTTAGAAATGTTGATTTGTTTTCCCTATACTCAAGCAGAAATGCAGAGGATCCTTAAATATCCCTTTAACCTCCTCAGTCAGTCATGTGAACAACATCAAAATCTACACTGCTTACCATCTTAATATCTGTGACATAACTTGTCTGATGCTTTAAATATCTTCCACTGAAACAACATTTGGAGATGGTCCCACTTGTATCCTCTTACAGGCACAGCTTCTCTCCCTACATGGTAAGGGCCATGAAGAGGGCAGTTATGCCGGAGCACAGTGAGGTCTGGCATCTACTTTATTTCCTGACACGCAACTGAATCATTCTAAGAATTTACATTTAGGCTTCAATCTGCATAATATTTTCATCCAAACGGATGTTCAGGTCTATGATATTGGCTGACCTAAAGAACGGTGGTCTGTCCTTAGCCCCACTCTGGGCAATGTCAGTTAGTCCAAACTGAAATATCTAGACAAAGCTCTCATGATTGCAATCAAAGTATGACTTTGATCATCCTCTGAACTTCCCATCTTTGACAATTTATCCTTATAGTTGTGATTTGAAATGTGTTCAATACCTTCATTTAAAAATGGTAACTTTATACAGTTTATTTTCATAAGTGGTGGTGTGGTAATTGATGTTGATCCTCTGTCGAGCCTTGTGAATTTTAGAAACTTACATTACATTTCATTTAGCTGATGCTTTTATCCAAAGTGACTTACAATAAGTGCATTCAACCATGAGTACAAACTCAGAACAACAAGAATCAAGAAAGTACAATTTCTTCAATAAATTTAAACTACAAAGTGCTATTAGTAAGTGCCATTTAAGTGCTACTAAAGTGCTACGGTGCTACTTTCCTTATTCAAGGTGGAGTCGAAAAAGATGTGTTTTTACTTTCCTACGGAAGATGTAGAGACTTACCATACAAATATCAGTTAGCTGCGTCGGGAATACCGACTCTGAATTATCGACTTCTGACTGGATGGCTGCATGGCATTTAGCTTATCACACTACAGTGTCTTAGTACAGTGTCTTGTTTATGTTCCTGAATGTGTCAGTGTTACTTCATTTAAAATTCAATTCTGTCCAATAGTGGGATCAATAAAGAGCTAACTATCACAAATACAACCACTAGCATTAGACAAAAGAAAATGTTAGAGCAATTTAAAATGTATGTCATACTAAAATCAGATTGTTTTGCCAAAAACTACAGAAACCCATCTTCATGTCCAGATTTACGGTTTTATAGGCCAGCAGGACGATTTTGAATCCGAATTCAAACTTTGCAGAAACATCGCTGTAATTTACGATCCTGCATTGCATAAAACTGCTGTTTGAACCATGTGTCTCCCCCAGGGACAGTAAGTACAGTAGAGGATTTTCATGAGGAGGCCATAACTTATAGAGAGAATGTCACAGTGACAGCACAAGAAACACTGAATCACTACCACTGTTCATAAAAAACAGAACTGAATACATGACGTGATGTGTGTGTCACTATCTCTCCATTCAGGCATGTGACCAACACAGCTCCTTCATCAACATGTGTTTGTTTGTGTGTGTGTGTGTGTGTGTGTGTGTGTGTGTGTGTGTGTGTGTGTGTGTGTGTGTGTGTGTGTGTGTGTGTGTGTGTGTGTGTGTGTGTGTGTGTGTGTGTGTGTGTGTCTATATGACAACTGTGTTTCGTGATACTCACTGTCAAGGCAGGGGGCGCAGACAGTCTGTGTGACTCCACATGTTTTGACGACGCCCTCGCCGGGCTGGCACTGCTCGCAGCATTCTCCACTAGTTGTATACTGACCCGACAAACAATCCTCCTTATTCGCCACAGTCCCAACCTGCCAATCACCAGAGAGATCATGCAAAGTGACATTTAGATTCAGCAGCATCCATAAGATTAGTAGAACATTAACAGAACATAATTATTGTGTAATGTGAGCAACCAAAGAGTGTAGTTTCCAGAGGCCTGAAAGAGGTAAAAACATCAAGTATTTCACAGGATAACGCAATAGAAAGGAAGACTTTGTCTTTAATCATCTGGGATTCACTTATATTTATTTTGGAACCACTAAGCCAGTGGTTCCCAGCGTAGGCGTCAGGACTGTGCAACAGGCTGCAAGATTAATCGAAGGGCGTGTGAGATGATTAATGGGATGGGGAAAAACAAAATGCAGATTTCAGCGACACCAAATTGTCCATTGTTCTGGGTTCTTTCTCTTTTTTTTCTATGTTCTTGTGAAATACTAGATAGCTTTTTCTTATCAAGCCTGCTAAAATATACATGACACAATCTAAGGAGGATTGTGATTTACAGTTGCAAAGACACATTGCTTAATTTGAAAGGGTCACGAAGCAGAACGTTTGGAAACCCCTACTCATATCCACAATTCTTACCTGACGCCACACGTATGTACGGCTCACTTCAAGCCAAACTTCAATTCTAATACATTTAATATGTGCATTTTAAAAGTTCCATCCACACCTAAAGTCACAGATATCAGTAATACAAGTAAAAAAAAATCACACAGTCAGACCAGGTAACTCTGGATTGTGTTATCTTTGTATTCTTCAAACAGTAACCTGTTGAGTGCTTTATCTTGGCCGCTGACAGGTGAAGATGTGTGTGCATGCTTCCGCATTTGCAAATGCATGAGAGTGCATACACGCTTACACACCCATGCCCGGGCCTGGGTTTTTCCAGGGTTCTGTATCTATGTGACCTTTTGCAATATATCATACTTAATCTTTCAGCTCTCACAACAGATCTTTTTAGTTTTTCATCTTCCGCACACCTCAATCTCCAAAGCAAACCTTGATGAAAGCAAGGATTGCCCTCTGACACCGAGCCTGTCTTTCATTCTCTCCAGATAAATGAGTAGGGGTTGTTTTTATTTCTGATGTTATGATGTTCTTCTGTTGGGAAGTGTATCTCTCACTGGTTGACAGACGAGCCGCAGATCAGAGGGCAAAAGCAAGTTATATCTTTGTTTGCTACCATAACTCAAAAAGTAGTCAACGTGGGATTTTAACGTATTTTACAGTTTTCTCATGTGAGATATTTTGCTCTTTACTGATTTGGATATTGTTCGGCGACATTTTTTGCCTTTTGAATGTTAGGACGATTAATCCATAGCATTGTCAACACATTAAGGGTGTGTTTGTGTACGTGCATGCGTGTATGTACACTGAGGGGTGCATTAGCGTGAAGTACGCCCAACATAAATCGTCAAGCATCAGAGTTCAAGTATGTGTGGAATGCTGCTGACAAGACTGAGGAGCTCTAAAAACCATCAAGTGTCCCCTCAGGCACTTCTAAGTCAGCTGTCACATCTCCCTCATGACCTTGAAGATGTCACAACCCATTCACCTTCAAGTCTCCGATATTCAGTTAACCATGTTCAAAAATGTAGCTTTGGCTTTGCGGGGAAACTTTTTACGTGAAACATTACCAGAAAGACTTTTGAGGAACGAAGACATTGATCTTATCTTGCAGAGCCTGTAAGACTGTAAGACTTCAATTGAATGAATGAATCCAACTGAATATGCGGAAATTGGTTTCGTAAATATATTTTTCTTGAGATACGATACTCTTACAGTGAGACAAAAAAAACAAACATTGTATTTGTCTGTCTTCGGAGCTTCACTTCTCTCAGTTTCACCTCAACACATTCTCTACCTCACACATAACAAGCATTCATTCAGAGATAAATCAAATCTGCCATTTCACATGCTTCCCCTGAATTGCCCCCTATATATTGTACACGCCCATTGGCACGCATACGTTTGCTCAAACGCATAAACTGTCTGTTGGAGCAGGTGAACAAACCTGCTCCAAAGTGTCTAACCGACGCTTTTGAAAGGAATCCAAGTTTCAGCTTCTACTTCTAGTTTATATGACCTTATTCTAGCTTCGGGTGTGGGTGCAACACCAAAGCATCTGAAAGACCTAAAACTCAGATGAAAGTGCATCACTAATGACTGCTAAATTGTGCATACAGATGAATTAGAGGGTAATGTGATTTGTGCAAATAGCTTGTGGAATGAAAGAAAAGGATGCACTTAGCAAGTTGCAGCTCGACTTGCACGTTTCCTGAAATTGTTTTTTCGATGAAAGGTTCAACTTTTGTCAGCTGATCTCCCTGAAGCCAAAGCAACAAGCAAGTTGATCGCACACTCACATCAACAAGCACACACAAACGCATGTGCAGAAGCATCTGGACACAACTTCAGAGCAACCAATCTTACTAATGCTGCAGTCAATGTTCAGTTGGAGGCACTTAACCTCCGGACCTCAGCTGTCAGCGCTTGTTAAACCATTAGAGTTCCACTATAGCAGCCTTCCAATAGGCTGGGCCTAATTTAAATCCATGGATCCTGAATTGCTGTGGGAACACCATTGGCAATGACATTACAGCTAATACCTTCTCAAACAAAGCTGAATCATCATCTCTTGAAATGAGAGGAACAGACAGACAGACAGAGAAGAAGAGAGGGATGTAAGTGTGAGGTGAAAGGAGGAGAGGAAGAGTGAGGGGGGATGGTTCGGGTTGTATCAATATTGCATGCGCTGAGCCAGCAGAGGATGCATACCCATCAGTGGGAGCAGCTGTCATGTATCAGTGATGCAGACTGTTCCTTAACTAGGACCTTGACAAGCAGTGCAGCCCTGACTGGCCATGTCCTGTCAGATATAGAAAACACTAATATATTTCCTTCCTGGGCCTGCATGGCCTCAAGGGTATTGGAGATGAATCTGGGTGATTATAAGATGTGACTTCCCAGAGCTTCCATCAAGATTTCTGTTGTTGATTTCTGCTAATGGAGAACAATTACAGTACATTCACCTCTCCGTTAGCACGTGGTTTATTGGGGAGCTCCTTCACAGAGGCCACTGTGACATTGTTATTGTCCTGCCGTCTGCAGGGCCACATGTAACTGAGAAGGGTGGAACTACAGATCAAGCAATTGGAGCTTTAGAGTATCAACCTAAATGGCTGCTGCATACATCCGCTCTGCTTTACATTGTCAGCCCGGGACTGAAGACAGGACAGGTGCATGGACATACAGATTCCAGACCTGAAAGATTTACTAAAGACATTCTTACAAGCAGAAACCACAGGTTCAATTTAAACTTTCATAAAGTAAGTGAAAATTCACTTCGATGCTAAAGGCTGGAAGCAGAAAAGTCTGCGTGAGAGAGGTTTTTACTTCTTTTTTTTTTATCTCAAACTACTTCATGACTAATAAACGTGTAAATAGGGCTTTTACGTATGCGCAGGTGATATCCAAATTAAGTTTATGGCAAACATTTAACACAGACTTTGTAAGAGGCTACTCACCACTCCAAGTAACACTAGTATGAAAGCGGAATTCATCCTGTACGTCCTTGTCATCCTCACTGAAGGGTCAATCGGATTGGATGCGACGCAGCAAGATGCGGGTCTCAGTCACTTCGAGGCGAAATAAACTCTGCTGTCATCGCTGCCCTTCTTTCTAAGTTAACTTCTTGGTTCTAACAAACTATCCTGGTAACTCTTCGCTACCAAGTGTGTATCGTAAGTCACTAAGTGCAGATGCTGTGGCTGCACGCAGGATCCAGTCAGTGTAAAAAGTCGCTCAGATTGACCCGCTGAATATTCGGCTCCGATGCGCTTTTCTCCAACTGGGCTCATATGACGGACGCGCTCAGCTCAACGGCTACAGGGGAAGAAGCCATCTCACTCTCCACGCCCACTACACACACACACACACACACACACACACACACACACACACACACACACACACACACACACTGCACACACGAACATGCTCTCTCTTTAACAGCTTCAAACACGCACTAGGATGTTCTTGGTAAGTCGGACAAATCAACCACCTATAACGTTAATCGCCTGACAAATTAAGTTTTGCGTAATTCATCCATTTAGCAAGTGGTTCACAGACTGTGTCGTGCCAACTGAATTTAAGGATTTAAATGTAATTTTTCTCCAACTTTTACTAACTAGTTCACTTTTCCCAAACTGAAGGAGATCCAGCAGATTGCTGTCTGTTTCTACCTGGTGACTTTTAGTCTCCTTGAAGATTGGACTGACCCTGTTTTACTGCCTATCAGTGAATGCACCTTACACATATACCTGGGATCCACACAGGTATGCGTCCACTGATATTTGCCGCAGCAAACGTGCACATTGTATAAGAGTATGATGTTGTTATCACCCCTGAATCTCTCTTCTCATCATTCCACAGCCTAAATTAAGATACAAAACAATCATTATAATCCTGCAGTGCTTTTTTCTTAAACGTTACGCTGAGTGAAATCACAGGATAGGACAGAAACACTGTTTCCTTTATGCATAAAAAGAAGAAAGCTACTGTTGGATTACATTGACACCTGAGGCCAGGTGTCAATGTTGGCCTGATTTAAACCAGGGAGCATGCCATGTGATCATGACTATACATGCCACCCTGTCGAACGTGTTGATCTAGGGTGACCAGATTTCAGTTTGTGAAAAAGAGGACACTTCGTTCCGGGGGGGGGGGGGGGGGTAGCCCTAGTGTGCAGCATGCCGTGAACTTACATTTACGTTGAGATCGGTCGACCAATGACAGTTCTCTCTACAGTCAGAGCTTGCGCAAGAAGGTGGAACGTGGGGGAGATACCATTTCCAAAACTTGTAAGGGGGTAATAACTATTTTCCCCGACGTAGCAAAATCCCGGACGTTTTTGGAAAACCTGCCGGACGCTTTTTTTAGGTCTCGAAAAGAGGACATGTCCGGGAAAAAGAGGACGTCTGGTCACCCTAGTTAATCTAAAAGATTGACAACGTTGTTTGTGAGTTTTGCGGTTTATTGTGTCACCGTGTCATGTTTGTGCATGGTCCTCACAAAATGAATTTCCCTGAGGCAAGATGAATGATTTCATATCACGTAGTTGAAATGGATTTCGCTGTAATTGTGGTGCAGCCCCACCACTTAAAGGACAAAGTAGATACAGAGACATACAGGTGCAGGGAAATCTTTGTGGGCCATACATGGGCTCAGTAAATCTGCTTAAACTAAAGTGTGTTACACACACAGGATTGCCATTTAGGTTGAGGCCTAATTTTATATTCCAGACAGAGAAAATGTCAATATTATAGTATATGTACTTTACAATCATTAAAATGGTTTAAAGATGATTAGATTGTAAATCTGTGATTTTGGCAAACATGACACCTGACAAAATGTAACTCCTCCAGTAGTTTCTCTGCACAGAGTGGTTTTAACATTAAAGAATGAGGTTTCTGCCTTGCATCATATTGATGAGACAGTGATTTATAGAGAGCATGTAAGGACTGAGGGCAGTGGGGGACATGGGGGCAGCGGGTGAGGAGGGAGAGGAAGCTGGGTTGCTATGAGTAGATAGATTATTCATGAGAGAGGGAAACAGACAGACAGACAGAAAGAAATCAAATCAGTTTCAGAGTCACTTATGTGGGACAAAATAGATTAATCTAATTTTCAGTGTGCCCCATGTAATTTATCATTTGTGATGTAATGCCATTTACAAAGAGAATCACTATTTATTCAATCTGAAATCACTCTGAAAATGTTGATGCTGAGATGACTTAAAGACTACTTGCAATATCAGTACACTAAAGTAAGTAAGCTAAAAAACAAGCACTTCTCGCTATGTAATAAGTGGTACTCATTAGATTGGAGACTATACACAAGTAATAGTGGCACAAATGGCTACATGAGTTTATTTGGTTTGAGAATATATTTTCTGTACAATTTAATCTAACTAAACAACTTTCTGGGAATTTATAAAAATCAAAGAAACAAATCAAAGCTGATAAAAAAAAGCCATAAAGGTCATGGTAAATTACGAAAAGACTAATAGAAACAAAAAATAAGCAGTTAAATCTATACTCTTTTCATGGATTTGCTTCTATATCTCAATGAAAGAGTCCTTTTCATGATCATTTCTGAGTGAGTAATGATGCATGCTCTTTCCCCTCTAAATGCCTAGAAGTTTCATTTGAAAAAAATAAAAGTATTATATTAAGTTATACGGATCTAAAACAGCCAGCCAAGCACTTTTTTGCTTGGTCATTTGCCAGTCTGTGTTTACTGGAGGAATAAAAAAGAGGGAAGAGGATCAATACATCTTTATGTAAATCTGCATGTGAAAACCACACTGTATCCATTTTGTCCCGTAGACACAAAGGTCTGGACTCACTCTCATTCAGTCACACACACACACACACACACACACACACACACACACACACACACACACACACACACATACATACACTGACCATCTGTCACCAGGGAGTGGACAGAGGATGGGTGGTCCAGGAGACATTCACTGTGTCTTGTGTGTGTGTGTGTGTGTGTGTGTGTGTGTGTGTGTGTGTGTGTGTGTGTGTGTGTGTGTGTGTGTGTGTGTGTGTGTGTGTGTGTGTGTTGGTTAGCGTATATGTTTACATCAATCTCCGTCTTGGTAAGCTTACCATGCTGGTTCATGTTTATATCTTATGATTTTATCTCCCATGCACACACAAGTATCCATCTTCGACATGTGAACATTGTTTTTCTTTTCACCAACACTGACCACCTGTCACTCATGCAGCAACATCAACAACAGAGGAGCCCAAACAGCTCCGGCAATGTGATCCACAGCCTCCGCGCAAGTTTTTCTTCTAATGCACTGTATTAGTAGAAGAGGCATCATATGACGAGCCAAGGAAGCCCTTAAATTACTCTGAGAGCACTCACACCAATAACTGGCATGAGAGTGATATCGTGTTGTGTTCAGAGAGTACTGCAGTGCATTCCTTTTATGTTGTGTATTCGGTAAACAACTTCAAGTTCAACAAACCAGCATCATTATGGGCATTAAGGGCCTGGGCTGGTGAGGCAGAGTAGATATCTTTTATTTCACTGTGTGGCTGCTGTAGGGATAAAACAGTTGGTCTCATGTTGTGCCAGAGTGAACGTTGGACAGGCCAGATGGCAACGCACCCCTCTTCTTCCCATGGGACTCCCTCATCTGCGCTTTATTGATCTGATCTGTCTATCCCCTTTTTCTATCTCTTTACTGTACACCCTCCCGCTCCTGTTCACTAGCTGCCACAACTCATAGAAAAAGGTATACGCTTTCTATCTTGTTTTATTTAATCAGATGAGATTTTTAACCTTTTCTTGCACCCAACTCGTCATATACAGACGCTTGGTCAGTGCCCCTCAGCTTCTTCACACAGGCGCACAGCGCTTTCAACTAACTCCAAAGTAAACCCACCCGCGTCATGCTCAGAGCAACTGACGTAGTATTAAGAACAAGATAGTCCCAACTAGCACAGGTGGGATTGGAGATGGATGGGTCAATCACACCACTCCAGTATTATGCTGAAGTCCTCCGCACACTCAATACGGAATATACAGTCAAGGCAATTAGGCTGTACACACTTTGTACACTCAACACTAAGGCTTGTATCGTTAACAATAAGGCCACTCACACAACTACGCTGCGAAAACTACGCCCTGCAACAGAATACGCACAGCACACTCTCTCTAACCCAACGCAAAAGCACTGCTCAAACCCGACACACAGACCTTGGCTCTGCTTCTTATAGTTGCCGTCCTGGTATCCAAGAAGAGGAGAGAAGATGTCCTGCTTTAATCCAGGTTCTGAAAGGCCCTGGATCAAAGGGTCCACAAACAGACCTGAAGACAGGCTTGCTTTGCATTTGGAAATGCAAATAAAATAAACGGTTTCTGATTCTGATTCTGATACTTAAACGCCCATTGTGATCTTCAGATCTTTGGCTCTAGGGGGTAGTATTTAGAAAATGTTCTATGTGGTCCATTTAGTCTGTTTTATATCCCCTATAAATTGATTTGGGTTCTTATGGACTAAAGACCCAGAAGATTTTGCTGTTAAGACTTTCAGGGAGTCTCATGTGTCAATCAAGGGGTCTCAGACAGTGGCTATGCAGAGCGTCATAGTTTGAAGCTCATAGGGCCACTGAACAAGCCTCAGAATTTTAAATGTTGGGAGGGAGAATATGTTGACAAATGCAGTGAAATTAAGCCAGCCCCCAAAATACAAATGTAATAACAGAAACAAATATGTGTTTCTATTACAGATCAAGAGGCTTCTTCTCTGAACGCTGTTATTTCAAAATTGTACTATAACCATGAGCCTTATTCAATTCCCTCCAAAACTCTCAATGAATGAATAAATGCATGAATGAGTCTCCTCTGTTGTAGAGATTGGGACCGTTCAACTGTGACCTGACCTGAACCCAGAGGCAAGGCCAGTCCCATTGAGTCATTGTCATGTTTAAGGCGTGTGTACCCGTTGATATACAGTCGCGTCTGTACTTCCATCCAGCATGATATCCAGGCATGTGTCTAAATGCTTGCCCTCACTGGATCAATAGAAACAAATATTGATTTCAAAGTTTTTTGTTTTTCTGTTGCTGAAGAGAGCCAACATTGATGGGTATTTTTCTGGGGGCAGAACAGGCATTTTATTGATCTGACAAAGTTCGGTAAAAATGAGCCGCAGGCTGTTAACTGTCAATGCAGCCGATTATGCAGTCAGAGAAACACACATTTGTCCAATATGAAGCAAGCACATGCACTCACAAACACGATAGTAACCTTTACCCATAGACATCACGTAGGTACAGGAAGCTGTATGTTGTACTGTATCACTGTGAAAGCTGAAATGTGATGTAATGTAATGACCCAGTGGATCTGTTAAGTAGATTCAAAAATAAAATGTTGTACATACATTTTGGTTCATAGATTTGATCACTTAAAAAAAATGAAAAAAAAGATGGCATGACAATGACTCTGAAAATGTTATAGTAACAAATTGAACCATTGAATAAAGTAAAACTTTTAAATGATGATAATCATTATTATTAAAAAAATAAAAGTGTCTCTTCTCTTTCGATGATCTGGTTGACGGTGTTTGGTGTAGTTTCTCTTTTTGCAGCTATGTATACCCTTTATAGACTATTAGTTTTGTGTGTGAATATTAACATTCAGCCTGGAAATAAACTGTCGGCTGTATGTGAAACGAAAGAATCAATGTCTTGCTCATAGATTTCAGATTTCATACACAGTGATGATGACGCTGCTGCCATGACTAAAGCAATGCTGCCACCTGCTGAGCAGAGGACGCTGCTCCGCTCAGAGATCCCAGTCGTTCAGACGACACTCAATGTGAAAGCACACAGCTCATGTTCTGCACAATATGCTGAGCTCTCAGTAGACCACGAACACTTTGACACTTTGATCACTTTGAACACTTTTGAACTTGGACACTTCTGAACACTGTAACCATTCACCTGGTGCAATATCCAACACGTGCAATACGTTTAAGTACGTTTATATACTTTTTTTAATTCAGTCTGTATATTTAATATTCTTCTTTACTGTTTTTTATTGTTTTCTATTACTGTTTATTTCTATTACTTGATTTTTTTATCTTTTATTCACTTGTGAGCAATGCTGCTGTAATCCTGTAATTTCCCCACTGCGGGACTAATAAAGGATGATCTTATCTTATTTTATCATTTTTAAGTTTATGATTTTTATCAATACGTAAATATTCATATCTATGGAAACCAGCTTCTAATATGACATACTTTAGAGGGGTTATTCTGTAGTTTGTCATTAATGGTTAATAAACAATCCATCCATCCATCAGCAGGTTTCTCTCCTCCCTTGATCACCTGACGTCTCTTGTCGTCAGCCTCCTGCCTGCCTGCAGCAGAGGACAACTTCCCAGATGCTTTTTGAGCGATCATTGCCTTGCCGTCTACCTGTTTCCTCCTCTGACTACCTGTTGCGGATGTCCTGCCTTCTTGCCTGCTGGTTCTTGGAGCTGTTGTTGCCTGATCCTGCCCGCCTGCCTGTAAGCATCTCTAAGGCTGATCCATACCAGTACAATTCCTTTTAACTATTGCTTGATTGGTGAAAATATGAGAACGACTCACTCATTCAAAAGGGTTAGGCCTGCTCTCCGTCTTGTATTTTTCTGTCAGGGCCGAGATAAACGACGTGTAGACCCCACTGATTCTCTCTGACCTCTTCACATTGTCGATGAAAGTACAATGTCTTTAGTAGAAACAACACATGTTATGTAGTGCATGTATAGTACATGTATAGATTACAACAATGTGAGGCATCTTTATGCTCTAACTATCCTCAGTAGTTGTACCTTCTTTTTAAAATGTACATTTTATGACGTATTATCAAGAAAATGTCTTTATTTTTCAAAAGAAGTAACTATTATGTTTTTATTCAAAGGATCCCTCTGAGTCTTGTGATATTGAACTTCCTGTCAAACAGTTGTAATCTACAACAGCTAATCATATGTTGTTTGTAAAATGGTGAACTGTAACGATTATAATATCAAAGTATCATAAAATGGAAATACATGAAGTGCAATTATAGCATTTGTTTTCCTTTTTTTTTAAATATAATTTAGAGCTAAATAAAGATCTGATCTCCAGCTGCAGACTTTGTTGATTTGTGATTGCTGCTATTGTTCTGCTCATGTTGGCTTGTTGCCATACATTCAGTAGATTAACACTCCCCGCTGTCGTCAGTATACCATCAAAATAACCATGAGTCGTCAAAGCACCATGCACACACAGCAACTCAGTTATGGCTCATCTGGCTCAAACCTCAGGGTCAAATCTCTTCCACTGGACTTTAATTGTTAAATAATTATGATGTGATTCTATTAGTAGCATTAGTATATGAATATTAGTCTATGAGTGACAAGTTACTGCCAACCGCTGCTGCGTTTTATGTGTCAAGACACATATTGATATGAAAATGTGGGCTACCATTAAAGGTATGTTGTGTCCTGTGTCACAACCAATGGAGACTGAGCAAAATGATCCATTATAACAGTGATTCTCAACTGGTGGGTCGCGACCCACTAGTGATGGCGCTGCCTGCATGACAGGAAAAAACTCTGGGGTTGGGAGGAGAATTGAGTGCTGCTTAATTTTCTGTAAAGCACAATATTTTTCAGTATTTACCTACTGATGAGGTAATCACAAGAGAAGTTAATGTTGTATATATGAATACTTTTGAATTCCACTTTTGTTTAATTTTTTTTTAGTTAGTGGAAGAGCTGCTCCTCAACACAGTGACGTGTTCCACAGTAAAGTGTTTGTCATAGATTCGGTGAGTGTGTGTTCTCAGTTAAAGTTAGGTCATTTCAGTCTTTTTGAAACTACTTCTTAGTTGTTGGACTTTTTTGTTTGTGCATGAAAGCTGTTGAGTCTGTTTAAAAATAGCTGAAGATTCTGAATTGTTATATATGTTGTAATACCTCGTGTCCTGAAGATGCAGTTTTAGTTTTTTAATTTAAATGCAGCTAATTGAGTGTAAAAGGGAATAGTTCCCTCTCTATCATCGCCACCAGCTGCTCGTTTTGGTTATTAAACTTGTTTTTGTGTTAGCATACATATCCTGTACTATCTCAGGTTCAAACTGCACCATCTTTTCATTAAATACATTGGAGAAGTTGAGAATGTTCCTCGATTTGGGTCGCGGCTTGTCATTCAGGGATGATAGTGGGTCCCGGAGCCAGACCAGTTGAGAACCACTGCATTATAACATAATTCTGTTTATATAACTACGGTTGCATCACAAATGACAAGTAGCTGCTGGTGTCCTCTATTTACAGTTTTTACAGTGTCAATGCATGTTTACTAAACATTTCAGTGGAACTAGACTGCATTTGTTGAATTACAAGCATGAGGTTTGGTCAAATAATCTAGATATTTAGAATATTAATCTGCAGACTACATCTGATCACAACTGATGAGTTGATTCTCAGTGAAATTGTGAATCTCTTCACAACTTCTATGACATTACACTTTGTTGTTTTCTACCGAACTATAGCACAGGTTGTTTGTTGTTGCAGGATTTATTTATTCTTTTGACATAAATGTAATTTTGTGGAAAACTGTCTGCTTACTGTATATGACTTTACATAAAAGATTAAACTTATTTATTTATTTATTTTCAGTGAGCACGAAAAAAAAAGAAAAAGATTTGTATCTAAGAAATATTTCCTAGTATTGATGATGAAAAAACATTTCGACCATTTCAACCCATGACAAAACTTCACAGGACAGGACAGGAACTTCACTATTAATTAGTAATTTTATATTGCTTTCACCAAAGTAAATTATCTGAATATTTACTCCAGCATTGAGCTGCAGGCAATGTTGACAAACTGTTTGTTCGAAAAGAAACATTTTGAAATGAGTATTTAGTCAAATAATGGAAACATTTGCAGTTATTATTTACTGAATGTCAACATACCTCAAAGATATTAAATAATTCAAAGCTTTTGTTAAATGTGTGGTAAGCAACATACACTGCAGCTTGTATGCAGGCGTTCTTTGATATCTGCTACCATATTTCTTTCGTCATTTTCTATCAGATATCTGAAAGAATGCACATGGGATTATTTGTGCTGTAAATGTATGCATGTGTGCAGCCATGCATGTTTAAATACAAACATGCAACATTTGTGTGTGTGTGTGTGTGTGTGTGTGTGTCTGTGTGAGTGATAATCTCAGGTAAAATCTCTAACAGATGCAACTTCACAGTGTCAAAGTTACTGCATTGCTGGACATCCAAATGTCACTAAAGTTATGGTTACAATATGGTTAAATGTGCTGTTTTTTCACTTTAACAGGTCTGAGTGTGTCTTTTACATCTCTTTCAGAGGGTAAGTCACATGTTTTGCCAGCAGTGTCATATTATAATGCACACACAGGTGACTAATTCAAAAACTGTCTTGATCTCATTTCCAGTCGACAGATGAACAGATACAAGATGTTGACCATTGTAAAAGGAGAGGAAGAGAAGAAAGATAAAAGTCGTCTTCATCCAAAGGTTTGCTCTCCACCCCGGGGGTGTTGAAGGTGAGTGTGCATGCCCAGCACCATAATCCAAGTCTTTGTTGTCCTCCCAAATAAGATAAGATGCTGGTTTGATAATGACACAGTGCGACTGGTTTTCTGCACACACCAAGTCATTGTATTTACTATCAATATTATGTGTGAGCCCAAAACACATGTCTCTGTTGGACGTGTGGGTCAGAGAGAATAAGAATGTTCATATCAGTGTTGTGTGTCTCAGTCCCTCAAATGATCAGGTATCACGCACACACACACACACACACACACACACACACACACACACACACACACACACACACACACAGAAGCAGCTTTAAAGAGGAGGTGTTTATAAAGTCATGCTTTTTGCCATTCTGGGGTCAGTCTCTTGCCACTGCTGAGTGCCTGCAGGAGGTAAGTGTCACTTTTTCTGCTACAGCTATGAATTGTATCTGTGTAATAAAACAAGTAAAGCTGTAACTTGAAAGCATTAAATATATATGGAAACTTCTTGTTACTTTACTTTATTTTATTTTGTTATGGCCAATGTTGCAGTAGGAAATATTTTCAAAGATTAATGCGCTCTCTTTTGTCTTTCTGAAGATATGCTTGTACTACAAAGCTTTGCAAACATTTGTCTAGAAAGTAAGGCATTGGATTTTGCTAATTTTATAAATTAATAATGTGGGAAAATTGAGGAGGAAACATCATTACTAAATGCCGAGCAATAATACTGAGATTCTCAATGATCCAAATCCTGGTGACACAGACATTAAACCTGAGAGGCAAAATATCTTGGCGTGTGCAGTTATGTTTTATTAAGGAAGGTTAAGTGCTGATTCACCACTGTGCGGGTAGGATGGCCTGCTTTGGCCACCTGTAGGCTCTGTCATTGGTACACCTTCATTTATAAGGCAATCCTTGGTCTGCTCCCAAACTACCTGTGTGTTTTCATCATGCAGAGAAGTGTCGGACAATACTCTTTGCGTTCTCAGGACTTTTTTATGCTCACTGTCCCAAGTGCCAGAACGGAAATGTCTCACAAAAACATAACACACACACACACACACACACACACACACACACACACACACACACACACACACACACACACACACACACACACACACACACACACACACACACACACACACACACAGTCCAGTGGGTCTAATCTGAATTTTCCACCCCTTTGCTCAACTGTGTTTTGGAAATAAATAATTCTGTTGTCTCAGACAACTTCAGCTTTCCGGTCCAAACTCAGATAAATTATTCTTCATTCTTTACAACTTTCATGCAAAACTTTGAACAGGCAAAGTTAAGATGAACGATATTATTTTTGGATTGCCAAAATCCACCCAAACACACATATTTCATTCCATCTTTAAAATGTGTATGAACGTGAATTTGAAGCTCATATGGAGAACATATTCTCAGTGAATAATTGATATATATGTGCTATTGGATCAAAACAAAAGTCTTATTGTTTATTAATTGGGTCCATTGTGTCTGTTCCAGCTTCGTGGAGCACCAACGCCAACCCCAGTGTGAAGTGTCAGGTAAGGGGCAAACACACACACACTCACACAGTATGCCAACCCCAGGCACACAACATGTATTGATACTCCAAACAAGTCTAAGGTGAGCCGTCATTCATGTTTGCCCCGGAAACAGAGCATAGAGCCGCTGGTTGTTGAGGCTGGACAACCAACATGTTTACCCTATAGACACACGCAAGTGTCACCAACTTTCCACATAAGCCTGAACCATATCCACACTGGCGCTGCAAAGATTATAGAAATAACAGTATTTCATGTGACATTCAACACCCAAAATATCATCAGTGTGTCTGTAATGTAGTGAAGCATGAACGTGGTTTTATCTGATCCTGCTCTGAAGGGAGCGTATCTCTCTTAGGGGCCATAAGGCATGCACCATTATATCTCTGTTGCTGTCTGCACCCACAAGTATAACCTTTGGCTGAAGGCAACACGCTGAGAAATATTCAGTAAGGTTTGTTCAAAGTCGTTCTGGGAAATGTAGGAAATCCTAAAGTGATGTACACATAGAAGGATGTATTTTCTTGGGCTTTTTTTCTCTAGCGTAATTACTCTTGATAAAAGATTAAACTGAATACCTGAAATGAAAATGAAAATATTAACATCACATACACAGAAACAGATAAGCCATCATCTAATCATTTTTATTAAATTTATTTCATTAACATTTTGCATCGTTGTTTTACCCATTTGACTCTTTCTCTGTGATTTGCTTTCTTGTTTTTACTGTGAAGCATTTTATAATTGAGTGTAATCATATCAGTATCATTATTATCACCATCACAAATAGTATATTACACATGGTACCTTATTCATGAGGTGTCATCTGCATTACAGCTATTGATACATCTAGTAGTAGTAGAAATAAGTGTCACCTTATTTATAGACAGAGGCTATGTTTGCTCACATTTGTACATTGAAACAATTGAAAATTACTTTCCGTGGGTAGTGGTTCTTTGTTGAGCTGCAGGATATTAAGACAGATTTAAATAATTTGGTGCTAAAAACACTGCAACTTCATAAGACAGGATGAACAATTACAGCAACCAATAAATCCTTTCAACGCACATAAGGGCATTGGGGTGTTGCTTTCAGTCAGACTTGAAATAATGTGAACCATCCTTTAACCTAAAAAGTATTTACATGTATTTGATATAACAGCCGTTTTCCATCTTCAGGTTAGACAGAGACAAAATATTCACTCCCAGTGAAGGAAGTGGCCAGTGAACCCACAGTTGTTCACCACATGTTCAGACTGTAATTATGGGAGGTTCAAGTTTAATTCATCCACCTGCCTCATCCAGATTTGCACTCTGTCTCACAGACAGAAGCATGTTTTGCGCTTGTGTCCGACATTCATGTTCTTATCAGCCAGTGTTTACTTCTGTCTATCTCTGGGCCTTCAGAGGTGCGTGGAGCTGAAGGAGCTAATGAAGGACCCAAAGCAACAAAGCTACTGGCAGGAGACGGGCAGATGGGCGGGCTACGAGGAGAGCTTCGACGCTCAGGCCGGGGTCTGGGCATCCTCGAGCATCTCCTACCTCACCTTCAAGAGCCTCATCCAGCTCCGACGCACCATGAACACAGGTAAGAGGAAAATCTCCGAGAAAATAAAGAGTTTGTAAACCAATATGTATATATACAACTATTGTCATTGATAGAAAGTAAAGAAGGACACACAGTACTAGTCTTGAGGGAAATGTTAGGCGCTTTACTTGTGTAATTCCAGTTTATGCTTCTTTACGCCACTACTTTAAATGTTGCAGCTGGTAAAGTGGTGGCTAAATCTGACAACACTAGAGACAACTGGGTATTTCAATCTATCATAATGCATCATAATGTATTTGTTGATTATATTTTTTGTAATTATAATCTGAATTTGCAAAGAGTAAAAAAGTACAATATTTCCATCTGAAGCTTTTATTTTTTTAATTCTCAGCGTAATGTTGTTCTACACATATTGTTATCTCACTAACCCCCCCCCCCCCCTATTTTCCAATATGTTCCTTTGTCAAGGTGTGACTATTTTCAACTGTGAGGAACGAACACTGTCCGGCATCGCAGAGAAGATGGTCACTGAGATGGTTAACAAGAAGGAGATCAGACCTGGGGACCGAGAGGGAGTGCTGAAATCTCTGCTTCAAAACCGCAGGTATCCTTCCAAGACATCACCCAACAATGACTCAAACATAAATGACCTACATTTATGATGCTGTTGCCCAAAGCTGCTCAGAGAAAGTTGAACCCAACACGCAACTACTGTGGAGATCAAACTTGCAATTATGAAACACTGTCTCTGACCACCAAACCACTGCTTTAGCCTTTAGTAAAGGTGACCGATGTGTACTGTAGTTACCTCACACTTATAAAGGGTCTATACTCTCACTGTTGTTCAATAAGGAAAGTAATCTAAATAAAACACGTCTGTGTAATTTAGACCTAAGACCAATTGTAAACAAATGTGCACACTCCTTACTCCTTTACTTGCGACTGCCAGAGAATAATTGAATTGCCTTCAGTTTGACACAAAAACAAGCAAAGACATGTACCGTTTTCTTCCTGCAGCCAATCAGATGACCCGGAGAGCCAAGTCCTGACTGATGGGGTGGAACTGCAGACGTTTTCAGTCAAGGACAGAGTAAGTTTTTACACTGATGAGATTATTTATGTGATGGTGATAACATGACTTGATATCATAACAATGGTGAGATGATGGCAGTGAAAGGTGAAAGTGATGAATGCCATCAGTCCATAGAGAAAGTACGTTCAGGAGTAAAGCTTGTAGAGGTTTATGTTTCTTTTAGATGCATACATTCAAATTCTTTTGTTCTGACAAACATTTCCACAGTTTATTTAAAATGTCTGCACATAATGCTTTACCTATATCCCTAGTGAAGCTTATTAAAGTTAAAGGGCTTTTTTCAAGAAACACAGATTATCAAGGCAAGTAACACAGGCATGATATAGTGATACTTACACATGACGGGGATAGGCAAGACACATTAACCCACTTGGTCTGCTCACTCTGTGTTCGTTTAGAGGGAGGAATCTGACCGCGTTGAGGCCTCCATGGTGCTCGTAGGTAAGCCAGTGTTTGCATGGTTCTCATTTAGGATCTGGAGTACAGTATGCCTGTTTGTTTCTGCAGAAGCTTTTCTATCTGTTTGTACCAGGAGCCTTGGACTTTCTAGAAAGGCCTACAGTCGTGTTTGTGCGTCTGAAGGATGCTGTGGAGCTTGACTCTGCCATGGAGGCCCCGGTGCCTGTACGATTCGTCTTTACTCTGGTTGGCCCGAGCAAGACTGACATGGACTACCGCGAGACCGGCCGTGCTATGGCAGCACTGATGGCTGACAAAGTGAGTTACGGACACTTTCTCTCTGCAGATCTAAAACGCCTGAGCAGTGATACAATACAAGAATATATGATGACTATGATGTGAAATATCCAAGGTGGTCTAAGTTCGACTAGCTGAACAAGTCAAAGTCTTCATTTTATTCAACATAAATTAAGCCAGTTTGGGATTCAAGTACCACAACACTTTAATTTAGATTTTTCAGATACTGCCTGAAGAATATCTCTGACTACACAGGATGTATTGTTGCAAAACACTCCAAACTATTCAAACTTGGTAGACAAAAGGACTGTTGAGAATGTGGACTACAAATCTGCACCAAAGTTATTGATTATATGAAACAGGTATGCAAAGCTTGTGACCCTGCAGGTAGCATTTGACAGTCCTAATATCTCCTCTATCTCCATCCCAGGTGTTCAATCAGGCAGCGTTTCGGGCAAAGAGCGCCCGTGAACTGACGGACGCCGTGGCTGACTTCATGAACTGCAGCATCGTCATCCCGCCCACAGAGATCCAGAATGAAGAGATGCTCAGCTCCATTATCAGCTTTCAGAAGAAACTACTGCAGGACAGGATCCAGTCCTCTGATCCCGTCATCCGGCAGCACTCCAAACCTCGCAAAGGTGAGTGCTATCAACACACACTCAACACTACAGGATAGAGTGGTCGTCGTATAAAGCTCTGGGGTTAAACAACACACATAAACAAAATTGAAATTGTTTCCCCTCTAGTTTCCATCTCTTCTGGTCCCCCACCTGACGACCCCCTGTCCCGTACTGGTCACCCATTTGGTGGGATGATACGAGACATAAAGAAACGCTATCAGTACTACAAGAGTGACATCACAGATGCTCTTAACGTCCAGGTCCTTGCTGCCGTCATTTTCATCTACTTCGCTGCCCTGTCTCCCGCCGTCACCTTCGGAGGACTGCTGGGTATGTGTGCATATTTTTTGAGACGTGGTGTTGCTGTTGCATGCTATAATAATACGTTGCCCTCATCTTTGCCACTACAGCTGATAAGGTGGACAACATGATGGGCGTTTCAGAGCTCCTCATCTCCACTAGCATTCAGGGGATAATCTTCTGCTTCATCGCTGCTCAGCCCGTCCTGGTCATCGGTTTCTCTGGTCCTCTGTTAGTATTTGAGGAAGCCTTCTTTGCTGTAAGTTATTGCACTGATTCATTGAGGTGAACTATCTCTTTTCATCTATATAATGCCACTGAAGTTAATGCTAAAAACAGATTTTCTGTAATATATATTTTACTTTTTCTACTTTAATTTGCTTGGTCAGAGTACAACTCATTCCCAGTTTCCTTCATTCAGTTCTGCAAGTCCCAGGACATTGAGTATATTGTTGGCAGAGTGTGGGTCGGATTGTGGCTGGTCATCATTGTGGTGATCATTGTGGCCTTTGAGGGCAGCTTCCTGGTGCGTTTCATCTCCCGTTTCACCCAGGAAATCTTCTCCATCCTCATTTCCCTCATCTTCATCTATGAAACCTTCGCCAAGCTAGGGAGGGTAAACCGTCTTCATCCATTTCACACATTTCATCTGTCCAAATGTTCCTTTCTGTGAACAGAGTGCTGTCTCTCAAGGCCAGATTATAACATTTCTTTATCTACTCTCTGACCTCTTTAGATCTTTAAGGCTCATCCGCTGATTCTGAATTATGATCATCTGAATGCAACTCTACAAAATCCCTGGCATCCAAAGATGGAAGAGTTGGTCATGTACGACAACACTACCGGCAACATGACTGTCATGGTCAACACAATTAAGCCATCTTACCCCAATACAGCCCTGCTCTCCATGTGCCTCATGTTAGGCTGCTTCTTCATTGCATTCTTTCTGCGTCAGTTCAAGAACGGCACTTTTCTTCCTGGAAAGGTGAGTTTGTGTCAACAGGCCATTACCAGATTGTTTCAGTAAAGTCAGTGAAGAGTTTATTTATGTCATCAGCTGTTTAATACAATTCTTAACTCTGTAATAGTTGATCTGATCTGTGCCATACCAGGTCAGGCGTTTGCTTGGTGACTTTGGTGTGCCTATTGCCATTTTCCTCATGATTGTCGTGGACTACAGCATTGATGATACCTACACTCAGGTTGGCTCATATAAAAAGGTTTTGCTTGCTGTAACAGTTACTGGCCATTAAAAGATGCCTTCTTAATGTGCTTTCAGTGTAAGTTCACAGTGCTCTTTCTGTGCAAAAACATATTGAAAATCTGAAGCCAATATTTATATACAAATGAATCAAATCAAGTGAATATCTGACAAAGTTAGTCATTTTATCATCACTTGATTTGATTAACTCAGACTTCTTAGGCCTCATATTATCTCCAGATAGACTTGATTTTTGTCCGCCATCACGTCCATTGATAATGCACATGAAAGGGACCTTTTAATGTCCAGTATGCACATCTGCACAATAGTGTTTTAAGACAGAGAATAATTGTCAATCCATCTTTTAACAGTTAGATTTAATAGATCTACTCAAAAACTGGTGGCTTTCTTGACAGAAACTAGCGGTTCCCAAAGGTCTGACGGTGTCCAATCCATCCAAAAGAGGTTGGCTCATCAACCCCTTCGGAGAGCACAAGGCTCTCCCCGTGTGGGTGATGTTCGCATGCTGTGTCCCGGCCATGCTCGTCTTCATTCTGATCTTTCTGGAGTCTCAGATCACAACGTGAGTCATTACATCTGAACAACAATATCACTCACTGGAGTACCAACCTCAGAAAGTCTTCACCAAACTTGATTCCTATGTTACATCTGTTAACAGTCTGATTGTGAGTAAGCCGGAGAGGAAGATGATCAAAGGCTCAGGGTTCCACTTTGACTTGCTGGTTTTAGTCGCCATGGGAGGGCTCAGTGCAATATTTGGAGTGCCGTGGCTCAGTGCTGCCACGGTGCGATCTGTCACCCACGCCAACGCTCTCACCGTCATGAGCAAAGGACCAAAACCTGTGATTGAGAAGGTGATGGAGCAGAGGGTCAGTGGCATTCTGGTGGCGTTGCTGGTTGGTAGGTGCTGTCTAATCATCTATCTTTTTTTTTTTTTTTTTTTACAAATATACAGGTCTGTCATTAAAACAGAGTACACTTTGCTTTATCTGAATGTCATTTTGTGTCAAGGTCTGTCAATTCTGATGGAGCCGATCCTTAAGATGATTCCCATATCGGCATTGTTTGGGATCTTTCTCTACATGGGAGTTACCTCACTCAATGGCATCCAGCTGTGGGATCGTATGCTGCTTCTGCTCATCCCTAAAAAATACCACCCTAATGAACCCTACGCCACCAGAGTAAGAGTCCAATAACTAAAGTGAATGGATTGTTGCACTTCAGTTCAAATGCACCATATGTACCAGCATCTGTGTTATTTGAGTAATGGGCTTGAGATTAACAGCGTTCATATGAACTCATATCATTTGATGCTACATGTGTTGGCCACCATTAGAACCATGTTCAATCATGTGAATCTGATTAATATTTTGACATGTTGGCTACAGGTGAGCACAGGACGAATGCACTTGTTCACGGCCATCCAGATAGTGTGCCTTGCAGTTTTGTGGATCGCTAAATCCAGTCCAGTATCGCTCGCACTTCCCTTCATTCTCATCCTCACCATTCCTCTACGCATGTTTATGACTGGGCGTTTCTTCACTGAACTGGAAATGAAATGTGTAAGTGGATACCTCCTTTCATTTGACTAAATCAATGCAGATTGAAGCAGTATTTAAGCATTAATTTGTCTGTGTCCTTTGTGATTTAGTTGGATGCTGAAGACGCCAAAGTGACGTTCGAGGAGGAGCCAGGGCAGGATGTATACTGTGAATCTCAGATGCCGTTGTAGATGTCTTCCATGACAGCTATCATGCCAGAAATACTTTTATTTTAACAAATAGATGTTTATTTTATATATGACTCGAATGAATTTCATCCACCTATAAGCACAAACATGTTTTGAGTTGTTTCATGAAAAATTACTTTAGTGTCAATATGGATGAACATTAATATATTGTAATTATGGTCTTTGTCAAACATTCCTGAAGAGTGTTTAACCGTCACTTCGGTAATAAGCTGGAAATATTCATATAACATCGAAATTGTTTTACAAAAAGAAAGACATGAACATTTAGAAGAGGCACTCAAACATCAAATACAAAATCAATCATGTTTGCACTCAAAAAATGGATGGATTGGATGCTTGATGGAAAATATTGTAATTTTATTGCAGCCAAAATTGTATGTTTTTCCAAAGCAATCACACATTGAATGTAATGTTGTTCCACGTGCCACTTAAGTTATTGTTGATGCAAGCAAAGTGTAGATATTTTAGTGAAAGGAACGCCACTGTTAATTGATTGAGGGGAAAAGCTTGTGTGTTGTCAAGTGTGTATACATGTAGTGTGTTGCTGTCTTTGTGCCATCTCTCTGAATAATTAAAAAGGTACCTCCCAAAAGACCCATCCACTTAGTTTCATTAGGTGCAGTTTACTTTTGATTGGCCTTAAATAAACCCGGGACCTATCACATGTTCTGCCGATCCTGTCAGGTTCTGGTAAGAAAGAGTGGACCCAAGTGCCGTTGCAACAATTCAAAGTAAATTCATTGTCCAAAAAACAAAACTAAAGAACAGGCTTCAAAAATACTAACTTAAACAGAGAGGTTGGTAGGCATAACAAAAAAACAAGAACATGCTTACTCACACGGGCAGAGACACGGAACAGGGGAACAAGCAGTAAGACACAGTTCAACTCACGGGACATTCAACAGGGGTCACAGACAGGACAAAACAGTACACTCCGCCAAGGGGACAGGAGACAAACAGGGTTAAAATATGAGAGGAAGATAATGAGGCACAGGTGGAAAACAATGAGGGCAGCACAGGTGAAGGGAATACACAATCAGGGAACAGGGCAGACAGACAATCACGGACAATCATAGGGGCAGGAAGTGCCGGGAACACAGAGGACACACAAGACAAGGACTTCACAATAAAACAGGACACCAAACAAACCAACATCATAACATATCATATTTATAACTTTTTCTATAAGATTATTATCAATGATTACCTCTGACTTTGGCACGAGCATTAATGAACAATATCAATAAGACACCGGAGAAAAGCATACTAAAATGAAATAATGCACAGTAAATGATTATACAGACATATTTGTCCTTGGTAATTGAAGATATGTTAATGTGTTGAACAACTTTCGAGATATTTCGAGCTAACCTTAGAAAGTCAATGAATATTAAAAGTCAGGTGATAAACCAAAGTATATACATTGCAATGTTCTGTATTATATCAGTAGTCCGATGATTTCGTGCCATGAGTCAACACCCTCCATCCCAATAGGTGGTGCTATGTAACCTCCACACTGCTCGAACGCCAACATCCGCCAATAAACACAAGGACGAAGAAGAAAACGCTCGTTTCCGATTAGTTGCTCTCCAAGAGGAACGCGCCTACTAAAAATGGAGGTTAACAAACACTCGTGATTAATGTGCCTATCTGCAGCTCTATGTGTGTATTGACGAAGAACGTAACGAGCCCACTTAATGAATATATATTTAGGTTGAATATCGCTAGATTTTAGTTAATATTTTCGCTCATGTACAGTTAGCGGGAGTCACTTGGATCGAGTTTGCGTCCACTTAACTTAACCTGAAGCAAAATACTTCCACTGGAAACACGTTGTTTTGGGGTGGGAAATGGGTAAAAGTGGGACTGAAGAATCTGAAGGTATACCGAAATACATATTTTTTGTATAATGACTTGTATAACACTATATCAATTACCAACATGTGTTGTGCCGGGATTACCTTCTTGTGTTTTTCTTCCTGTGCTCTCACTAGGGTGGACCCAGGAAAACATCCAGCAGCTTCTTGCTGCGATGAAAGCATCCATCCCAGTAGATGCCAGAAGGCACACGTACAAAACAGGACTAAAAAAGATGGACTGGAATGTGGTGGCTTTCCCCCCGTTCTCTCCTGAAGCATGCCAAGAAAAGTGGAAACTGATTTTGCAGAAAGTGAGTCACAGTTTAGCTCTAAATGTACAGTTTCACCACTCAGTAGCTGGTCTGAGGCTTTCAGTCATAATCAACTAACTTAAGCAGATTGAGTAGCCCAGTTGTCAATGAAATGTAGATGTTTGAATCTGATACAGTGGTCTTATATGTTACACATTACCATTTGTATTATTGATTTGATGGATTTAGTCAAATTGAAGATTTGTTTTCTTCCTCTTGCTCAATGACACTTAAACAATAATAAAAAATTTCGATTAACTATGTAATGCAAAGAAACACAACAAACCATTTAGAATTTAAAAATATTTCTTGAAGTCAGTCTAATTAGTGTAATATTTGTAATGGTCTTGCTCAGGTGTGTAAGACTCGGACCCTCATAGAGCTCCTTGTTGATGCGGAAGATGTCATTTCCAACCCTGTCAAGAAAGTAAAGGTAAGCACAGCACAATCAAGACGGCTTCATGTTGTGAATACACAATTGCTCTGTGCGTGCACGTATATATTCTAAACACTGTTTGAGGTCATTGTTTCTATAATACAAATCTCCTGCAAAACAGTAATGACTCATCAGTCTTGAAACCTGCACTATGTGGAGCTCTCACCTGTACTATGGATAACGAGAGAAGTCTGGTGTATTACTGAAAGGTTGCTAACACAAGTCTAATAATATAACATGCTTCATTCTTTGATTTATTGCGGCTGTAGCTCATGGGGAGACTAGTCGTTCTGAAACCACAAGGTAGCCGGTTCAATCCTTGGTCGACCCATAGTTTGCATGTGTCCTTTGAACAAGACCTGAACCCCCAGTTGCTCCCCAGGTGCTTCACGGCTGCCCACTGCTCCTTAATTACTAAGGATGGGTTAAAATGCAGAGAATACATTTCCCCACTGTGGGATTAATACAGGATTAATTATTATTATTCTACCTCAGATCCATCCAGAGTGCTCAAAGAGACCCGCACCTCCAAATGCCAGCAAAATATATTCACGTAGCTAGTCACGGAGTATAAAATGCTCCCAGATGAAGAGAAGGTACAGTCAGTGAAAGGCTACCACTAAAACAACACTTATCATTTGGTGTTTCCTTGGGATTCAACTTTGTAATGATCATGAATAACTGACATTTTCCAGGCTCAATATGAAGACAAATTGTAGCTTGCAAATGAGGAATACACAAGAAGGATGCAGGTGTTCAGGTAGTAGATTAACGCGCATACCATCCCATACAAAAACGTGATTTGGCCCAGAATACCTGTTTAAAATTCAGTGTCAATCTAATTATTTGTCTTTCAGTAAACAATATCTAAAACATACCTGTCCTAAGTGCAAGACCAAATTGTAGAGGCTCTCTGCAAACACCAAAGCTGTAAGCGATGGGCATGATCAGCCAGACTTAGTCATTAACTCTAGTGTACTTTTTGCATGGTTAGCTGGGCTTATTCTTTTTAACCAAAATACCTATTAATATAATATTCATATGATTTAATGCAGTGATTATTTGGAGGGGAAACATACTTGATTACAATTATATAACACTGCTGCCAAGGTTCAAATTATTACTTTAAGTATCTTCAAATTGATGTGTGACCTCTCTTCTTAAAGCAGGTCACTCCAGATACAGAGGGCATGCCTCCCAAGCCTCCTTTGTAAGCCACACACACTCCACATTAACACCTATTTAAGGTGCTTTGTTGTATGTTCATAAAGCAGCAGTTTGCACCTTTCTCAGTTTTTTTTAATCATATTTACTCTTTTATTTTTATTTATTTTTTAAAGCAATAAATGCCTGGCTATGGCTCAGGAGATAGAGCGGGTCATCCTTTAAGGTTGGCGGTTCTATTTCTTGGTTCCTCCTGACTGCATCTTGAAGTGCCCTTGTGCTTAACCCTAAATTGCCCCTGATGGGCCAGTCGGTGCATTGCATGGCATCTGTGTATGAAACATACTGATTGAACAAGTGGTATACAGCACATGAGTGTGCGATTTCAAACGCAGCCTTGGTGCCCTCAAAGGTGATCTAATTTAACATCCTCATCCACTAGGGGGCATTACATTTTCAAGGGATTCATTCTCAATAGTTCTTATAGTCATTAAGTTTGAAGAAGGCCTTTGGAGAACCAGCCATACCTTTTTAAACTTTCCGATAAGTCTTATCTTTTAATAAATTAACACAAAACCAACTAATGCTAACCAGCAGTTAATTCACCAGCAGCTGATCACCTGTTTGTGTGTATATTTTTAGAAATGGATATACACTGTTCTGCAGAGAGCAGCTTGCTCCCGGGAAGGGTTTCGAAGGAAAGCGCCTAACTATGTATGGCCAAGGTTGGCGAGATATGACTGAGAAACAGAGGGACAATTACAAGACACGCACCACAACGGTAGGAAAATAAACTTTTGATACGGCTACAATAGATTTGGATATTTGTTCACAGTAAAAATCTGTTGAATCTGAATGAAACACTTTGTGTATCTCTTTCAGTTGAAGAGACAGTATGTGGATGAGCTGAATCAATATCTAAAGGTAAGTAATTTAGATAACTTAGTTGCAGCATTGAGCTGACGCTGTCAGACATTGTGTAACAATTGTGTTTATGTACCTCAGAATTTTGATAAGGAGAAGCAGAAGCAGATCCTAAAGGAAAACAGGATCAAAAGACCAAAAGTGTCTACGGTGAGAATTTTCATTGTTCCTCCACAAATCTGGTAGTTAGTCCTGAGAACAAATGTTCAGTACTTGCAGATGTGCTGTCACTTCTGATTATTTTATTTTTTTTAAAGCTTAGAGAGGCTGTTTTAAAACACTTGGTTGACTAAATTGCCTAGAGATTTGAGTGAAAATGTGTTTGCTTTTCCAATTGTCAGTTGTTTATTTCACTCTGCCTCATACAAAGAGCAGCTTATACTCAGAGGGGATAGCTTGTTGTGTTCTCTTCACTTCTAGAAAATAACATTGGATTGATCTCCTCTTTTTTAAATCCATTTTTTCATTCAAAAGAGAATTCCTGGGGAGCCCAAAATGCCATCTCGGTGAGCATGATCGTCATACAATATTTGTTCCCTTAAGAGACCCAGAATTAATTTCAAATTTGAAGCAAATCAAACTCTCGGTTGTCTAACTGCAGACAAACTTGTGACTGAATATTTCTTTACTCGCAGATCTGGTTGTGACATTTTCCGCAAAAAACAGATGTTTCTTCTGAGGGAGAAAATCCCAAAAGCAAGGGATCGTTTTGTCATGATCAACAAAATGTGGGTGGACCTCCCGACAGTGGAGAAGAAACACTACAAAGAGGACGTATTCAAAAACAACAAAATATACTCTGTGGCGCTCTGGAAGTGGTTTATGGTATAAAGAGTCCTCTCTGTTTTTTTCCCTTTTTAAACTGAGACGGCCTTTAAAATTTGTCACCTTTTACATTCCTCAGACATTGCCGGCAGCACAGCAGAAACGTTATCGGAAACATAACCCCAGTGTAAGCACTTACACAAATTCAATTCCCGTTTTGTTTCTTTCTTTAAAAGCATTTCTTAAACTTTCAATAATATGTTTATCCTTGCAGAAAATCCAATACCTTAATGACGGCCGAATGGAAGTTTGTGACTCAGAAGAACCACGTGGCTCTGTCAACAGACCATCAGTAAGTTGAATTGTTGATGCAACACATGCAAAGTAATATATTCTTCTTAGCTGCCCTTTCATGATGTGACCAATGCAACGCTCTCTGCAGGCTGTCTTTCAGTGAAGTTTGGAGTAAATATACTTTCTCTTAAATGATTCATGAGGTTTACTTGTGACTTTTTTAAATGTATTCACTATATGTATGCTGAATAGTATGTGGTCAAAAGTACATGGTAATGAAAGTCATAGTTTTGAGTCAACTATCTAATTTATGTCCAGAAGGAATAATATTTGGCAAGAAAATTACATAATTCTTAGAATAAAGAAAGCATGCGTTTAAAAATAAAAAACTACATTTCCAATTCACATTTATTTTACACCATGCAGGATTCAGAAGATGAAGACACTGAGGACAGCAATGATGATGATGATGAAGAAGAGAACAATTTGGAGTCGGATGAGGTGAGAACATCATTTTTTTGTGATTTTTATT
This sequence comes from Myoxocephalus aenaeus, assembly GCA_038501785.1. Taxonomy (NCBI): domain Eukaryota; kingdom Metazoa; phylum Chordata; class Actinopteri; order Perciformes; family Cottidae; genus Myoxocephalus; species Myoxocephalus aenaeus. The sequence goes on along the minus strand of JBAMJR010000143.1, from coordinate 30,419 downwards.
TTTTATTTAATTTTGCAACTCCAGATATTATAAATATCACCTGTTTATCTACAGGAGGACGACGACGACGTCATCGTTTTTGAGATGTATTAATTGGTGATGAGATGGACCGCAGATCATCACACACACATGCTTGACAAGTTCAGAGCAGTACTGGTCGCGCAGACCGGTCGCTCCAGTAGCTGACTTTAATGCCACATTGTGTGGCGGCCATGTTGGCTGGAAGGTTGCCACCAGTACCTCCTATAATAGTTTCATTAGGAAATTACTTGTAAAAATCTGCTTCAGAATTTCTAAAAACTTAGAACTTTGACAGACAAAATGATGTGTTTGTGCAGGACCCTAATGAGATTGAGAAATGCATGTATTGGTTCTTAAAGGTGCATCCTTCTTTATTACCTAGCTTTGAGGACTTGTCAAATGTATTGTTTTGGAAAAATCGTTTAGGACCAGTGATATCTTGTCCTTGATTGTGCTTACATGTTCTGTATTAATTAGTTCGAACCAACGCATAATAAAATCGGGGTCTATTTGATAATTTGACATTGGAATACTATTCACAGATTGAGGGTGTTAAATGGTGTTTTACAGAGGATCAAATGTTTTCTTAAGGGCCCCCAGACAGATTAATCCAACCCATACCACATAATGCATCTGAGGTAGTATTTAAAGGAATACACTTTATTCCAACATTACTCAGCTAACTTGTCTTTTAACAATGACAACATGGGAAAATGTACGGAACATTTACCGGTTTTATTTGTATGGATAAACAAGAATACACTTTGTCAAGCATTGTTTTTATTATTATTATTATTATTATTATTATTATTATTAGTGATGTAAAGCCTTGCATTTGTTTGTAAATTATATTTAAAAAATCCAATAAAGATGATTCCTCTTTGATTATCTGACTTAGTGAATTAACCATGCTCAAAAGCCAGACCAGGGTTTGAAAAAAGACAATGTGTTTTTTTAATGACTACTACAAAGCCGAACAAAGGGCCAATTTAACTCTCAAATCGCACGGGGTAACTCGCAGTCACATGCTGGCCAAGAGGATAAATGCATCCACATTGGCGTTAACTGGGAAAACCCCAGCAGTGCTGCAAAAGAAGCGCTTGGTGGAAACTGGAAACTCGTGTAGCGATCGATTGCTACTGTCTGCTCTCTGTGATGTAAAGATGGATGCCTGCCGAAATAGGTAAATAAACACAATTAGCGAAATTGCGTGGCCGTGGTTGAGGTGTTCCTCGTAGATCCGATGTAAATGAGGTAACACGTCGTTTTGAACCGTTCGGGGAGTTGAAAGTCGAACAGCCGCAGTGCAGCAGCGGCGTTGGGTTCAGGGACAAGCCTCGCTGTGGTCAAACGTAATTATTCAACAGCGAAACTTACACTGACAAATGTGTTACATTGTTTCAATTTACTCCGCCTAGTTTGATACATGTGGCACGTTTAGCTCGTAGCTGTAGCTGCTGCCGACCAGGAGGCGATAACGTAGCGTTCACCTCTTGGCACGTTCAATTCCTCCAACCTATTCATAGCCACGCTCTTTGTTTTCCTCGGCAAGGTTTTGGCTAAGCTATGCCTTGATGTAACCTTAGTGCTCGGACCAGCAAGGTGTTGCGTTTGATAACTGCGCTCACGTTGCGTCTTTGTGGCTATTGAGACGTCGCAGTGCTACCACACCAACGCTGTTGTTCTGTTTTGTGTTATTCGCAGGTTATAAACGTGGGGAGTAAGTCCCGGGCAGTGTTCAACGTGCAGTTGTAAGTAGCTGCAGCACATCCAGGGCGTCAAATGTTGACCACGCACAGATTGTGCAGGATGTAATACCCCCCGTGCTGCTAAACGTGTGTTTCCCTCTTGCTGCAGCCTTGTTCTTGGCCAATGCTTGCTGCGCTACAGCATGACCACAGCAGCGTCGGCTCATCTGGTAGTTCTGGCAAATGAAAATGGAGGAGGTTTCAATGTCCAGCCTGGACAACAGCAAGCTGGAGGTACAGTCGAGCAAGGCCACAGTACGGCAGTAGTTCAAGCAGCCTTGGAAATGCACATTACATCCGCAGACACGATGCAGGAATCAGACAGTTTGACTTGTGCCTCTGTTTCCTCCGGCCCTTCCCTGCCAGGGCCTAGCTCAGGACATCCTGTCTGACCTGGTGGAGGATGCATGCCTGGGGCTTTGCTTCGAGGTCCACCGGGCCGTCAAGCAGGGCTATTTTTTCCTGGATGACACGGACCAAGAAAGCATGAGGGACTTTGGTGAGCTCACAGTTCTGTCTCCATATTGACATAAAGGTGACATGTTTCTTAAGTTGCCAACATAGCGGAGAAAAAGAAAAGAAAAACGAGTGAATTAATGTTCCTGACGGTCGATAAGAAAGAAGGCCAAAGACAAAAGAACAACACATCCAGGCAATAAACCAACAAAAGGTTTGTGTATTTCGACTTCTAAAGAACAGCCGTTTATAGCTTGCTTTAAATTTCCAGAAATCGTGGACCAGCCGGGATTGGATGTGTTCGGCCAGGTGTACAACCAGTGGAAAAACAAAGAGTGTGTATGTCCCAACTGCAGCCGAAGCATCGCTGCCTCACGCTTCGCCCCGCATCTGGAGAAATGCCTGGGCATGGGACGCAACAGCAGCCGCATCGCCAACCGCAGGTATGAATGAGAGTAAGACGGCCACCCAGTGACAACCAATACAAGCACATGGCAAGAGTGTAAACTGTACTGATGTTTACTAAATGTATTTGTTTTCAGCAAGTAATGCTGTGTGTGTGTGTGTGTGTGTGTGTGTGTGTGTGTGTGTGTGTGTGTGTGTGTCATATGCCTTCTTCTTCCCTCTTTTACAGAATAGTCACCGGTAACAATACCAACAACAAGTCAGAGAGCGACCAAGAGGATAACGACGACGTCAACGATAATGACTGGTCTTACGGGGCAGAAAAGAAAGGTGGCGTACTGGTGCTATGTTAGACCTTTTGTTAGCGATACTGAATGTTGAATAATAATTTCTAATAACGTTACTCAAATGTTTCTTTCAATCAAAAATGTAATGTCTTTCTTTTACAGCCAAGAAAAGAAAATCTGACAAGGTACTCTTTATTTCCTCGATTTAATATAACAATCTTGTGTGGAGCATTACACTGTTTTTTTTATTTTAAACACATGGATTATATTTACTCATTCCTAATTTGTTAACTCAAACGTGATGTTTTTCTTATTCCACCTCAGAATCCAAACTCACCCAGAAGATCTAAATCATTCAAGCATAAGAGCAGTAAGTGGAAATGAAGCAGTGTGTACTTATCACATCATCAAATATGCATCACTCTTCAGAAAAGTGATCAGTTTATTGGCGAATTATTTTGTATATATTATGGTTCATTATTTAATTTTATGAATAAATTAATTCCTAAATGAGGGCTTGGTTCAGTCCTGTTGATATTGTTTTGAAAATGTGTCTCTTGTCTATGCATTGAATATGTATTTAAATCACTGTAGTTGTCTGGTATAAGTGAATGAATGACGTCTGCTGTTTCATCCCATAGGCATGATGGGTCCTAGACGTCGCTTGGACAACCAGGAGAGCCCGCGCATGCTGATGAAAGATGAGGCATTTCCTCAATAACACACTCAGCCACAAACACACATTCTCTCACCATCGTGTTTGCACATACACACAAACACACACACACACGCGCACACACACACACACACAGGAAGACCAGTAACACTCAACGACGTCCATGTCATAGGTGACATTCATGGCGTTTGCTGCTCTGCAGAAGCAGTCCAGACCTCCCACTGTATACTTGACAGATTTCATTTTTTTCACACAAAATCACCGTACCAACACTCATTACTTCTTTTGTTTTAGTTATTTTTGTCTCAGATTTCTTTTGCTGGAGTCCAAAATAATGAATATCACCATGTACGATTTCACTGCACAGAGGTAGCTTCTGGTTTCATTCATGCAGCGGCCAAGCAGAGCCGGCTGTGTGGAGAGTGAACATGTGCACATACAGTATGTTTATTTTTTAGATACATAAATGATTAGGCATTAAGTGTACTTCTATTTCTTCACCTTTTAAAAAAATTACATTCTTTGAAAAATAATGTCAAAGACAATCATTACTAATGGTTTGTCTTTTATTGTAACATTCACTGCAGGCTCACAGTTCTCCAGTTGAATCACAATACAATGTTTAAGAGAGAAGCAACCCTCAGTTTGTCATTCACTTGTGGAAACTTGTTTTAAAAAACAGTTCTAGTAAATGAGCCCTTAATTGTAAGAACAGGTATTTGCTGCTGACTGTGGATTTGTTTCGTTTCATTACATTTTTGGTGGATTTGTCAGCTTGTTTTCTAGCATTCAAAAATGTCTTTGTATCATGTGTTTACATTGTAAAGGGTTACATATATCTTTGGTGTGATGTGATAGTGTAAATATTCCAATAGTTGAATTGCTGCTATCATGGCTCAGTTTGTTTCTTCTGTCTAGCATAATAAATGATTTGTTACCTGTCGTTATGTCTGGTGGTAACTTGGAATTGAATGTGGTTTTGATAGTAACCCAAATCAAGTAATTACGATTGATGATCACCAGGGGGTGCTGTTGGTTAAAAGAAGAGGTCTAGAGATGCTCCAGTTTTTATTATCTCAATGCCTCTCTTGTGAGGCTTAACTGTTGCTTTCTGAACTTTTTTCTTCTTCAGTGATGTTCTTTTGTAGATCTTATTCTTATGAAACTGAGATATAGTAAACACAAAAGTTCACACGGTTGGAGATTTTAATGAAAGAAAAGGGTTTTGGATCGAGTTCCCTGACTGGAAAACTGCCAGGGGAGCCAGTTATGGTACCTTCATGTGCTCCTCCTAAACTCCGACATCTGAGCTCTTACCCATTTGTGTGTTGGTGGCATTGATATATACTGTGTTATATCAAGAATGTTAGGAGTGTTTGTAAATTTGGCAACCCATCCTTCAAGAGCTATGCGTGTTGATCCAGTGGTCAAAGAGATCAAATTGCCCAATATTTCTCCAAAAAGCAAAGATGAGCAGAGATGGTCCAACATATGAATGTAGGTTTCTTTATTGCAAACTTGTACATTTTACACCATTAATCATATCACAACCTGACTATTCAGCTACAAAACTGTAGATAAAGAAGTTCAAACCAGTGAAGAAAGATAAGGAAGTACTGTACTTAGGTATAGTTTTGAGATATTTTTATTTTATGATACTATATACTTCTACAGCACAACATAACAGAGATAAATAATGTACTCTTTACTCAACTATATTCACGACAGCTGTAGTTACTTTGCAAATCCGTGACATAAAATATGAAGATGCATTATTATAGTTGCACTTCAGCTTTGTAGTCAATAGCATATAAAGAAGTTAGTATTATTTGTAATATAATATACATTATTCTGAAAAGGGCCACTCTATAATGAGCACTTTCCCTTTTGGTGCTTTACATTTTGATGCTAATACTTTTACTTGTAAAAATTTTTTTATGCAGGACGTTTAGTGTATTTCCACACTATATTTCCACATTTACGGAAGTACAATATTTCCTCCCACCACTGGTTAAACTGCTCATTGATACATCAGTATTAACAGCCACATTTCAATTTGCACCACTAATGCTTCTGCCTTATTGTCTAATTAATTGCCATGCCTTCTAGCTAGGCCCCTAGTAATATGTATTTTTATCTTTCACTGTGCTCACATGGTGCATCATCCTAAATCATGTGTTTAATCAAATTTCCACAAATTAATCGATGCACAAAAATCCTTGAGCACAGGCGTAAATTAGGAATACTGGTTGGTTTCTGTGCTGTAGCTGTCATACATAGCCTGTTTCTGGCACTAAGGGTCAATTCATTACCATGCATTTCATTTACAAATACTGGTATCTGACAGTAAAGTCTGTAAAATGTCCGACATCCACGAAGGCAGCGTTTGGCATTGTGTGTGTGTGTGTGTGTGTGTGTGTGTGTGTGTGTGTGTGTGTGTGTGTGCGTGTGCGCGCGTGTGTGTTTGTGCGCGCCTGTACAGTCAGTTACAACAAGAATACTTCCCGGTATTGCTAAAGAGACACTCAGTTTGTCTTAAGGCAGCCTCACTGTGAAATAGCTGCTAGTTGGCGATGTGCAGACGTGCGAACAAGGCGAGGAGGTGACAAACACAGAACAGACACCACTAACTGGCCAGAAAACAAGCAGTTGTTGGCAGAAGCAAATCCCGGAACTTGAGACGGTAGGAAACGAGCTAACGTTAGCTAGCTTTTTTTTCTTTCTTTTTTTTGACAGTGTGCTTGCTGTCAAACCGCAACCCGACCTCTTTTAAAGTAACTGCATCGTCCGCTCGCCAGCTACTTTCGGGTTTGAACCAGCGACGGTCGTCCAGTAGCTTCATAAGACTTATTTTTGGACCGAAATTCGGCGTCGAAGTTTCCGTCACTTTTAACCACTTGTGGATCCAGAAGATGGCTTCAAGAGGAGGATTCACCCCGATGAATCTGAACGTGAGCCCCATGAATGTGGGGCATGCTGCGGGTATGAGGATGCCAGGTCTGCCCCAACCCCCGGCGGGATACCCCCGCAGCATGAGCAACGCGCTACAGTACCCGCAGGTTGGTTTTCTGCTCCATAAACTGGGAAACTTGGTAGCTTGTTGAATGACAGGAGGCGGTAACGCAATCTGTTAAATTAAAGTCACTGAGGCGTTTTGTTTGTGCTGCTTTTAAGCTACATTTAGATAAATAAAAAAATATCCAGTTGAAAACAGTCACGCGACATACCAAAGTAAAAGCTCAGTATTATTTTTTTAAATATCGAGGTATGGACGCTACTTCCGCATTTGAATAATGGTAGTTATAAACTTACTTAGTGCCACCATAATTTTTTTTTTTCACATGGCGTTTATTATTGATCATGTTGCACCTTTTACGTATTTGGACCTTTTAATTTATAATTAGTATCACAAATCAATGTGTCGTGCACGTTTGAAAGAGATAATCACGTGGCCTGACCTCAGCCTGCTGTCAGTTAGCTTAAAAACAAAAGTAAGTTCATCATCACCACCATCTGTCAGAGCTAAAGCTGCATATATTATCCCAGTGTTGCCACCATCTGCAGCTGCATGTGGTCTTTAGTTTATATGCATGATTACAGTTGTCTTCATGTTTGTTAGTTGGAGCCATATGGGTTCAGATATTTGTTCTTTTGTTATAGGAGTGACCAAAGTAAGCAGCACTGTTAAGAGAGAACATGCATTGTTGATAAGTCCATTACATGTTGTTTATGTCAGAATATTACTGAATTATGGAACAAGATAAAGATTGGAAAATCAAGAAATTAGCCATTATACACGCATGCATGCACCAGACAACAATACAGAAAAAAACATATTATACATACATGCACGTCACACAGAAAAACTGGTTTATGTTTAAATTGCTGTTCTCTACGTTGTCAAATCTGCACATACTGTACATTTATACAAAATATTCCTTTTCATTGTCTGACTTGTTTTTGTACTATGACTAGTACTAAAAGTTATGCTACACACAATGTGCTCACATAGGGAGCATAAACCCATCTTTTATAAACCAGTTCTGCGGAAACAAAAAGTCAATAAAACATTCACATACAAGCTCATTTGAATAACCACACTTTTCTGTAGTAGTGAGTACTGAAAGGTCTGGAGAAGATTTTTTTTTTTTCCGTATTTGAAAATTATTTTGAACGTGAAATCAGCTTAATCTTTTTTTCTTTAGCGCTCGGGGATGCCATCCAACAGAGTTGGGGGCCCCATGGGGTCAATGGGGGGTCAGATGCCCGGTCCTTCTTATGGTGGTGGAAACATGCCCATGCGGCAAGGCATGGGGCCTCCAGGCATGGACGCCTCGAGAAAACGGTTCCTTCATCTGCATCACCAGCAGCAGCAAGAGGCGCTGGGAGGCCTAAGACGAGGGTAAACTGTGAAGAAGTGCGAGTGTTTTTGTGAGAGAATAAAGTGAAGGTTGATTGATCAAAAGAGCCTTGGTCCAAATCAGGGAATGGCGCTTATTAAAACAACTTATTTAAGGGTGTTACCAATTAATTGATTGGTTCAACATAATAAATAGAAAAAAAGGTAACAGTGAATAAACAACAATTTAAGTATTTCCTTGCAATACACTTGACATACTGCAAACTTATACTTCCTGCGACGTGTACTCTTCTTTTCAAAACTTAGAGATACAAACCCTCATTTTCTGACTTTGACTGACTAAAACAAAAATACTGGTGTAAAGTCGTGGCCAAAGTCAAAGACTTCATAGTATTGTTATTTTGTAGCTTTTCCATAATGATACCAGAAAAGTTTTCATGAGGATGATGAATTTAGGAAGATGATGAAAATGGATGCTTTCCCCCCTCATTCACAACACTGGTTTAAGCAAGCATGAATATCTTAAGGACGTTTCTGGTAATGTTTTCCTCAGCCAGGACAAACACTACAGTCAGTGGTTTTGAATATTACCTCCACTGGGAAATGTTATTCAAATTATAGTTCATGTAAAAACAAAAATCATTGAATTGTAAATATATATTTCCATACATACCACAGAGTCACAGAGTCATACAAATGTAGTGGCTAATTTTGCCTGTTATGGCTCATTAACAATATAACAACACCACTATTCATTCAGGATTGTTTTTTCTCTCTGCAGTCTGCTTGTGAAGCTCAGATCACAGACACGAGGAGAGGAGTATCTCATGACTGGTCTTTGCTTTCAAAGCAGCAAACACAAGTAGATGTCTTTGACTTCTAACTGCTCAGTGATATCACGCTTATAAATTTGCCGATCCATGATGTGAAGCCGCATTTACAGTTCATCCACAATGAACCTCTTGTCTTTAAAACTTTATCTCAGAACAAAAATCCTTAATATAGAAAGAAGGAGCGGTGTGCAGCAATATACATTATTAATAATGAGATTGGGAATCAAATTTAATCCTAATGAGGGGGAACAGTGTAGTTAAATTAAAGAAACAAAACGTCTTTTATGAAGTCAATAGCGATGATGATGGGTCGGAGCCTATTCTGGGGAAGTTAATGAAAAGGTACAGTATGTCCTTGAAGTTATTTTAAGCCATTGGATCTTTTATATTTTAGAGAAAGTACAGTGTGTGTGTGTGTGTGTGTGTGTGTGTGTGTGTGTGTGTGTGTGTGTGTGTGTGTGTGTGTGTGTGTGTGTAAAATGTACATATAGTGCTTTGGAAATCATCATGTTTATTATGCTTTCTATGGGATATAGACCAAAAAGACGCAAGATGGCTGACAAGGTTCTCCCACAGAGGGTAAGAAAGTGTTTACCCCTTCAATCATACTTAAGATAGATTCAGTTTGTTCACAGTTGACTGCATATCCTTAATATTCATGATTGCTGTTGGCTCGTTAGATCCGAGACCTGGTCCCAGAGTCCCAGGCCTACATGGATCTCTTGGCATTTGAGAGGAAACTGGATCAGACCATCGCCCGAAAGCGTATGGAGATTCAGGAAGCCATCAAGAAGCCTATCATGGTACCTCTTCACAAGAGTGCATTGTCAGATTTTACAATATTGAAATTTGAAATGTATCTTATTAAAACTTGTCATGGTAAATTTTTGTTTGACAAACAGTTTTTACTGGAGTTCCTGATATATGTGCTTGTTCATTTCTATGTCGCAGCAAAAACGTAAGCTCAGGATCTACATTTCTAACACGTACACCCCCAGCAAACCCGAGGGCGAGGAGGCAGAGAAAGTGTCCTCCTGGGAACTGAGAGTGGAGGGAAAACTTCTGGAGGAAGTACGTGAACAACTTCCTTCATTTGAATTGTCTTGCTCTGTTTCTCCATTGTCCCAGCGGGGTCTGACTCCAAGTGTTTCAGTCTGTCTTATTTAGTTTCCGTGAAAACTTCAGCCATTCAGCTCTGGTTGGCCTGTGTCCCTGGCTCAGACCACGCAACCAGATGTGTGTTTACAGCTCTCCCCACTCTACTTCTCTCACACACACACGCACACGCACACACACGCACGCTCATGTTCTCTTTTTGAAATGAGGAATTGAAACCACTGGCCGTTACATACCATGATCTGACAAGCCTCCCCTCCCTCCATCAATTCCAGCTCAACTCATTGTGTCATCTGTGGCCACATGAAGGAGTGTTTTTCTTTTCAGTTCATTTTTCTTCTCTGGCTCATTTGGTTTAGGCATGCGTAGGAGTTTTGCATGGAGTAACATAAAAAGAAAAGAGATGTGAAGGATGGAGTGAAAGGGGTCATGTTGTGCAAACAGACTTTAACAGGGCTTTGGGGAGGGCGGGGGCGCAACAGCTTTTTCTAGTTTCTAGTTTTGTGCTTCGCCACCCCCAATGTGGTCAGAGCTAAACAATGCGGCTGCACAGACTGACACAGCACAATAAGAAGACTGATAGATAACAAGCTCTCTCTCTCTCTCTCTCTATCTTTTGCACTTTTTGTTCCTAGTCTGGCAAGCAGAAGAGGAAATTCTCATCTTTCTTCAAAAGCCTGGTGATTGAGCTTGATAAGGAGCTCTATGGACCTGACAACCACTTAGTAGAGGTATGACATAATTTTAAAGGCATGTGATGCATCCCTCTCGGAACATTTTAGGCACACAGACACCAAAATGCTCTGAGACTGCACTTCAGCTGGAATCATTACAACTTTTGGAGTCAATCCTTTCTTCTATTAAGAGAATCTTGAAGATATCCCACCATGTTTATTTAATACATACAGTCTTAATCTAAATCAGTTAATGGTAACTATGATCTTTCACGTTTTATATATTAGAAAACAGCAGTGTAGCAAGCGGTGAAATTATTTCCGCTGAGATTTGGTTTTAGATCTCATTGGACTTAATGATTCAAATCTAATCTTTTGACTTTATCTTTCAGTGGCACAGAATGCCCACTACTCAGGAGACGGATGGTTTCCAAGTCAAAAGGCCCGGCGACATGAACGTTAAATGCACCCTCCTGCTCATGCTCGACCACCAGGTGCATTTGCGCAGTTACCTTCTCTCTAATAGTCGTATGCCTTGATGGGATGACTGGCTTACATTTTTCAACCACCACTTTCTTTGCTCCAATGCCTTTTTTTCAGCCCCCTCAGTACAAACTGGACCCTCGGTTGGCTCGTCTGCTGGGTGTGCACACCCAGACCAGAGCCAGCATCATGCAAGCCCTCTGGCTCTACATCAAGAACAACAAGCTGCAGGATTGTCATGAGAAAGAGTTCATCAACTGCAACCGCTACTTCAGACAGGTAATGGAATGGTTTTAAGACGCTAGCGCACCACTTAGGTATTTCCCACTGTTGCTTTGATGTTTGAAAAAGCTTTCAAACTCATTTGTTAATGTATATTATCAAATGTGCAGAGCCTATCAAATGTTGAGGGTGTTTTTCCCTTCAGACTAGTAATTCATACACCTAATAATTTATACCATCTGTAGGATTTGTACCCATTAAAAACAAATTATTTAAAATCCCCCCCCATACATGCTGCATTCCGTGACTGTATAGGACTTCAAATGTGCCGCATGTGTTATGTTTTTTTATGTTTCAATGCTTGTGGAGAGACAAAATAAAAACTAAACTTTACCATCATCATGTCAAAATTGCTCCGTTTTCTTTTTTACCAAATCTGTTCAGATCTTCAGCTGTCCTCGCATGCGGTTCGCTGAGATTCCCATGAAACTGGCCAGCCTTCTGCAGCACCCTGACCCCATCATTATCAATCACATGATTAGGTAGAGGAATGTTGATCATTATCCCTTTTTTCTGTGTTTGTGTAATGTGTCGACATACAGTATTGTCCAGATCTGATTTATTATCTTATTTTTTTTCTCAAAGACTTTAGTTTTTGCCTAATAAGCTTTGCTTTTCAACCATTATATGAACAGTCTTTTTTTTTTTTTAGCTTCACAATTTGGACCATCAATAGTGATTACTGGTCCGCTCTTAAAAGTTTGCCTCAACAGCATTCTTGATTTTTGATTTCGGTTTTGCTGTGTCTGTGTCTGCGTCTCGGAGCAGTGTGGACCCCACAGATCAGAAGAAGACGGCGTGCTATGACATTGATGTGGAGGTGGATGATCCACTGAAGGGCCAAATGAACAGCTTCCTCTCCTCTACAACCAACCAACAGGAAATTGCTTCACTGGAGATTAAGGTAAAGCCTCTCAGTCAGTCACTGGACACTTGCTTTTAGGAGAATAGTAATACAAGTGAAATCATGTGTTTACATTTAGTTCATCTTTAAATTAAAATAATTACTGCACTGGTTGTTTTGACCGCAGATTCACGAGACGATTGAGTACATCAACCAGCTGAAGACCGAGAGAGACTTCATGCTGAGCTTCAGCAATAAACCTCAGGATTTCATCCAGGACTGGCTCAAGTCTCAGTGCAGAGATCTGAAGGTGAACATTTGCTCCCACCACTAATGTACTGTACGTGTTTCTCCAAAGGAGTCTCTACAGGATGTCTTATACTATACAGTTTATTTTATACATTGTATAATGTTTTCAAGTTTACTTGCATCTTTAGCTGTTTAATATTTTTAAGAAAAGATTGATACTGAAATATTTGTAGATATCTCACTGTATTCATTGTTTGCTCAAATTAAATGGAGACTTCAGTGCCTTGACTGCCAAAGTAAATTGATTATTTACAACATTATTTTGGCATTTGGAATGAAAGTTTTCTGTATTCATGGCATTGTGGTTCTTCAAGTTCAAAGATACATTTCTTTTTTTCGTCAGTTGATGACGGATGTGACAGGAAACCCAGAGGAGGAGAGGAGAACTGAGTTCTACCAGGCTCCCTGGGTACCAGAGGCAGTGGGCAGATACGTTTACTCCAGAGTAAGGAATTACACAGCCTAATGCACTTCTTAATGGTGTACATGTTTTATTGTGATGTGTAGATTGTTATTAGCTTTGCTGTGCACTAACACTATCGCTTTTCCTTTTCAGTTGCAGCAGAGAAGACAAGAGTTGGAGCAGGTTTTGGGTATCCGACTCGCCTAATGACATCTTCCGCTGCCAGATCAATCAAATCTTAATGTCTACTCAATCTGAATTGGAATTTGCCGGAGGAGAAATAAGATAATATTGCAGTCTAAATCTTCACACACCCTTCCTCACTGACATTGTATGATAGACCAGCATTTAGGTGAGATACATAACAGATAATAGTTCTTAAATCAACAAAGTATATGGGACCAAAGTGATTAAAATGTCCCTAATCATATGTTTGCATTGCATTGTCTATCACTTTTAGCCTGTTAAAATAATATTTGCCTTGTTTTGCAATATGTTTTGTTTATGGTACAATATGCTTGTATGTTTGTGAGCATCGGCGCTGTCTTGGTGGTTTTCACCATCACAATGTGTACTATTTTGAAAAGGGTGTCTGTTTACCTTCACATTTGAAAGCCATACTTTTTAGAAAGGAGCAACTGTAAATATATCCCTACTGAAAACAATGTACGCCAGAAAAATATATATTTTAATTTCAAAAACTATGTAGAAAATATGCATTATATTCTTTAAAAAAAAAAAAAAACATAGGAATTCTTAAAATGTCTCATGACTGATAGGAATTAATAAGAAGCTTTTTATGCAAACAATCATTTTCGGTGCTGTTTTCTTTTATCATGGTGGATATATAATTTTAAATGGAACATTTATTTACTGTGTGAGAAAGCTCTTTATTTGAGTCTGCTCTGTCCAGCTCTTTTTTGTTTTACTTCTTGGATGTTTACATGCTGTTTTCGTTTGTTATTGGGGTTGGTTGGGTTATTGTTATAATCTCAGAAATATGAACTGTGGCAGACTGTTCAGATGAAAGGATTCTTCCTGGAATATCAATACCTCCCAAGAAAATAGGAAGGCAGTTGTAGCGTGTCAACTAAACAGTGCACCAAATTGTTATGAACAGTTTATAGTTTCATGGGGGGACTTTTCATTTAAATGTTATTTTGTTATGTTTTTTTTATGAGAGGGTTTTCTAAATTTCTTTAAACATTCCATGTTAAAAGAGGTATCACTGTGCCAACATTTGTTTTGTGAAGAAGGCACTTAAAATTTGAATAATTGTGTATTTTTTTGTACAGCCTCTGTAAAATGTTTGCATGTTGTGTATCAATCAAATGCCTTTATCGTTTATACATTTTCAATATTTTTTACAATAAATATAGTTGCAAATGTTTGTTACTTCATGATATAGAACATATTACAAGGTTGCCAATGGTATTATTATCAAAACTAATGGAGTGGACTTTTATATTCATATCCTTTCCTGTGCAAGCTTAGCTGTGTGGCTAGAGGCTGGGCCGTGAATGTGCATGTTAGGGCAGGTCTAAGAGCTCGGGTTGCTCTCACAGCAGCGCTTTCATGTGGTTTTCATGTTTTCAGGTCGGGCTCGTCTTACCTGTCTTTAACTGCCTAGACAGGTATACAACTCCTCAAATAACGGCCAACCAAAATGCATCCTACCCCCTTCACAGATCTGAGTTTCAGCTTGTAAGCAAAGATGTGACCAAAGGTTTACACTGAATTTAATCTGTTGTTGAATGCTACATAGATAGATAGTTACTTTATTAATCCCGTAAGGGGACATTTTTTCACTACAGCAGCATTTATACATACATATAAAACAATATTAAATTGCAAAAGAATTGCACAATATATACAACAAATACAATAATATAAAAATGAACTAACAAAACAATCATGCAAAGATGGAACCAAACAGACAAACAGTGTTTAACGGTGTTACAGTTGTGTGCTTGAGAGGCAGAGGGGATTTATTATATATAAGTAATAATGCAGTGGGCAGGAATGATCTCCTGTATCTGTTCCTGTGACAGTGGAGCTGGATGAGTGTTGGAAAAAGTGCTCCGCCGTCCCTGCAGTAGGTGGTGGAGAAGGTGGTCCGGGTTATCCAATATGGATAATCATTACTTCAGTGTCTCTCCACCACCTACGTGTGTTTGTTAGAGTACATTAATCTTTAAAACTCAATTATAGAACGTTAAGTTAGTTGAAAAGTGTTATACGGTCATGAAAACGGTAACTCAGACACCAAAGCTAAAGCGGATTGGGCCTGTAGGTGGCGATGTGCGCAATGAAAAAACAAAATCACGAAGAAGAAGTCTTCCGGAAATAGGCCTCTCCTCAAGCGGATGCAGAAAAATCCAAGATGGAGGTGGACGGAGCTGATCATGTAGGTGTATTTTTTTCTGTCGTTTTGTTGGTTTTATTGTTAATATATAATCAAAGACACATCGCTATTCATTTTTAAGTCGAATAGTTATCTTAAAGTGTGTATGAAGAGGAATGACTGCGCGAGTCTGCTGTGAATAGTGAAATATGACTTTATTCAAAACTATAAATGTGTACATTAGATTTCTGCCGGTTTGCTGTCTCATTGTAGCTAACCTAGCTAACATGAACTGGCTAGCCATGGATCACTGTCAATTGAACGCACGGCTTACTTTAAATGACTGTCAGCATCTGTGTTCTCTATAATTGGGTTAAGTTAAGAGTACGAAGACTGTTAAATACATAACATAGATAGCTAACGTTATTAGTTTTAGGATCACCGAGCGTTTAAGCTCCCTCGTTTGACGCCTTGTTGGTACGAGTTAGCTAACACTAACACGTCAGCTAGCCTGATGTTAGTCAGCAGATTTAAACTACCGAGGTAATTATGGAGAGTAACGCTAACGTTTATCCCTTTCTATCTGTATTGTTGCACTTGGTGTTAACTGGTTCAGTTTGACGATATCTCGCTGTCTTCAAATAGCGTTACCTTAACGGAGTCAACATTTTAGCACTCCCGTTACTAACCCCAGTTGATGAGTTGTCAGTCGGTGTTCACTGATTCTCATAACATTTGTGGAGACTATTTAACGTTAGTTTGGCATTCTTTAAATTTGTATTTTATCTTTTGTTTAACTTGTAATTTATCTATCAAAAACTATTTCCAGTTTCTTGCTGTTTTCGTAATATTAATTGAATATCTTTAGGTTTTATACTGTTGACTACAGTGATACAGGGACACTGTATTATTTTTTTTACATTTTACGTGTTAAATAAAGATTATTTTCATCGACAGATGGAGATGGGGGAGAGTAAAGGTGGTTCGGGTCTCCGGCAGTACTACTTGTCGAAGATAGAAGAGTTGCAGGTAAAAACATATTATATCTGCACATTTTCAGCTGTTAATTTGACTATATTGCCCTATTTCTGCTTGCCTGTCAATCCTGAACCAATGTTTTTTCAACAGTTGACAGTCAATGACAAGAGCCAGAATCTCAGACGTCTGCAGGCACAGAGAAATGAGCTCAATGCTAAAGGTTTGTTTGTCGTCACGCCAACGTCCGTATATTTAGTAATATTATTCCATCCCATCACATAAGACTGTACATAATATTTCCCCACGGGTGAAAATAATAAAGTATTACTTTTTGTCTCTCAGTGCGTCTCCTTCGTGAGGAGCTGCAGTTACTACAAGAGCAGGGGTCCTATGTAGGGGAAGTGGTTAGGGTCATGGACAAAAAGAAAGTGCTGGTTAAGGTATGCTGTGTACTTGTACTTTGTACCACACTATATTCTGAGTAGTAGCTGACAGTTTAAAGTAACATGTATCCTTGTCTTTTTTTTTTTTTTTTTTAAGGTTCATCCAGAAGGAAAATTTGTCGTGGATGTGGACAAGAACATTGACATCAATGATGTTAGTATTATAGTTGTTAACTAATAATGGTTAATAGTCAAATAGAATAATTTTCCCACTGTTTTTTTTTTTTAACAATAACAACAAAGAACACATTATGCCTTTCATTTTTAACCACCCTGGTATATTCAGTCATTTATAATAAAAGAGGATTTCATGTCGGGAAACCGTAGGCTAGAAGTATCTTTTCCTATTATCTCATCCGTTTTGTAATTTCTGCATCAGGTGACTCCCAATTGCCGCGTAGCTCTGCGTAACGACAGCTACACCCTGCACAAAATCTTACCCAACAAGGTGGACCCTCTGGTATCCCTTATGATGGTGGAGAAGGTGCCAGACTCTACCTATGAAATGATTGGTGGCCTGGATAAGCAGATCAAGGAGATCAAAGAAGTGATTGAGCTGCCTGTCAAGCACCCAGAGCTGTTTGAGGCTTTAGGCATTGCGCAGCCCAAGGTGAGTGATTGAAGAGAGAGCTGATAGTGCACAAGAGCTGTACAACTGTTTTATTTGGTTGTACTGCTTCCTTTCATTTCTCTGTTGTAAGAACATCAGAGAATAGGCGCAGTTCCAAATATAAGTGTGAATCAGAGGCATTTCCGCAAGGCCGATATGGTGGCGTCACTCGAACACAAACCAAGGCCTTTTAGCTAAGTGTATCGTTGCTTTGCATTAAACTTTTTTTAAATAAATTTTTGTTCATTCATTTGAGATTAGTTCAGCGAGTGCAGCTAAAAAGTATTTAGGTTACTTGGAGATGCAAAGATCTTACATGAGTACGATGACATGTAAGGTTGCAACAAATTATAATTTCCTCTATCTTCTCAATTAGCCGTGTAATGTATTATCAAATAGTTGCAGACCAATTTTTTTGACATTATTTCAACTGGTCGTGTTGTATCCATCGGTCAGTGTGCAGTTGGTTCTGATTTCTGTTTTGCTTTGAATGTGTGCAGGGCGTGCTGCTGTACGGCCCCCCGGGAACAGGGAAGACCCTGCTGGCCAGAGCTGTGGCCCACCACACCGACTGTACCTTCATCAGGGTGTCTGGCTCTGAGCTGGTCCAGAAGTTCATTGGAGAGGGTGAGACTGTCTCTTCTTAATACTTTCATCAAATTATTTTCCATTCTTGGTTTATTTTTCAAAAGAATCAGAATTTATAATCATGGTTCCTCCCGGTCTTGCGGCAGGTGCCCGTATGGTGCGTGAGCTGTTCGTCATGGCCAGAGAACATGCTCCTTCCATCATCTTCATGGATGAGATCGACTCCATCGGGTCATCTCGCCTGGAGGGCGGCTCAGGCGGTGACAGTGAGGTGCAGAGGACAATGCTGGAGCTGCTCAATCAGCTGGACGGTTTCGAGGCCACCAAGAACATCAAGGTAGCGCTCACACAAACATTAAATAATTATCTTTCCTTACATACATTTTTCAGGCATTTACTGACTAAATGTAAGACGCTATGCATTTTCATTATATAGATTTTAGATATTCCTTTTAGTTATATTAGTTCCTTTATATAGTTAGTAAGTGTCATTGTTATGCATTTCATCACACCATAAAAGCATGAGCTGTATTTATTTATACACCATTATCCAATTACACTATCTATATATGCATGTTCCACAAAGCCTAGAGGAAGAGAAAAAATAAGCTCTTTACCAAGATAATCTGTAGATATTAGTTGTTATAGGAATAGCTCTATCGGGATACCGAAGATGTAAATAGTTTTGTGTAAACTCATGATGGATGTGCCAAGTAACTGGAATTGACACAGAAATAAAAGAATATGCATCAATTTGTTTTGTTTTTAATTTTTCCTCTCAGGTCATTATGGCCACCAACCGTATTGACATCTTGGACTCGGCTCTGCTCAGGCCAGGCAGGATCGACAGGAAGATTGAGTTCCCCCCTCCAAATGAAGAGGTAGTCACTTGCACCGTATATACACAAACCCATACATGCTGGGTGGGCGGTTTTGTTTTGAGCTTTTCTCAATTCTGAACCATTAGGCCCGTCTGGACATCTTGAAGATCCATTCCAGGAAGATGAACCTGACACGTGGCATTCATCTGAGGAAGATTGCAGAGCTGATGCCTGGAGCCTCTGGTGCTGAGGTTAAGGTGAGAATTGGCACACTAAATGGTAGCTTTTGGGTGTTAAAAGAAGACCCTTTTATTTAATTTTCTTGCTTATGTATTTTTTTAGGGTGTTTGCACAGAGGCAGGGATGTACGCTCTGAGAGAAAGGAGAGTGCACGTCACCCAGGAGGACTTTGAGATGGCTGTGGCAAAGGTTTGTGTAACATTCTCTTGTACAGTATGAGCGCAGAAATTGTATTTTCAAGGCCCCCTTTCACACCACTGGCCCTGTATCCTCAAAATGTAAATATGGAGCACTCCTCCCCGTGTCTGAAGTAGAGTGAAGCTAATCCCTTACTTCTTATTTTCAATGTCTACTTGTATGAATGTTTCTACCAGTACCTGCATATTAATCACTGTTCCATGTTCTCTTCACCAGGTGATGCAGAAAGACAGCGAGAAGAACATGTCGATCAAGAAGCTGTGGAAGTAGAAGGCCTTGTGTAGTCTTGTGCACAATGCAAACACATGTATATTTTCTTTCTTTTTATGGTTTGGTTTATAATTGTCATTCTAGAGTAAATGGTTTCCCCAAATACTGGATGGTGCATGGGTTTTTATTCATCAGTAAATCATTAGCTTCAAATAATGCCAACAGAGATTCAACACATTGTCTTTAATACAGACCTTTGTCAAAGCTGAGTTAGGTAACTGTTCCAAATGCTTGATATGGCACTTTACATTATAGCTGCTTTTACATAATTGAGCATACTGAGTGTATATCTTTGACTGTGGCTTACGCGCCTGTCAGAGCTGTTATAGTGACAAATCTACAACCAAAGGCTTGCTTGATGTTCAGCTCGATGAAATTGCCAACTATCACAAACCTGTTTGTGTGGCATGGTGAGTATGGCAGGTAACACTAGATGACTCCAACACTCCGTTTATTCTGTCCTCCCATGCTATGGACCACGCAGCCAACTTGAACCAGTCAAGAGGTCTAGCTCCTCACCCAGGACACAGGCACCCACTGACACTCCATCTGCACCCTCTCCAGTACGCCCTGGAGCTCAGCTAAGGCACTGACTGGGTCCTCCTTCACCAAGACATAGTCCACCCAAGAGCTGTAGCACTCGTCCATCTTCTCAGCTGACTGTTTCATTTCCTGCAGGTCGTCCTCCTAGTCATAAGGAAGGATGACACGGGAACACTTATTTTTGATTGACAGTAATTAACAGTCTATAAATGTAGGGTAATTTGTGCAAAGCCTACAGTATGTTAATCACTGTCAGGAGGTGTAACTCACCGTGACAACTGAGCTGAGCGAGGAGCAGGAGCCAAGTGGTTTGCTTTGACTATCATAGATGTGAGGCCGTACAAAGACAACATATGGTTTGAACTCAGCAGTGCGTAGAGTCCTCAGTGCCTGAACGTACGGGGTAAAAAAACAAAGCTTATTACTTCAAAAGACCATGGTAAAACTGCAGTTAAGTCTTCTGTTTGCACTGTATATATGGAGTCCTATTCAAAGAAAGCATGTAATGTAGAATTAAGTTAACACCATTTCTTTTAAAAGCACAATTTACAACATCTACATTTTTTTTACATTTGGCCATTGTATATAATAACCATTAAATTACACTCCCAAACAAAAGTGGGAAAGAAAAAAAATCAATAGACATAAAAGCGTAGTTGAGTCTGAAAGCACCCCTCCGTTCACTGAATTCAATGTTCTGCTTTGTTGTCTGAATCCAGACAAGTCAATTCGAAACAACTCTAATTTAACTGTCTGATTAGCGATGCTAAAACTTGGAATCTTGGATCTTCTATATTCTTCATAAACACAAGGGATTATTGGGAGGCATATGAATGAATGAATGAATATATACTTTATTAATCCCCGAGGGGAAATTTGGTGTCGGATAATAGTGTAGGGGACACTAGACAGATAAGAAATATTCCATTTGTGTCACTGGTTTTAAATCCTTGCATATTTATTTAAAGTACAGGTCAAATTGTAATTTGAAATGTATTTGGTTGACAGTACGCAGGTCAGCTTTGATACTAACCTCTGGTTGCACATCCACAAGACAGACCTTGTTTTGATCCGAAACCCTGTGAATGGAATCCAAACTGGTGCCGTACAGATTATCTTTATACTCACCATATTCAATAAATCTGGAGAAGGACAAGACCATCGGTATTTATTATATAAACATACATTGTTGCAATCATTTGGTTTACAAGATTAAGCATCCAATATACTCACTTGCCACTCTGTTTGTCAGCATCGAAAGCTGCTTTGGTGATGAAGTGGTACTCCAGTCCTTCTCTCTCATGACTCTTCCTGGCTCGAGTAGTATCTTCAGGTCACATGTTCAAACCCAGCCAGCAGGAAGACGGTGTAAAGAAAAGATAACTGAATCTTTGTATGATTTCGGGGTAGACACTTCATAATAAGAGTACAAAACACACACTAAAGTAAGGCATGAGTCAAGTGCTTTGCAAATTGAATGTTAATACTGTCCAGTACAGAACATTTATCACAAGTCTTACATTTTTTGTGTTAAAGGGTAAAAAGACTTACGAGGCACAGCCAAACCATAACATCGAGGATTTTCAGCAATCACCTTCTGTTTGAGCTCAGTGATCCGAGCTCCCAGAGAACCTGCGATCCATAATATGAGAATAAACGGATGAATAGACAGTAATACAATATAATCACGTGCAGAAGGACGTCACTCAGAAAACATCTGATTCTACTGTCCACAGTGTGTTTTCCACATGTGGCAGAACTTACCTATCAGTACTATAAGACGAGCCCTTTCACCAGGGCGGGGCCGATATTGTGTTACTTCTTCATAAATCAGGAACTCTGCGTGATTGCCGTCTGTAGTTTGAGGTTCTACTGGTGAATTGTGGCGATCTTTCCTGAGGCGGAAACTTCTGCGCAGGCTAGCTGTGATCAAAGAAATGATAATACAAATGTAGAATGGACCGAGATCCATATACTAAAATCCTAAAAGTGTATTGCCAGTCACACTTTGACATTAAATGACTAGTTTAATAAACAGCAAACTGAAAATACCATCAATTTCAATTGAGTATTTCTGACTGATTCAAATTAAAATCCTGTGCCATACATCACACAACACAGACACCATGAGAAATCCATAAGAGTACCTGAGTAAAAATCCCATGAGAGAGCATGGCCACAGAAGGCAGGGGCTGCCTCACTCTTGGGAGAAACTACAGCTCATATTAGACCATTTATTCAACCAGCTTAAATCTCACCAGCAGAGTAGAAGCTTGGAAGCCATGCATGCTGCGTCTACCTCGTCACCAAACACAAACAAAACACCTTCAGCATGGAGTGTGAGGAGAGGCCACTTGAGAAGCACAGCGAGATAAACAAGCTGCCATGAGCTGCCACAAACACGCTGAGAAGCTCTGATGCTGTAGCGTAATGCACAAAAAGCCCGCCAGAATAAGAGTTCACACAAAGTGATGAGCTTCAAAACCCAAAGCAAGGACAACACACACACACACACACACACACACACGTTAAAGGAATACAGATACTACTTTTAGGACGTTTTATTAACTTTTCTTGTCATGCTATACACTATTAATTTTTATGAATGTGTTGGACGTTCTACACTATAACTCTAGAGAACATTTTCAATATATTACACTGACTTAAAAAAAAAAACACATACTATTACATACTATTACGCAATACATTTTACGACTTGCTGTACTATAATTGTAACTTTTTCGACACACTACACTACTATGACTTCAACATTCGACTCTGTCTTTTTTCATCATACTATTGTGACTTTTTTCCAAATACCATCCAATTACTTTTCATGACTTTTTTTAAACAAATTTCTCTCAGTTAATATCCTTGTGTGCTTACCTTATTTACTGAGGTATTGGACCTGAACCATATAGTATGTCATAAAAAATTGGATAAGAAAGTCATAGTATAGTATGTTATATAAATGTAATAAAAAAAAGTTATAGTTCAGTATGTAAAGAAGTCTGATTAAAAAATGCTGCAGTGGCGCACGCCATAAAAATGTGATCAAAAGTCATATTTTAATGTCACAAAAAAAGGATTAAAAAGCCATAGTATGTGGTATGTTGAAAAGAAAAACATAAAAAGTAATCGTATATTATGCCAGAAAAAGTTATAACATTGTATATAAAAAAAAGGTCTGTGCACAACCTGAACGATGACATGCATGCATTATATTTTAACCATCTTTTGGCCTATTTCAACAGCTTACACTAATGCACTATTGCCGACTGCGTCAAACTGCATTCCTTCGCGACTCTGCAGTGTATTGATGTGGAAGTGAAACACTTTTCCTGTGCAGCACTCAGTCATATGCTGGCTCCCTGAATCATTACAACTTTAAGAACCACTGTACTAAAGAAGAGAGCGATGGATTTGCACACAGATTGAGCACACGTGTGATGATGCAGTGATTAATATCAACTCATTAGTAGGGCCTGCTCACCTATGTCCTTTCCATTCAGAGCACCCTCACTGTCACAGTCTTCTGCAGGATGGCATGCAGGGAGAGAAGACAGGGTAAGAGGGAGGAGCGGTTGATGTTGAAGGTACTTCCATGTCAGAAACACAACAGGTTTAAGTGCAGTGTCTGCATGTATGAAGGCAACTGTAAAGGGGTAAATTGTGGAAGGAAATGTGCAGCATAATGTGTGTGTATGAGGGGGTGGGGGGGGATTGTTTAGGGTGGGGTTCTGGTAGAATTTCATTTAGAAATTCTGACCATAATAACACGTAGTCAATGTAGGGTTGGACGTTTTGTCCACTTACCTCTCTCAGCTCGATCATCTGGGGTTAGCAATGTAAGGAATAACATAAAGTATCACTATTCAGAGACAGAATATTATACCTGCTAGACTGTGATATTACCACTGCTCTGCTCCTAGTATACACTGTAATCTTAAAGTACTTTTTCTTTGTCTTGCAAATGTCATATCTAAGCAGTATCTCCGCATAGGAATCCTTCACACACACTTCTTCCTGACCATGTAATTCAGTTCAAAAAGAGCAACACCTTTACACTAGTAAACATAAACATTGTTTTTTTAAGCTCAGTAGGGAGTTTAGCTTTTATGCAGATACATGCAGTACATACAAGAATAGAAGTGACTTAACCTGCCGTTGCTTTTCAAACCACGCTGTTTCATTTTACTTTTCAATTGGATTAGGAAATAAAATAAAACATTGCATTGCATTTTTTTGTTGTTGCATTTTTTTTTTTTTATTAAATAAAGATGATCCTCAGATCCCCTGTTCTCTATTCATCATCTCTATTTCAGGATCTCCTCGGCTAAATTAGATTTGACCTGCAATTAAAGCCGTGTCTGTAGATCTAAGCTTCTTGTACATCTATATTTACACTGCAAGTTATGGGGGCCAATTTTTGCAAAAGTGAATTTGGCTTACATGGAGGCGCTTTGGAGGACATGGGGGCAGGGAAAGAACCCATTTTCATTCTGTATCGTAGACGCCTGGGAAGAACAAATACAAAAGAAATAGAGGGAAAGATTTACTTTTGATACGAAAAAGGCAACATTTTACTTTCAAATACAACACACATTGGCTCTAAACCGTATTTCTTTGTCAGCAGAGTTGACGCTCACTACCTTTCCTGGAACTGTGTAGAGGGGATGAGGGCAGCACGCAGGTTACAGTCACCAATCCTCTTGGCCTGCCACCAGGTGGCGTCCTCCTGGCTAACAACCTGAAGAATGTCCCCCCTCTTAAATGGAAGTCCCGCCTCCTGGCACGGCGTGGCCTTGTCCTCATAGGGCGTGTAGTCAAACAAAGCCCGAAGGTAGACCTTTTAGGAGCAGGAACATTCATTCTATGAGCAATGGTAACTTTAAAAAGGAATAGTTTTTTATCTTGAAACATTACCATTTGTGTTCTTTTTCATGAGTATATATTAAATATAAAGTTAGCTTAGCACTGAAAACAGAGAAAAACAGCTTGTCAGCGGATGTTTGATGAGACAAAATGTGACTATAAAATAACTTGACACCATGTATGTGTCTAGTTATTATATTGGAAGAATATTTTAAACATCAAGCAATTGATTAAATACATTTTTTTCCCAGTTTTTGTTGACAGAGTACCTGGTTGTTGAGTCTTTCTAAATCAAACATAAGTTGTTGTTTATTTAGGATGAATGTTGCAGACAAAAGAGTCCTCACCCGGCTTTCCTTCAGTTTGTCTTCTTCTTCCACAGCTGGAATGATTTTCAGTGTGATAGAACCTTGTGACTGGGACTGATCAAACACAGAGCAGCAGCATAAACCATCTGCAGTAATCATCAGGGAATAATCACAGTATCTGAACTAGTATGATGCGATATGACGAAAAGCTTTTTTTTCTTTCTTTACCAGAATCTGACTAATTTCATCTGGCCTTTTGTGGGTTATCAGGTGTCCATTGACCTCTCGGAGCTCATCCCCGACATGCACCAGGCCTGGAAACACACACAAGACAAGTGAAAAAAAGCCGAAAAGAAATCCCAGTATGTGTCGTTTTTGAGACTCAGATATCAACAAAAATCAAAAAAAAATTCATTGCCATTAAGCCAGGAGCAACTCTCGTTTGTAATCTCAAAATATGCAATCTTGTGGTACTAATCTCAAGGATTTTATCTCTGTGGAGAGTTCATGGGGTTACACAACATAATCTCACATCTCTGTCAGCATTTCAGTATAGATAAGGAAGTCTTGCTGGATAGGACATTTTGTTTGTTCAGAGAAAATAAAACAATACGACTGACATTTGCATTGTGATGAATGTTGTCTCACCACTGCGGTCGGCTGCCCCTCCCCTCATGATTCTGGCCACGATTACAGCTCCCGTCACCTCGTCTCTCCGGATGGTCGCTCCCTGGTAGAAAAGGCACAATTAATCGGATTTCCAGCACATATTGAGTCTCATCTTCAGGTCACTGAAGCTGATGCAACCCTCTGTTTGACAGGTAAAAGATACAACTCATGTGCAGGTTGGTGGCTTTGCTGGAAAGATCAATAACCTAGTCGAGAAAACGCCAGACCTATTTGAGACAGGAGATTGTTATATCATAAATACCTCCTCCCTGCTTTGTTCTGCACTGAAAAAAGATGGTGCCTGTTGCTTCATGCTCACAATGTCGGATCATTTGTTACTGCTGTACTGTCATCATGCGGTACAATCCACTTGCATATTGTTCGGCAGTGTTTTTCTTACACTGAGTTACAGCTCCATCAGTTTCAGCTCAGTGATTTTTCCAGTTACATTTATTTTGCTGAACATTAGATGAGAAGATACAACCTTCAAGTCTGTACGCTCAATATGAAGCTGGCATAAAAAAATAGAGAGGGGAAAACAGCTTGATGGATTTGTTTTTTTACAGCATCACACAGAGAGACACCCTGGGGCTCTCTAAAGCTTCTCCGTTAAAATAAATTAACGTTTTTAAAACCCCACTTTCTGGCACAGTAATAATAGCTGTTGAGGGAAGGAAGAGCTCTTATTGTGTCACATCCTCAGCTGTGAGGCGGCTCTCACCAGGGGCTCTTTGTTCTTCACCAGGCGGACGATCTTGACCGACTCTTCTTCCAGGTCATCGTCCAGATCCTCCGGCAGCGGCGGCAGCACCGGGTCAAAGTTCTTTTGGGCCACTGTGTCGTGGGCTGACAGCACCGCCTGCACGAAACGATACACGTCCGCAAATGCACAGATGGGTTTAAGGGCCGGAATGACAATAAAAAGAAAGCAAGAAAGTCAGGCAGGCTAAGAATGAGGATGAAAAACTTCTCCTTCACTAGCTTCTTTGGCAAATGTGCGTTCTTTTTCCACAACCGTCATTTCTCCCCGTTCTCCAGAAAGCCAATAAATGTAACATTAATCACTTGATATGAGTAATTAGGCTTTCTTGTCTGTGTCTAGGGGTACAGACAGCTCTGACGCTGGTGTTATGTAATAAATAGATGATCAACTTCGAGGAAAATCAGAGCAGCTCAGGGGGAAAGCCCAGTGAAACATTATCGAGCATTTATTAGTGAGTGAAAGTGTGAGGAAAGACACACAATGTGTGTGTGTGTGAGTGTGTACCTTGAGGTGGGGAGTGCTCAGAAGGAGAAGCAGCTCTCTCTCTCATCATCCTCCAGCGGCCCGTTCTGAAGCTCTTCTGCCAGCTGACGATTTGAATCAGAAAATCACTGCTCGAAATAATAAAATCTCCTCATGAATTACATTTACTTTAGAAAATAACAATAAATGTTTACTTATACTTGGTATTTAAGTACAATATTCAGCTTCAGTTTGGCTTAGAAACATTGAGGGAAGATTGCACCTACATCCTCTGCCAGACAGGTGGCGCTGTGTAGAACTGGAGTCGGTCTGTGTTTCTCATATTGCTTCAGTTTGTCATGAATCTGGGACGTACAACACATGAATAGACATACAAATATACACAAGTGACATTTTTACATGACATTTGAAGGGTAGTTTCCAAGACATAAGTATAAGCAAGTTCTGGTTTTCATGACGAGATATCCTTCAAACACGGTTTGAACGCCACAGTCTGGCTACTGAGACATATCTGCTGTACCTTCATGAGGTAACTGAGGCTTCTCTCACTGAGGACATCTTTGAGGAAGACCAGGTCCTCTTTGTGGTTGGCATCAGGATGGAGCTGAGAGGTGAGCAGGGCCAAGGTCTCATGCAGCCCTATGAGTCATAGAAAACAGGAGTTATGTTTTAATAAGGTGTGCACCGATACTCATATCATGCCAATACTGACCCAGATAACTGGATTGGGTATCAGTGAGAATCAATTAATTAAATATATATATTATATAGTATATATATATATACTATATATATAGTATATACTATATACACACCACACCACACATACATAGACACACACATATATACATATACACACACATTAAGTTTTGAACAATTTGTTGCAGCATTTAAAAGGTTTACATTTGAATTGTAATTTCTGTTACTTTTCAAGGTTTCTTACCAAGTTGCTGGTGCATGACTGATTAAAACACAATTCAATAAATGTATGTCTGTGTTCCAATTACTTTTACAAAGTTAGGAAAACATTTAAGTGAAGCCTGACACACAGTGAGGCACACAGCTCATCAGCTACACACTGCTTTATCCCCAAAGTACAGGTATTGGTATCAATTTTGGGATTGAAAAAGTCGGATGGGTGCACAGTATTATTCACCATATGTTAACATATGTTTCATGAACTATATAAAAATGTTTTAATACCGACAATAGAAGCTTTTCTATCATTATAAATGCATTATCATTACAGAAATAACATAAACGCATTGTCTCATCACATTTATATTCCGATCAGTTTGAACATATATATAATAATATTATATTATTAATAATGTAATATCGGTTTGCAGTTTGGTAAGACTGGCATGCATAGATGAGACGATGTCTTTTGCCTCACAGAAAGGTTCTTTAATAAGCTTTTTTTTTTTAGCTTGTAATACAATTTCCAATAAAGGCAATCTTTAAATATTCTCTCAGTTTAAGCCCCAGTAATTTATGCTTGACCACTGCAATCACCACTCGACCGCTGCAGGTGCAGCCTGTTGAGCTCTCAGGACGCCTGCTAGAAAACCTGAGATTGCAGATCCCTTCGGGCAAATTAAAATCAGCGGGGTGGGAACATTTGGGTTAGACGTTAAATTAAATTTATGAAGCAATCAACCTCCGTGTTCTTAAGTGTTTTTGTAGTTCAGAGATACTCAACTTGCTTTGCCCGGGGGCCACGTTTACATAATGACCAGAGAGAGGCCAGTTAAACACATAACATAACATTCAGGGCTGAGCCCAGTCCTAGTCAGGGGATCCTGGCACTTTAGTTTTTTTTATAAACAAGCTTTATTAGAAAATTGTTATGCTTTTTTGAACATCAAATGTAATTAAGACAATATGAATTTACTTATTTTGAATAAGAAAATGGTCGGCGGGTCATCGCCCCCAAAGAGGCTCTCTTGACCCATTATAAGCTCCACTAATGGGTTGAAATGGTTTACACTTCCTGTCTTCCTGTGGGTGTGGTCATGGCGTGTTTGCCCCCCATCCATCCCCCCACCTCGTTTGGAAAGTGTTGCGAACGTTGTGTGGATGAGTGAAATCAGATTGGGTGATATTTGCATAATGTAATTATACTTTACTTTGCCAACATTAAATATTTACATAGTTAACAGTCATATTAACCATTGCAAAAGATAGTTAGCAAGGGCGTTGCTAGATCTCGTGAGATTGTGTTGCCGCGACAGAGAAAGGTCTCAGACAAAGTTAATTTGTCTGAAAAATGCTATTTTGCTGTCAAAATATTCAGAAGAATATTCAGAAGTTACGTGGCGGGATAGTAAAAAAACCCACATGGCACAAATACAAGAAACTGACTCTGTGGGCCGTCTCCTTTCTGAACAGTCTCTGGCCCGCCCCTTACCCCCATATACATTTACACACACAAGGCATCAGACAGAATTCACCAGTAGCTTGAGCATATGTCTGGCTGTACCTGTGCTTGTAGACACGCTGGGCATGGCTTCAATCATTCAGGGAGGCAGGAGGGTGAAGAGAGGGAGGAAAACAAAGCCGGTAGCTCTCCACTGGCTCTGTCTGTTTCTCGTGTACGACCAAAGTGGAAAATCCCAGACAGCTAGGAACGGTAAAAAATAAAACACAAAACACAATGGGACTCTTAGATCTGCATTAAAAAAAAGGGAGATTAATTTGAAGATTTCTCAGAATTTAGGGTTTTTCCCCACAATTGTGATTATATTCTGAGAACTCTTTGTTTTTTTTTCTTCTCACAAATAATTAAAACCTACATCGGCTTGGACAAACATGAGTTTGATTCTTAAGACACAAAGAAGATCATGTTCATGCTGGAGGTGCAACAAAAAAATGAAGGGTCATAAACAGATTATAAAAGCAAAAATATGACCTCTTGATACTAATGAAATACTCTTGATACTAATGGAGAGCACAGTGAGGCTATACAAATAGGTTTTAGTACCTTGGAGCTCACTTAGTAAAGAGTCTATTTTCTCATTTGATATTAATTCTGAATATAATTACGTTTTCAAAAGGAAACCGGCCCGTCGCGCTGCGACAGTGATGAATCAACCCATTACTGTGCCCAAGTTTCAATATAATTTTTACCTGCTTTCATTACCGAGCATTCATTTCATTTCAGACTGTGACTCATAAACTAGAGGAAAGGGAGGTCAGATTACACTTTTGTCCAATAAGATGCTTCACCTTGTTTTCACCATGGCAACCATACATATATAATATACTCTCACTGTGCTTACATTTCCATCCTCTCACAGATGAGATTACTTTAATGGCGTTGTGTCACATTATTCACTTCACTAGTTTGGTGCTGTGTGCTGTGAAGCTTGCAGCTTCAATCTTGCATC
>JBAMJR010000142.1:1255000-1300922 GCA_038501785.1 Myoxocephalus aenaeus | reverse complement strand
ATCGAACCTGAACACTGTCACAGCAGGAACTGCCAAACGACACTTGAATCCGATGCTAATACGAGCTAACGGGCAGTTTTCCGGATGATTTCGGTTGCCAGACCCACAATCCAACTGACTTTTCAGCAACTGATCAAAAATGAAACTCTCAGCCTCTGCGGGCCACCTTGGCCTCTCAGGCCGGGCTTGTCGGGGCATTAGAGGTGTCAGGTTCCGTGACGGGGACGGTGCACAGTAATTACGGCGAGGCCCCCGGCCCCCGTCAAGAGCCCGTGGTGTCAGGAGGGCGGCGCTGGATTGGCAGGAGGAGCACCAGCTCCGGAGTCTCCAGAGGACCCATTAGGACGGAGGCCCAGTGTCCCTGATCAAGCAACCCCTGTGCTCTTCCACTGCACAATTACAGCTCGGCCCGCTCAGCTGTGGAGCTCACTGTTGTTTTTTAGCGTCACCTCAGCCCACAGCCTCCTTAATAACACACTCAGTGGCGAGAGCTCGCAGACAGCAGTCAGCAGGGCGAGACGTGCAGGGCGACTTAATGATGAGGGTTACGGCTTCCGTGTGATGTTACATGAGGTGTGATTGGTAGAGAGATCCTGACCTCGTGGTGCGCCGGACCTGTTATTGAAACAGCCGGCTGCAGGCTTTGTAATTGCTCCGGGTTTATGAGGAAAGTTTGGGTTAATATTCCATTCAGGACACATTCTGGACGTCTTGCTAGGAAATGAAGACACATCAGGTTTCTACTGAGGGTTGGTGGTATTTTGTCAGTTTGTTTAGACGCACATGCACTATGTGGTTACTACTAAGGGACACCTGAGCAATGTATGTAATGTAATACCCGAACATTGCAGATGCATGCAATAGTTGAAGAGGAGATTTGAAAGCATCTGCAACAATCTGCTGAGAACAGCCTCACTCCTCCTGCAGAGTGTTGGAAGCTGGCTCCAGGCTTTGCTCCCTAGTTAAGAACGGCAAGCACTTTGTATTTGGGGTTTAGTTTATGCTTCTCCTCCACTACATTTCAGAGGGAAATAATGTGCTTTTATATGACAGCGACCACCAACTACAACATTACACCAATTTACACATTATTACATCAGTGTTGATAATCCATTAATCCAATTTATATAGAGATGGAAGAAATATATGTATTTTATACGAGTACAAAACCCACAATGCATTGTCCTGCATTCAGTCTTGTACTTCAGTGAAAGTATACATATTGTTACCAGCTTAATTTAAACAAAAGGAAAGCAATATATAAATAATAAAATAGTCATTATAGGGTCCACTTCATAATGATTCCAAAAAAACTGAATGACGACGGCCGAAATGCTGATCTCGAGGCTTCAACCCATTAATCCACAAATCAATGGGTGTAAAAAAAGATGCAGAAGACAGCGCCCCCTAACCAATTAAACAGAAAAATACACTTCCCTTCACGAGATGTGGCTGATTACACAATCAAGACCAAGAGACGCAGACTTTTAGCCACTTGGTTCTTCTCCCTCGTTACATCCAGTCATGTTACAGAAGCTTCACAGAACACATCTATTACCACTAGATGAGCCGTTTCCAGCTCCACTGGGCCAGTCTGGCCTGTGGCAACGATGTGGCAAAAAGAAGACGGTCAGATGGCCGGCGAGTGAAACCGTTACTCTTGTTGAGGCAGTGAATGCAGAGCGGGGACGCATCGAGCTTTACGTATCTCCTCATGATGAACAAAGCAGCACGGTTCTGTTGAGCACAGCATACGGGACCACAACGGTTGTCCTCGTACTTTTGGTCATATATTGTTCGTTGCACATGTACCTTTTGATTTCCATTTTTGTACATTTAACTGTGTGAATTTGAGAGTGTGTATGCGGGAGGCCTATTACTTTCTGTATTTTCTAAAAGTGCACCTCTGTTTATCGCTGATACAGTTCTCCTCAGATCCCCCATCTGCACTGTTTGATTACACTCATCCTCCAGAGAAGGAGAGAGGAGGAGAGGGAGGGAGGGAGAGAGGGAGCAGTGCCTTTGAGTCTCCTCCGCCATTTCACACAACAAAATAAGACGTTTCATCGCTCGGCGCGTCTCCACCAAACGAGCTGGGTGGGTTGGAAACTGAGAGAAAATTGCCTTTTGAATAATCCACTTCTTGATTTTTTTTCTTTTTTCCCCCTGAAAGGTTTTCTGAAGGTTATTGTTGAGAATAATGCAGCTCCTGCCCCCCTGCAGATGACAATCATCTTTCCAATTTGTTTGAGATTAGGTCATATGGAAACAGCGCATCGTAAACACACAGGGTCGGCATGCTGGCGGTGGAGGATGGGAGGGTGGCACCGTTTCCCCTGTTCTGGGTGCATCCAGCCTTGATTGCCATGACACTGGCAGTAGCAGAAACCAGGGCAACAAACAAACAGAAATCCACAGATCTCTGTTACTAACTGGGAGAAGGAGAGAAGCTGACGACCCCCCACCTTCCTTTCGTAGCAGCATGACCAGATTGGATGTTTGATTTGCGGCTGGATCAGTAAACACACTACGGCTTTGGCTGTTGCTTTTGATTCAACATAAATCATATCTGAACAAACAAACGAGTTCTCAGTGTTTGAGATACGGTGGCATTGACATCAGCGCCGCCATCTGAGAAGAGCATTAATATTTCTCTTAGCACTACTGGAGGCCCACTTTCATCGCTAAAAGAACTTAAAATAACATTGCAGTGCATGTTGGTCAGCTGTGGTGTGTGTGTGTGTGTGTGTGTGTGTGTGTGTGTGTGTGTATTGCAGTCATTGAGCTGGTAGACTGAGGCCTAAGTGGACATCTGGTAGAGGTTACCCTGCTACATCAAAAGACAGTTCTGAAAGTCTGCAGAATCCTGCATCTCCCCGCCGTTAGCATCCTGACCGTTCTGTGGCTAACGACAGGCGGATTCCTCAGCGGCGATAACTCGCCTAATGCGCTCCCTGAATGGAGGATCAGTTGACTGAGGCAGATTAGTGCTGGGACATGTGTTTGAGATGCAACTACACAATCAATGCGCCGCTAATTGTGTGTCTCAGGGACATTGGCATTTTTTGCTATCTAGCATGTCAATAATCAACCAGGTTAGCTTGTGACATCAAATGCTTCTTTACTGTAGAGACAACATTACACCAGAAAGCCTTCCAATAGAGATTAGCATGATACTGCAGAAGCGGTGTTCATCGTCATTACAGCCTACTATGTGTTTAACAGAGTTAACAACAAACTGACTGCTGTTCTTAGAGCTCAGTCAGCATTTATTATAGCCACATTGGACTTTATCAGCTCATTTAATTCAAATTTCCTGCAATTAGTGGATTCACTCGCACAGGCGAAGTGCATTCATCTTTGCAGAAATCAACTCAGGTGAACTCTGAAGTTTACACCATTTAGCAACTGTCGTCCGAGAAGCGAAGGGTCCCAAATGGAGGAGGGGGTACTTCAGCTGCAGGTATTGCACCATGTCACCTTCTAACACGAGCTCATTAGGGTCCAGTCCACACCGGGCATCAACATCTGTTTTCGGTGATCACAAGTGGACCTCGCTAAGTACGAAAGTTCACACTTGGCATAGGTTACTTAAATTTGGGTATAAAACAGGTGAAACAATCCTAACAATATAGACTTCATCTAAACCAAATCGCCCAAGATTTGCATTCAAAATATATCTCTCTGGGCTATTCGAAATTCTCAAAAGTCATGGCCAAAGCTGCCAAATGAGTATGTAAAGAGAATGTGGCCTAGAACATCTTCTAGTGTGGTCTGAGCGATCCGATCTCAATGCGTCTCCATCAATGTGTCCCGGCTGAATGCACAGCTGCTCTTACAGCTGTGCAGGTCTGAGCGGTGCCTTATTCAGAAACTACCTTTCCTTATTCAGAAACTACCTTTCCTTATTCAGAAACTACCTTTCCTTATTCAGAGACTACCTTTTCTTAGTCAGAAACTACCTTTCCTTATTCAGAAACTACCTTTCCTTATTCAGAAACTACCTTTTCTTAGTCAGAAACTACCTTTCCTTATTCAGAGACTACCTTTTCTTAGTCAGAAACTACCTTTCCTTATTCAGAAACTACCTTTTCTCAGTCAGAAACTACCTTTCCTTGCAAGTTACATTCTGTGATGCCACTTTCTGGTGTTCGGGGGAACTAACCCTGCACTGCTTGTGGAACTGTATACATTAAAACACACAGCACGGCACAGCTCACGTCATTACATGGTTTCATCATATTGTGAGCATAAACCTACTTCACAACTTTGACGGCAGTCTGCCAATTGATTTATGAGACATTACACAAATATCCCTATTAAATTCCGCATGATGGGATCTCTCTACCCCTCAGTAAGGGATGTCAAAGCAGCTGTTTTCCATCAACTGTCAAAGTCAAAACAGCTGCTTTGACAGCCACGACTGAGGTGTTGCCAGCTGCATTCCTAACACCACAGCTGGTATCTCTAAGTACTGCTTATGAAATTAAAGAGCATTGTATGGAATTAGTTTAATGCTTAGTTTGCCCCCTGTTCACTCCTTCTGTTGCGACTGTTACGTAAAAAATCTGAATAGGACCCCAAAATGTTTTTGACTGGCCCTGAAAAGAACCACAACACAGATTGCCAGCACAGATGGAACATCTGCATAATTAGTAGTGAGCTAGTTCTTTAAAAACAACTTCAGAGAGCCACAACTTTGGTACAAACAATCATTAACTAGATAATTATATATTCATTTGATGTTTGTCTTATTTCAATAGATCAAATGTCATAATTAGTTTTGGCTGCCGGCCTCTGATTGGTGAAGCACTAATGGTGACCTGCGTGTTATGCATTTTTACTGAGGGCTGACTAATCTTTCAGAGGGCTGTACCCAGTTGGGAAGTACACTCAAATCAGACCAAAAATACAAAAGTCCATTATCCCTGCAATAAAGAGCTAATGACCCAACAACGGGAATATATTTGCCAGGGCACCCATCTTCTTGAAAGGGCCAAAGGATAAGGAGTCATTAAAGCAGCGTTATCTGGTCCAGATAGCATTGGCATGTCTGTAAAGATCATTATTTTCGCCCCTGGAGCCGTTTGGTAAAGCCGAGCGGGGCTAACTGCACACCCAGCGCTAACTCCAGGGTCAGCTGGAGCACAGGGATGGAGACGCTAACGATACGCAGCCTGGCAGCTAATGCCTTTTCTAAATGCTCTTAATGACTGCAAAGCCTAATGCGGGAGAGTTCCAGATCTCTGTTTTGCTTCATGCTTTGTCAGCTGACAGGGACTTGGCCGAGTTGTTGCTTTTTCATTTTCTGTACTTTTTTCAGGGTTTCTTCCGCTTTGATGTGTTTTTTTTGTGTGTCTTTTCGGGCGGAGGGAGCGGAGTGCACATCTCACTGAAGGGCCCAGTGAACTGCGAGCGGCTGATATTGTAATAAAGGCTCTTAAATAAAAGCCAGTGTTGCAGTCTAGCCTCCCTTTGGTAACGCTGAGTGTTTATGTGAAGGACTACTCCACATTTCAGACAGGCACGAGGGAGCAAGAGGAGAAACAAGTACCTTCTCAAGCCAGCTAGAGACAGAAGAGCTGTTCACTGTGGTTTACTTCCCTCTCTATTGAAATACAATAGGACGGAGCCAAGTACCTTCAAGTTCTTTCATTTCGGGTCCCTATGACAACGACAGTAGCATGGACACATTGCGATGCTGAATTTGATGAATTGACTATTTATCAGTTTATAAGTCAGCTAGCTATCCCACCAACAGCCCCTCGGCCACACTAGCAGTCGCTACGAGGCTACTTCATCGGCAGCTCCCGTCCGTTAGCGGCTAGCAACTGGATCAGCCAGCTAGCGGCTAGCAACTGGATTTTTTTTACTGTGTGCACACCCTGTTTGCTGCTGTAATCCTGCACATTTCCCCACTGCTGGGCTAATAAAGGAATATCTAATCTAATCTAATTCATGTTGTTCATGATCCTACAGATTGTCTGAGGATAATTTGTCATTTGTGATCTTGGGCTATTTGCGCAGTTGGCTAGCTAATTATTTGTCCTTTCTTTACATTTGATGCCAATCTCTAAATAAATGTAGATGCTCCTCTCCCACAGGTGTGTCCATTGCTGTGTTGTTTCATGGTGATTTGACATAATTAATTATTGACTGAAATGTAAGTATTTTTTCATCTTTTTATTGTTTTTTCCCACCGTCTCCCTTCCGGGGCTCTGTAAAATAGTGATGTAGCAATTTGAAAGTTAAAAAAAGGCAAAATATTTTTTTTGTTGACTAACAATATCTTGTTTGAATCAAACAGATATTATTTTGAAAGTATCTGCATGTAAGTTGAAGTAAGTAAGAAATGTATCATTGAATTATTGTTAAAGTCATTCAGTTGAACCTAATCTTCAAGTTTAATTAGAAGACAATGCCATTTATAAGGAAAACATTTTTAATTCAATTTAAAACTTCCATGAACCAGTTTTGGTGACGATCTTAAACATGCGTATACTATAATCTCTGTACACCTGTGTGTTGGTGGGCTTATTTTAAACTGCCAACAACATTTTTAGCAGACTAAAATCATTTCTTCTATTAACGTATATCCTTCAGTTTTGGTATGTACTAATACATATTATATTTGTATATTGTATGTGTCTTCTTGATCATTTGTTTTAGATCTAAAATTATAAATCTGATCCAATTCCAGATAAATGCATAGTATGTGTTTGTGGTTACACATTGGCATTCACTGGCTCGATAGTCATTTTAATCTGGGTTTCATTTATTTCAGTAGGAGGTACATCAACCATCACAGAGAACTTAACCTGTGTAGAAACACATTTCGGGGGGTCAAGCGTTCATCCATCTTTATATATATCAGCTCTTTCTGGGAGACCCTGAGGGGTGTTCCCAGGCAGACGAGATATATAATCTCTCCAGCGTGTTCTGGGTCTACCCCGGGGCCTTTTACCAGTTGAGCCTGCCCGGAAAAGCTTTAAAGGGAGGCGTCCAGATCAGAGGCCCCAACCATCACATTTGCCCCCTTTCGACTGGAAGGGGCAGTGTCTCTATTCCGGATGTCTGAGCTCACCCCGTTTCTAGGGCTGAGCCCAGCAGGCCTGTGGCCGCTTGTATCTGCAATCTCGTTCTTTAGGTCGCTACCCAAAGCTCACGACCAGCACTGAGGGCCTGCACGTCGATGGACGAGTAAATTGAGAGCTTTGCCTTCTGGCTCAGGGCAATGACTCACTCCCAACATGGAGGACGCAACCACCGCATCATCCAGAACATGGTCTCAGACTGGGAGGGGCCGACTCGCATCCCGACTGCTTCCTACTCGGCTGCAAACTGCCCCATCGTGCTGGAGGTCATTGAGATGGAGCCAAAGGAACCACGTCATCTGCAAAGAGCAAATACTTAGTTCTAAGGTTCCCAAACTGGACGCTATCCTCCCCTGGCTGTGTCTTGATATCTTGTCCATTACCACAAACAGAAACACAAATATGAATCTGTCATATGTGTACAGATTGTAAAGCCCTCTGAGGCAGATTTGTGATTCTGGGCTATACAAAATAAACTGAATTGAATGTTTGACTTCATGCTGAATGCACTCACTTTGGTTATGCAAGTATAGCTTAACCTTTTGACCCAGCGCCATACTATTGTGTCAGTGTGTTGTATTCACCTAGATAATAAATACAGCCTCTTCATTTATATTTGTTGTTTATTTTTTTATTCCTGGGCTCTGGTTAACTCCAGCATATGAAAACATTGTTCCAACCACACTGACGCCATCGATATACAGTATAATATATATATATATATATATATATATATATATATATATATATATATATATATATATATATATACAGTATAAGGGTACATGGTGGTAGTATTCTACAGTAGACTTCTCCTCGGCCAAACAAAGACTTTCATTTGTCTGCATAAGTTGTTGCTAGCAGCCATCGCCTGGTGTTGCATCATCCCTGTGAGACCAGACAACACGGCGGTAATGATGCTATTTTATCAGCAGCCGGATTGAGGGGTTAACTCTGACTCCAGAGCAGCTGAGCCATAATAACACATGACACATGTCTGCCATTAGTGAGAATTCTCCCCATGGTTGCCACACTTTCTTTTAATTTGACGAGGCTGTAACCTCCATGTGTTTTCATCTACTAAAGAACCTCCAACAGCTTGAGCCTAATCAAAGAGTTTCTCTCCCTCCTTTGTGTCTCTGGAAAAGGAAATTCAATTAGCTTAATTGGCCTGGATATTATGCTCTGTAATGTGATGTAAGCATCAGTGTCGACAAACTTCACAGGGCACTTTGGAAGCACCTCGCTAATTAGAGCAATAACTTTAATCCAAATGTTTTACTTCGACATTCTGGATGATTCTAAATTGAAATCCAGGTAATTAGTTGAAAAAAACACGAGCAGAGAGCTGCGCCCCTCCTTGGAAGCCGCTGACGGCAACGTATAATTGAAGCATTGGTTTATTCTCTTGTTCCATGTTTGACACATGACAACCAAAGTACCAAAATAGAAAATCCACTTTTTCCCCCCTCTGTCAAGATGAAAGCACATTGTGTTTTTAGAGCTGAACAAAGGATGGATTTGAAAAACGAATCTCATTTGAATGGGAAATTTAAACCCTGCAACCAAGGCTCCTCTTCCGGAGGTTCCGTGAGCTCCCCTCACAACCGAAAAGGGCATTTCACAAGCAG
Organism: Myoxocephalus aenaeus; assembly: GCA_038501785.1. Taxonomy (NCBI): domain Eukaryota; kingdom Metazoa; phylum Chordata; class Actinopteri; order Perciformes; family Cottidae; genus Myoxocephalus; species Myoxocephalus aenaeus. The sequence goes on along the minus strand of JBAMJR010000142.1, from coordinate 1,292,197 downwards.
ACAACAAACTGAGGAAATGATTGCACTTTAGATCAATCATATATCACAGGCTGCAGCATGCTCTGCTGGTTAGGGTAATGGACAGAGAACAGGCTCTTTCTGGCGGCTGGTTGTGCCCTTGAGCTGCATCCTGCAACACAGTGACTTCTAAATGGATAGAAAAGTATGAAAGTCTAAACTTTCTTCAGATATAAATCTCACCCTGACAAATATACAGCATAGACATACCAGTCGAAGAAAAAAAAAGTCACCACACTCACAAGTAACACAATAAAACTGTATTTTTGTTGCCTGCCTTAAGCTACATTTATCTGGTTTCCTGTTGTAAGATGAGATGCTTTTATTTTGAAGGTGGCTCGCAAAGTTAAAAAGGAAGTCGCAATGTCAAAAGCTATGAAAATATGATCAGTTTTGCATACAAATTAGAAACGGTAACGGTATTAGCACTCCGCGGAAGAGGCACACGGTTAGTTAAAGTTGTAATAAATGTAACAACTGTAGGTTTTAAGGAAATTAGTCTAAACTTTCTTCAGATATAAATCTCAGCCTGACAAATATACATCATAGAAATACCAGTCGAAGAAAAAAAAGACACCACACTCACAAGTTAACACAATAAAACTGTATTACATTTGTGCTTAAAATTATTACAATTACAGTATTTACAAGCGTTGTCCTAAAAATAAACATCTCATGCTGGATGACACATAAAAAGAAATCATTGTACAATAGCAAGCAAAAATGAATATTTCTTTTATGTACACCCACAATTTACAAATGAAAGAACTTTTTTTTTCCAGCTAAGAAATGTTGCTGAGCGCTGCTGCACACGCTCAGATGCTGAGATCTGCTCCTCTGCAGGCGGGATGGGGGGCCTCAGGGGTCCGGGTCAGGAACCTGAGCCCAGAGCCGTGTGGAAAGTCACACAGCCTCCCTCATCCTCGATGGGATTCAATACATGTCAAACAATGGAACAAATGTTGGACAACAGGCGATGCACTGAATGCTTATCAAATAAATAGTGTACAAAAAGTAACCAACCCCACCATCCCGACACCCTAACAACCGCTACAACAACCTGCCGCCATGGCCCTTTCCCCACAGTTCTGTTTGACCAGTGTGAAGGAAGAGGTTTTCATGAATAGAAAGACTGTTTACCAATGCACAGCCCTCTCACAGCGGACCCGGCGGCCATCTTGCTGAGAGGAGCTCTGACGGAATGCATTTCAGGAGCGGAACAGACGGCCAGTCAGCACAACCAGGCGTTAGTCCACAGGCATTAGTCTGGTCCATAAGGTTTACCGTCACTTTTATTATGACCACTTGGGGGCAGTATAGCTGAAAACATCTGAAAATACAGTTTTCCTCTGTTGCACCGTGTGTGTTGCCTGATTTAATCTGGTTGGAAGCTTTCTGTCCACCTGAAGACTACGAGTCCAACGTTCACGCTGCTTTTTGCTCAGTTTTTGTCTCCACCAGTTGCTGTAAAAGACATGTGTCTGTTTAGCCGCTTAACGCTCCAACTATTTAACTTTGACTGCTGTTTGGTGCTGAGCAGGCGAGAGGGTATAAAGATCAGCTCAGCTGCAAGTTGTGAGCATTTTCCGGGGCCCAATCCCCATGGAGACGCATTTTACATTATAAGTAATTGTATTCATTGTTAATATAAATATACTCATCAGGCACTATATCATGAAAATCTCACTTTTCTGTGCTTGTACACACACATCTGCTTGGGGCCGTGATACAGGTCGTCTTCTAAGCGGAAGACTTTTTGCAAGCCAATCAGAGCAGGCTGGATTGTTTTGGGGAGGCGGGGCTTAAAGAGACAGGCGCTAAAGCGGAGCGTTTCAGACATGTATGTCCAGACAGACAGTATGAAAAAAATAATGTTTTGTTTTAACATTAACACATATAAACATGTGTTAAGTCCACTTTAATGTCCTCAAAAGCTGCTTGATGAGGAAAGCTCTTTTCACAGAGAACCAAAACGGTTAAACTCACGTTACGTTGTTCATGTTGTGCTCCCAGAAACATATGTGCTACTAGTCTTTAAGGGTTATTGTCTTCTGACACAAAGGTCTCAAATATATGTATGTAGTGACTGTGTGAGAGGTTCCATCCATCCAGAGAAACGCACTGATTATGTCACAGAAAGATCTTTTCACGAACACAGCGGTGTGAAGACTACTTGATACTTTCGATCAATTTTGGAATCTTAAGGTTCGGCATTGACGATATGGACCAGACCGAGCCTTGCAAGACTGCGAGACGTCCTCAACACACACACGCACACACACACGCAGACACACACACACACACACAGCAACACATTAGTCATCAGCGTTAGTTTTGCCGCTCTTTCATTTACATTCACTGTGTTTAAATCTGATATCATACAGTAAAAAGGGTGTTACCTCCACATGACATTGATTGACAATACTTCGGTGTATTTTAGATTCAAGTAGAAGTTGTCTGTCCTTGTCAGATAAGAAGAGACAAGACTGCTCATGGGAGGGTTAATATATCTGGGTTTTGCTTTCCAACAGCCGGGATCAGCCGCTGGGTACAAATGGCTCAGAGGAAAGAGGCGGCGTCCGTCACAAACAGAGAAATGGCCAAACAATTATTCTTTTTTTTCACACTTAGTTCAGTTGGTGGTGGGCTGCCCGGCCTCTCCCGCCCCGCGGGGCAATTCTGTACAGCAGAGTCCCTCCCCTCCCGGGAGGCGTGCTTAGTTATGTACATGTGGGGGCCAGGAGCTGCACAGCAGGCGATACTGCTGTTTGTTGTGCGATTGCAAGCTCTCCTTCAGGTCTCTCGCTTGTTCCCACTCCTCCTCCTCCTCCTCCTCCTCCTGCTCCTCCTCCTGCTCCTCCTCCTGCTCCTCGTTGGCCTACGAGGGTCAGCGGACCTGGGGAGCGTAGCCCTCCTTCATCAGCCCCTCCTCGTAGTCTGTCTGGCACAGGATCATGTTGTTCTTCAGGAAAAACTTGTCTCCCACACAAAACCTGCGCAACACAAGAGACAGAGGGGGGGTTACAGTTTACATAAGCATCAAAGCAAGACTCTCATCATTAGCACGGAGCTGTAGACTAGCAGGCGTAGCCAGCTGCTAGCTTCCTGACTATTGTGTTCAACCCCCCGCCCCCCTTCAGCTGAACCCTGTGCAGGCAAGGTCCTCCTCCAGGAAACAGTCAACTCAATTACAGGGGGGGGCGGTGGGATTATCTCTGTTCCAAGCCGGGGTTCCTTTCCACCTGCAGCTCTTACAGAAACCCCCACCAACCTCAGCAGCGGCACCGTCCCGCTCCAGCTGGGGGGGCGGGGTTGTACAGTTACGCTTGACCTTTCAGCACAGTGCCAAGTGGAGATTATGTTGAACGCGTAAGAGCAGTAACTCTCCCTGTATTGTCCTGAGGGCTGCTTATCTCCCTCACTGTGCAGGTTAGACAAGGTCGGCAAGCAGCGGTGCCAGTGTTTACCGTGGGGGGGTGGTGGTGGGGCAGGGAGCCTCGGCCCCGTTTGACTTCCTTGGGTGTAGAGACTGCCGAGTTCAGTGCTGGGAGCTGCACACACAGCTCGGTACCTGCCGAGCTCGGCTCGTTGGCAGCATGTATTCAGGGCTGCAGGCAGAGCGAGCGCAGGATTCGTTGCATCCATTCGGGACCAATTAACAGGATCCAAACACACCGGGTACCACAAAGTGTGTGAGAGAATTCCAAAAGACTCAGTGCGTATAGGGGACTCAGTGCATATAGGGAACTCAGTGCGTATAGGGGACTCCGTATGTATAGGGGACTCAGTGCGTATAGGGGACTCAGTGCGTATAGGAGACTCAGTACGTATAGGAGACTCAGTACGTATAGGAGACTCAGTGCGTATAGGGGACTCAGTGCATATAGGGAACTCAGTGCGTATAGGGGACTCCGTATGTATAGGGGACTCAGTGCGTATAGGGGACTCAGTGCGTATAGGGGACTCAGTGCGTATAGGAGACTCAGTACGTATAGGAGACTCAGTACGTATAGGAGACTCAGTGCGTATAGGAGACTCAGTGCGTATAGGGGACTCAGTGCGTATAGGAGACTCAGTACGTATAGGGGACTCAGTGCATATAGGGAACTCAGTGCGTATAGGGGACTCCGTATGTATAGGGGACTCAGTGCGTATAGGGGACTCAGTGCGTATAGGGGACTCAGTGCGTATAGGGGACTCAGTATGTATAGGGGACTCAGTGCGTATAGGGGACTCAGTGCGTATAGGGGACTCAGTATGTATAGCGGACTCAGTGCGTATAGGGGACTCAGTATGTATAGGGGACTCAGTGCGTATAGGGGACTCAGTGCGTATAGGGGACTCAGTATGTATAGGGGACTCAGTGCGTATAGGGGACTCAGTGCATATAGGGGACTCAGTATGTATAGGGGACTCAGTATGTATAGAGGACTCAGTATGTATAGGGGACTCAGTACGTATAGGAGACTCAGTGCGTATAGGGGACTCAGTGCGTATAGCGGACTCAGTGCGTATAGGGGACTCAGTATGTATAGGGGACTCAGTGCGTATAGGGAACTCAGTGCGTATAGGGGACTCTGTATGTATAGGGGACTCAGTGCGTATAGGGGACTCAGTGCGTATAGGAGACTCAGTACGTATAGGAGACTCAGTACGTATAGGAGACTCAGTGCGTATAGGGGACTCAGTGCATATAGGGAACTCAGTGCGTATAGGGGACTCCGTATGTATAGGGGACTCAGTGCGTATAGGGGACTCAGTGCGTATAGGGGACTCAGTGCGTATAGGAGACTCAGTACGTATAGGGGACTCAGTACGTATAGGAGACTCAGTGCGTATAGGAGACTCAGTGCGTATAGGGGACTCAGTGCGTATAGGAGACTCCGTATGTATAGGAGACTCAGTGCGTATAGGGGACTCAGTGCATATAGGGAACTCAGTGTGTATAGGGGACTCCGTATGTATAGGGGACTCAGTGCGTATAGGGGACTCAGTGCGTATAGGGGACTCAGTGCGTATAGGGGACTCAGTATGTATAGGGGACTCAGTGCGTATAGGGAACTCAGTGCGTATAGGAGACTCAGTGTGTATAGGGGACTCAGTGCGTATAGGGGACTCAGTATGTATAGGGGACTCAGTGCGTATAGGGGACTCAGTGCGTATAGGGGACTCAGTATGTATAGGGGACTCAGTATGTATAGAGGACTCAGTATGTATAGGGGACTCAGTGCGTATAGGGGACTCAGTGCGTATAGCGGACTCAGTGCGTATAGGGGACTCAGTATGTATAGGGGACTCAGTGCGTATAGGGGACTCAGTGCGTATAGGGGACTCAGTGTGTATAGGGGACTCAGTGTGTATAGGGGACTCAGTGCGTATAGGGGACTCAGTGCGTATAGGGGACTCAGTATGTATAGGGGACTCAGTGTGTATAGGGGACTCAGTGCGTATAGGGGACTCAGTGCGTATAGGGGACTCAGTATGTATAGGGGACTCAGTGCGTATAGGGGACTCAGTGCACTGCAGGAGAGGAATGGAGAGGCCGTGTGGACTCCTTCTCAGGAGCAAGACGTCCATAAGGTGTGTAGAACGTCTCCTCCTGTCGTGAGAGCTCCGGCTGGAGGAGCAGGTGCTTTCGTGTAAACATGATGATTTATGAAATTGGATTGGAGTTCTTTCCTGAAATGTACAAGACGATCCACAAAGCTGCAGCAACTCAAGTTTAGGGATGGTATCGTTATGATTTTATCGACACTAGTACTCTTATCGATACTGCTTATCGCTTCTTTCTGATCATATGTGAGAAAAAAAGACAATGAATGAATCAACATTGTTTTATTATTCTTGTATTTAAACAAATAGTATTTCTTGAGCAGCAACACAAGAAGTTCCCAAATCTTTCAAATACATTCACAGCTAAACAAGTGATTATCTTTCATTGATGCACTTATTCTCATTAGCAGACAATCTATTAGTGTCTGTCTTTACTGAGGCCCCGCCCCCTCCAACTTTATCTCCCTTTACTTTGTTATTATGACTCTCTCTCTCTCTCCCCCTCCACTTATTTCACATGGCCAAATTAATTCTGCTCGGTGAAATGTCAACAGCATATGTGACATCTGTGCACCAATTATGATGAGGATATTACACGGGGCCCAACACAGCCGTGTCTAATAAAGGACCTTGTGTTGTCCTAGTATTTCCACTTTCTTAAAAACAATTGCATCTTTTATACAGCTCTCTATGCCGACATATTGTTTGGTGCGACTGGACTTTCAGTAAAAAATGGATTATCAGCTAGTTATTGGTGCTCAGCGCTGATGTAATAAATGATGAAAGGATTTTACTGCATCAGCTTCAGCAGCATGAGCCCTAAAACCTGCAATGAAGCCGGATTCAGCCACTTTCACCTGTCGCCCGCTCTCAGTGCACAGTGACACCAACACTCCAAACATAACATCACGCTAAATATTTAAACAGAAAGAGACATCTCTTTCGGAAATCAAATGATCAGACACCTTTACATGTATTTAAATGTAAATGTCTTGTTTCATATCTGCTATATTCTATTATGGTTTTATGAATGACTAATCCAGGTGGTTTTGTTGAGTTTTATGCTGTTGTTTTGTCAACGGAGCAGAAGGTATAACGTCTAACTGTGAATTACGGCTTTATTTCTGTCTTTCTGTTGGGTTTGAAGTGTTTGGATGTGTCACTGCCAATGGAGTCTAAGAAGAGCATATTGATTGTATGTTTTATACATTTTGTACGGTAGTTTTGTACGTTCATAAATTCTGACTGATGTTCTTTGTTATATATTCAAAAAGAGGCGGACATTAGCGTGTCCACCATGGTGTCGTGTCACCATTCCTGCAGATCGGACCTGGGACCGATGAATACCCGCGAGTCATTTGCGTTGGTATGAATTCTGGTTGTGACCCAGATGTGAGTGGTTTCTGTCCCGTGGGAGGGGCTTCAACGTGTGCATTGTTACTAACAAGTGTAACACGCCTCAGCCCGGCCTGTAGCCTTCCACTCCCCCTCACTGTGTTCATTAGAAACACGGATATACACTTCCCTTTACACATTTACGTAGGAACTACTTCATTTGAAGCACCAAGATCTGAAACTGCTGTTCAGTTAGGTTTGAGATCTGTTGGCGTACAGACATATGGCATTTGGTTTAATTCCTTTTCAAACCCATCAGTGAGCCCCTGTGGAAGCATCTGCTTTCATGATCTTGTACTTAGGTTCAGGTTTTTCCTTTATTTTGCCGCCCATATGTTCTTATACCAGGTGTAACTGCGTGAGCAGCTACAGCTCATCCTTCATTAAAGGTCCCCTGAACACCACATCTGTTAGTATCTACACAATCATATCATGGTTTTATCTTTACAGTCAGGCAGCCTCTCTGTCTCCGCTCTGCCTTCACTTCCCTCCTTCCTCTACTTGGAGGTGACTGTGACTAATGAGTCTTTCGAGACCTCTTGTTGTAGGAGGAAGAGAAAGAATGGCTTGCACAGGCACACACTTAAAAGATGTATTGCGATGCCAGCGATTTGCCTCGGAGGCCCGTGTTAACTAGAGTATTCACTTTCCACTCAAATGAAGAAACAGAGAGATTGTCAAAGAGAGAAAATAGTCTCAACTGCACCAAATCTAATTACTGTTGGGATGCAGACAGGTTCAGAAACACTTGGCCCGCTGACACTCATTCCTAATGGTAACAGCATGTTGTGAATCTTCTCTGGCAGTCAGACACGCTGAAGATGAGGAGTGTGATGGAGAGTCATTGCAGGAGGACGACGCGTGTTTGTCTGTATAGAAATGTCCAGAACTGAAGTTTCATTCTGACTCAGTCTATGAGGCTCAGATGTCTGGTGACTGTACCCCCCAAAAAATCAATTGTTAATCAAACAATGTGGCCACACATGGAGGAAGCCATCATCGTTGCACCGTCCAGTTGAAGATGACCAGCCAGAGGACGAAGACCACGGTGCTGACCTTGAATAAAGTGTGAACTTTAGTATTCACGACATCACCGACTGAAGTAGAGCTGCAGCGTAGGCTTATTTTTTTATTGATTCATTCAAAGTTATTTTTTAAATGTGCAATACATTTTATATAATTAATATATTAATATAACAATTCATTTACCTGAAATACATATCAAAATGTTCCTGATTAATATTTAAATATTGTATTCAATCATCCTCTCATCAACACTCATAAGTTCCTTATGAACTACAGACTCTCGTGATAAAAACTAGGGGACTAAAACCATTTTGTCCCTCATACATGTAAAATAAACAGAAAATATCAAATGGACGACTTTAGATGACGAATGCTGAACGCTACATTACCATGGCAGCAGAGGTGCAGACATGTTTTTACTTTTAACAAACATTTAGAAAATTCATTTTGAGTGACTAACACACATCTCCTCGTGTTGATGGATCTACGTCGAGGATCGTTTGGAGGATCGTGGGCCAGGTTTTTTTATTTATTATTATTTTTGTTCCTTTTCACTGGACTCTAAATAAACAGTTTATGTAAACCAACGTCATTCTGTAATTGATGACGTGGTTTATATCGATGAATCGCAGCGGCCCAACGAGGAGGCATCATACATTTTCCTGTAACTCTTTCTGGTGCCAGTATTTTAAATGTTCCCTCACATTTGCATGAATCATAAAGGCTCTTCCAAATGCACTCACCCTGCTTTTGAAGGGACCGCCCCTAAAACGTGCACCGAGTGCCCCGTTATGACGAGACCTTGAGGGGTGTGAGCTCTGATGCTGACACAGATAGGGTCTTCAGAAAGCTCAACATATCTGCACTGGGTAATGGTTGAAACACTTTCCTATCATCTCCATGAGCTGAGTGAAACTGACATTTATTTGTAAAGAAATGTGTCATTTTTACTTGACACTGTGCAGGATTAGGCGGGGAAATTGTGTTCTCTAGTAGGCTGGCTGCACAGGCTACCAGTTCTCAACACCAATCATACACAAAGTGACAACTGTGTCCCTTATTGGCTATTAGGCCCCTGTCTAACAAGCCTAACTCGTGACATACAAGGCACCAGTGGCTGAGCTTAGCTGTGCTGAACCCAATTGGTGTCAGTCTCTCCTTGCAGGGCTCCAGTGTGGAGCATCCTCCCTTATCAGCAGTGACCTTCCCTGCACTGTCACCATCCCGCTCCCCTCTACTCTAACCTTCCCTCAGCCTCCCTAGACTGTGGCCTCCAGCTCATCAGGGGGAAATTGGGCCAGCACTGGCTAGATGATGAGGCTGGACGACAGCCCCATCGATTAGCTGTCCCCCAGGGCTGATCTGTGGCTAACTGCTTGCTGGATGGAGTCTCATATCTCGGTCCTTATTCCCAACACCCCCACCCTCGCCAACAGACCCTTCTCCTTTCAGAACTAGCCTCCCTGTCCCTTTGGCTCCCAAACCACGGTGGTGCTTCACTTCCGCCAGCTCAGGTAGGAAAAATAACTGGTCTGGCTGGTGGGAAGGTCACGCCGCTAGATTTATGTCCAGTTTACCAGAGTGAGGCCACATTGGTGCAGACATGAGCAATCAGAGCCAATGGAGGATCCTATATTTCCACTGATAGAGCAGGGACAGGAGCTATTCACTCCCCTCAGCGTGAAACCATTTCAAAGTCGTGCACGGACCGAAGAGAGGGGTGGGGGTGGACTTTTGCTCTTTAGCAGATACGCCAGTAAGATAACTGGTGAGGCTTTTCCATTCATCTTATTCCTGAAGCAGGTTCAGCTCTCAATGCTTCTTTCGTGGCAAGCAAGAGATTGCTGCCAATTTGATGGCAATGATGACAAAGAAGAAGGAAGCGGTTGCGGGTCATGATCGCCACCGGGCCGGTCTTTCTGTCTGGCACGAACTGGCCTTCAACTTAAGAACTTAAGCGAGGGCCCTATAGCTTAGTGAGGACCGATGGAGTCCTGCAGAGCCTGTGATGAAATCAGAATAATCACTGTGGGATCCAGTAGGGGGGGGGGCACCTACAAAGCAACGGACGGCATGATAGATGCATGAGTGAGTATTGTTGTGTGTGTGTGTGTGTGTGTGTGTGTGTGTGTGTGTGTGTGTGGGGGGGGGGGGGTTCCTACTTAATTGTAGCGATCCAACCTTCAAACAGCAGCAGCACGGCTGACCCGCAGGAGCGACGGATAATTACACCGCGTGACCCCTGCTGACCTCGGGATCACCTGCTCTGTTTATCAGATTTCACATTTTCTGATGATGTTCCGCAGAGAAATCTCTGGGCCATTTGTGAGATGGATTAGATTGCTTTATTGAAGGGCCCGTTGGGGGAGGGGGGCTTTCATGTTTGTTTGAGGCTGGGAAACCAGAGGGGACGGAGCGGGTGTGGATGAACAAGGCGGCAGATCGGTATGCCAGACAAAGACCAGAAGCCCATTTCCAGGCAACGAGACGCTGAGAAACTATTCAGGAAATCTTAAGTGAGATCTCCTGATAGATCTCAGGCTGAGGCTGGGAACATTTGAAAAAGGTCATTCTATTTATCTGGATATAAATGTTGAGAAACTCGCTCATGTTAGACTTATTTAGTGATGTTGCGGTCATCGCATTAAAGGGGAAGTTCCCCGAAATCAAAAGACACGTTTTTCCTCTCATCTGTCGCACTATTCATCACTCTGGATTGTTTTGGTCTGAGATGCAGAGGGTTTGAGATACCGGTTGTAGATGTCTGCCTTCTCTCCATAATGATGGAAGTAGATGGCACTGGGCTTAAAATATTAATATTAATCTGACAGGTTTCCTGAGGTCATACAGCAAGCCGGGCTGGTCTCCTCATAATGGGCTGTGATTCAAGATGTCATCCATGTAATCATGAACCAGACCACAAGAACCCACGGGGCTGCTGGGAGTGGACGGGTCAAACCACGAGACCAAGAGACAAGAGGTCAACAGGGATTTATTTGTAACGTAACTTGCGTATTTAAAAAAAAATATATATTTTCCTTAACCCAACCAAGTTATTTCCTTCAAATATGAAAGTTTATTTCAAAAAGACTCTGCTTGTAACGAGCGGTACTGACACGTTTGATAGAAGGAAATAGTTCCCACATGAAGCTGCTCACAAAGCTCTGTGGATTATACTGAGCAACCGGCTCATGCTTTCTGTTGATTTTTCTCATTTGTATTTTGTGGTGCTTTAAGCAGTATATTGGAGCTTCTCTCAGAAGACATCTCAAACCCTCTGCAGCTCACACCAAATATCTAGATTGATAAAGAGCACCACCAGCCAGAGGAACGGGATGTAGTTTTGTTTAAAATATTCAAATGTTCATGTTAGCAGACAGAGGTCATTTGTGCATCAGAGCTTTATATATGTTGTTTATGAACTCAATGCAAACAGATCAATCCTTTAAATTAATTTTCCTGCACAGGTGTTTCTCCCCCAATATAGAGAAACCAAATGGAAAACAAAAAGTCAGAGCTGAGGAACAGCTTCATTAAAGCCGGTGCCACACCATAAATCTTGGCCAGGCCGATGGAACAGTGATGGGCATCTGAGCGCTGCTCAGAGGCCACAGCGGGCCGTGTGGAACACACTGACGTCGATTTTATTCAACAGTTCATCAACTGGCCTAATGTAAAAAGAAAGATTTGCTCGCGCTTTAATGGGTTTTAATGTGGGAGCAGAGCTGGCCGGCCGGGGCCCGCTGATGAAGATTAGCTGACTTCTTCCATTAGGGGAGGCTGTCTGGTGCAGCCGGCTGAGCTGGCAAGACAATAACCCGCTGCTAATTGTGCGTAACACGGTGCTTTCCCTTTAGCATGCGCATGGTGTCTGGCTCGTGTGTGTGTGTCTGTGTGTGTGTGTGTGTGTGTGTGTGTGTATGTGTCTATCCGTCTGCAACAAAGCCAAGTTTGGGAACAGGTGAGAGCAACAGGACCCGGCCAACTCGTACTTCCCCGAGGTTTTCTGTTTGTGTTGTTGATGCGTAACCTTCAAAGAACCTTTGAGAACATTCTGGTTTGTTCATTAGCTCCAAGAAGGTTTTGCATCAGCGTTCCATCAGCAGCATGGATTCTTTGAGGCTCTCCTGTTTGCACAATGTTCCTGCAAGGTGCCCAGAACTATGCAGAGGAATGCTTTGCGTTGGCTGAGAAGACTTTCTGGCTTCAGAATGCTTTCAGCAAAGAGTTTGGGCGCGTGAAAGCAGTGTGTTATTCAAACAAGCAATTATTCCACTGTTCATGTGTACCAACTACTAGCAGCACTTTCTCATTTGTTTTCTCATTCTCCGACTCGTCAGATATCGGTGCCCCGATGCTGCAACCGGTACTCCAGAGAGGGTTCTGGGTGTCAGGGACAGCCAGGTATCTTTCACTCTACATGCAAACATCTTTTCAAATATAGACTTCCACAGAGGCGCCGAAACTACTGTTAGATTTAGGAAAAGATTATGGTTTGGGTTGAAATATCAATGTTGGTTATGGTTACCTAAAATAAGTATATTGGTTCCATAACTGGCGTAACTTAAGTATAGAAGTTATTTAACAAAACTACGGGATACGCTGACTTGGTTTCACACGAGACAAGAACAGGTGTCTGCTGAGGGAAAGTCCCGTGCTGGTGTGAGCGCTCCACCCCGTAATTAGGACATTTAGGAGAAAAACATCAAATAAACACAATGATTTTGAGTCACTGTGAAAACTGTGTTTGAATGTTTCTAATACTCCCTCCATGTAAATGAAGGTGGACAAAAGCACTATTATGATTCAATCCACAACCAATAACTATGAACTCAGATAGTGAATATTATGGGATGGAGGTGGGACATATTTTATGGCTGTTGTATTGGACTGTAATACATTGTACCAATGTACCAATGAAACCCATTGTAAGGGTACCAGAGAGGTTCAGTAAGTAGCACTAGCTTTTATTAAACCAGGAGTTCAATGCCTCCAACCAGCTCCCTCTCCTCTGCTGTGTCCTAACATCTGAGCCACATCCTGTCTACAGGATGAGGAGGAGCCCGGTAATGAAGACTGATGTGGAGCATATGTACGGACATGTAAGTGCACTTGTCGCTCCAGGCGGACAGCGTACAGCAGCAGTGTAGATGTAATCACTGCTGCAGCTCCAGCAGGTGTCCCCGAGGCCCAGGTTGTGTCTCCTCAGCCACTGGTTAGAGTGATGAATCTACAATGTGGGATCTTTCTTTCAACTTTCAGCAGCACTTGAGATTCCCCGCGTTGCAGACTCTCTCCCCTGACCGTCCGTCTGCCCGGACGCCGGTACGGGGGAGGAGCAGGGCGGCGGTCCAATCACTCACCTCTGATTGCAGAGCTGGCACGCGAAGCAGTCCAGGTGGTAGACGTTCTCTTTGGCCCTCATGACCATCTCGAAGGCTGGGATGAGCTTGCTGCAGGCGGCGCAGTTCCCCGTAACGCCAAACAACCTGCGGCAGCACAAAGACACGAAGAAGACAGGATGTTAGTCATCCCCAAAACCTCAGGACACAGCAGGAAGTCTGGGAGGCAACTTCATTTGACTTCTTATTTTCATATTCACCGGTCCGGTTTCTTTGCTCCACGGACAAACTACTGGCCCTATTTTCATGAAACCTAGTTAAAGGCTGCAGCATGAGCCGAGGAAAAACCCTTTACAGTCAGAAGCAGATCCACATCATGGGGTGGATACACACATTATGTTTTACTCATGGAACAGCCTGGGTGGAGGTCTGCCCTTCTAGTTTGACTTGCTATGTAGGTGTGGGTCTTATGGATCTTCTCCAGAGCGGACTGTTGATGGCATTATAAGCCATTTAATATGAAAGCTCACTGCCGTCATACGTGCTCTGATAAAAGCTTAAAACTAAAAGCTGTCATTTGTCAGTCCATTAGTTTAAAATAAAACCAATAAAAAGTAGAAGGGCACGCGAAGAGAGCAGACTTCCACCAAGGCCGTATGTCCTATCTCACAATGTTAAAAACAGTGAAAAGTAAAGTAATGTAATGTAATGGGCTCTTCCATGGTCCATGTAAGCCCTTCCACCAGGTTTCATGTAAAGAGGGCCAGTCGCTTTTTCTTAATTCTGGAGATAAACATAAACTCTTTGGCGGAGGTAATGATCAAGACATGAGATTCCAGTTTTCATAAATGTTTTGGGGATCAACAGTTAAACCCTATTGTCCCAATGGACGAAACCAGTCCATAATGTTTGCACTTGACTCCGCCCCCCACTGTGTACGGCATCCCATTAGAACCGGAAATGCTGGGAACAGAATCACAAGAGCCCAACAGCTTGAGCTGCTTCTCGCTGCCTCTGACAAGCAGAGTGACAGCTGTCAAGGAGATGGCAGTAAACACACTAACATGAGCTGCTGAGACAGAGAGGGTCTGCATCCGGCACCAAAACAGGTTGGACCCAGTAGAGAACAGCTTGTAGAATAGATGGGCCCTGCTAGCCCTGCTGCCCAGGGAGGACCCTATTATTTCTCCTCCTGCTCCGGGGACATTAATGTGAGTATTCATTAGGGATTCAGGGCTGTTACTACACAGCGACCTAGACCAGACTAGCAAGGGAAAATAAATCTGATAACGAAATCATATAACAAAATAACCTATTAGGCAGACTTCTTCAGGCACTTTTAGCCGTCGTTGTTAAAATGATAAAACGGCATGCCACTCTCACAGTCTGTAAGAGATCGCAATCTGATAAATGATCTCAGGGCTCGGGATATGCAGGGTTGTTTATTAACCTTCAGAAAGTATGTTTCCCTGAGGCAAAGGAAGCAGATAGATTGTGCCCTCATGAATATCTACAGAATTAAGAGCCACTGTCAACACACCTTGAGACAATGAAGGATATCTCTTGTAACATGGTAGGTGGGAGAAAACAAAGAGGCCCAATTCGATGGATTAGTGCTGACTTAATTAAAAGAATTATGCCTTTTCCTTTGAGCAATCTAAATTTAGATACATTTGTGGTATCTCTTGTCCTTTCTCCTTTCTGCACAAATGTGCATTGCCGGAAGGCCTTCACATGAAATAGATATTTCATCTGTTTCTCTCCTTACAAAGCCGAGTAATTGATCTAAAAAAAAACTTTAAAAAAGAAGAAGAAATGATAGATTTAGTGCAAGATAATGAGCAAGAGTGTTTGAGCAAAACAGCAGCACTTTGTATGGCATCGTACGACTCAAAGAGTCACAAAGCAGTCGCCTCTCACTGTGTCCTTGTCTTCCAGTAATCTGAGTCATTTCCAGATAGCATGCACTCAAGGCTCTGTATTATAAATGATGGAAGGTATTTGTGTAAAAAAGTGATGTTTTAAGCTTTTTGCCTGCCAGCTTGAATCAAAACAGTCCTCTGTTTCACTGTTCGCCGTGTCTGTCCTCACTTTTGGCTCATCTCTTGCAAATTTAAGGTGGCCTGCGCGGCTGAAAAGGACCGTCACACTACTTTGCTCTGAGAAATACTGCTGAAGATCCTTTATCTGTGAACAACCAGTGTTTGTGTGTGTTTCTGAGATGGATGGATAGATAGATAGATAGATAGATAGACAGACAGACAGACAGACAGACAGACAGACAGACAGACAGACAGACAGACAGATAGATAGATAGATAGATAGATAGATAGATAGATAGATAGTTAGATAGATAGATAGATAGATAGATAGATAGATAGATAGATAGATAGATAGACCGATAGACCGATAGATAGATAGATAGATAGATAGATAGATAGATAGATAGATAGATAGATAGATAGATAGATAGATAGATAGATGGTGATGCAAGGTAAACCCAATGTGCAAAAAGCTAGACAATAGTGTAGTTTTTGAATATAGAAGTAAGCACATCAGTTTAACTGCATTTCCTATAGAGGTAGTATCCTACAGAGTTAGTATTCCTACAGAGGTAGTATCCTACAGAGGTAGTATTCCTACAGAGTTAGTATTCCTACAGAGGTAGTTTTCTACAGAGGTAGTTTTCTACAGAAGTAGTATTGATACAGAGGTAGTGTTCTATAGAGGTAGTTTTCTACAGAGGTAGTATCCTACAGAGGTAGTATCCTACAGAGGTAGTATTCTACAGAGGTAGTATTCTACAGAAGTAGTATTCTACAGAAGTAGTATTCCTACAGAGGTAGTATCCTACAGAGGTAGTATTCCTACAGAGTTAGTATTCCTACAGAGGTAGTTTTCTACAGAGGTAGTGTTCTACAGAGGTAGTATTCCTACAGAGGTAGTTTTCTACAGAGGTAGTGTTCTACAGAGGTAGTATTCCTACAGAGGTAGTGTTCTACAGAGGTAGTATTCTACAGAGGTAGTATCCTACTGAGGTAGTATCCTACAGAGGTAGTATTCCTACAGAGGTAGTATCCTACAGAGGGAGTATTTTACAGAGGTAGTATCCTACAGAGGGAGTATCCTACAGAGGTAGTATTCCTACAGAGGGAGTATCCTACAGAGGTAGTATCCTACAGAGGGAGTATTTTACAGAGGTAGTATCCTACAGAGGGAGTATCCTACAGAGGGAGTATCCTACTGAGGTAGTATTCCTACAGAGGTAGTATCCTACAGAGGGAGTATTTTACAGAGGTAGTATCCTACAGAGGTAGTATCCTACAGAGGGAGTATCCTACAGAGGGAGTATCCTACAGAGGTAGTATTCCTACATTGGTAGTATTTTACAGAGGTAGTATCCTACAGAGGTAGTATTCCTACAGAGGTAGTATTCCTACAGAGGTAGTATCCTACAGAGGTAGTATTCCTACATTGGTAGTATTCCTACAGAGGTAGTTTTCCTACAGAGGTAGTTTTCCTACAGAGGTAGTATCCTACAGAGGTAGTATTCCTACAGAGGTAGTATTCCTACAGAGGTAGTATCCTACAGAGGTAGTATTAGGCAATACTATTGCCTCCAGAGTGGACACCAACATTAAAGTTGAGGTTATTGGACAATGAAAAAATGAAATTCTGTTCCTGAGAATATTTGTCAGCCAATAGATGCATTGATTTTTCTTACTAAGGAAATGGAATCCATCTAAAAGACCCACTCAATAAGATAACATCGAATACAAATGAATAAATACAAAAATACAAAGACCCCCAGGGTTCCCAAACCCAACATCCAAACTCCTGGCTGCTTCTCATCCACTTTTTTTTCTGCTGCATAATTCATTCTCTACCTTCTCTACTCACCACTACTGTAAATGATTAAACACCGCCTTATGGGAACAATACATACATGCATTACATACGCTCAAATCTTCAGTCTTTTTTAGTTCCTCCGACAAGCTGAGCTAAAGAAGTGAAGCGGCTGATAACGTCTTCAGAGATTTGCCCAAACTGTATCTGTGGCAGCGCCAGCATGGAGCCAGCCGGCTCGCTGGGCTCTCGTGTGGCAAACGCTCCTCAAACCGGCAGCGCACTGGAAGCCCCGGCTCACCCTGTGGGAGGGAAGATGGATGGAGCGTACCTGCCACTCGTCTTTTGCCGCTCCGCCAGTTTGATGCCACAGACGCTAATGGCTCTCAAGGGAGGAGGCAAATTAAGCGTGGTTTGGTTGCAATGAATTCAAAGGCCCAGACTCCAACACAATCAGAGGATGACGGTTTAGAGGCCTCGTGCCTGGGACTCCAGTGCCTTCAGCAATGGATTATAATATTATAGTTGGTAATAAATATATACATTTTGAATGCATTTCTCTCAGGCTTACAACAGGAGAGCTGTCTGGCATATCTAAAGGGCTTATAACTGGGTCTGCTTAAAAAGAAAGAAAGAAAGAAAACAGAATAACATATGTAGCGGGCTTGACATACACTTCATATCCATGGCTGACAAGACAGCATGTATATTTAAAGAGGTTGAGGATACAACATGAAATAAAAATTCATGCTTTGCTCAAATCTGAATTTGAAACAGAATCGAGGCAGTCGATGCCCAATACCTTGTTTCAGTCAAAAGGCATTCACTGTGCATTACAGCCTGGTACGGCTCAGTGGAACCTATTTGATGAGACAAAAACAGACACCAATTAAATTATTCCACAAGGCTTTAGCCCAGTGGACCCCAAAACCCAGTCTGAGTGTGCAATGGGCGGGGACCCGGTGTCATGCCAATGCTTCTTCAAGCTAAATCCCAAATACAATGGCCCCCAATTACTGGGGTGTAGGAAGTAAAATGCATAATGCTGGAAAATATACATGGAGCCACAGATACTGTACGAAGGCAAGCTGTCTGATGGTGAAGTGATTACATATGAAGAAATAGTCCCAATGAATGTGTAGTGGATTAATCCGTGGGGAGCGACAGTAGTCAGGTTTCCATCCAAATATATCGCAAAGTTTAATAGAACTTTGAGGAAATCCGCAAAAGAATATGCCAAAGGAACACCTATTTCCATCTGCAACCGCTATGCAATTAAGCAGTAGGTGGTTCCAATTTTCAAGTGGGAAACTCATTAATCATTGCAGAAGAGATGGCGCAACAAGATGATGTAATTAAAAGAGCGCCAATCGAGTCTCGAACAGTGAAAAACTATGAAGAGAACCCAATGAAGGAAAACTATTTGGAGAACTCAATGGAATTATGACATTATGACATTTCGCAAGTTGAAAGGCGCATGAAATAGGTGATAAAAACTCACCCAGTGTTTCCTGTGAGCATGTAACATACATGTGATCAACTGAGATAGAGACAGACATCTTAAGAGACCGATGTCTGAAAACCTGAACAAACAAAACCAAAACTAGACAAAAGAGAGAAAATATGCTTTTGTGTGATTTGGTTGAACCAACCCAGTTGTTGAACGCTGCCTTCTGAACAAACTTTGGTTCAGATGATCCATCAACTCCTCCATCATTCACCTGACGGTATTCTTGTACCATCAAGGGCAATTATTTTGGCGGGGTTAATCCCTTTTTGAGAGCAGGGAGGGGGGCACTGATAGCACGAGTCCCTCCAGTCGCCGTTTGAAATTCCGGCGGCGCCTTTGCTGACCCTCCCCCCGACACACACACACACACACACACGTATACACACACACACACACACACACACACACACACACACACACACACACACACACACACACACACACACACACACACACACACACACACACACTCACTCCCCCAGCCCCCACCTCTTCCATCCCTCCCACCACTTCAATTGCTCCAGCCTCGGCATGCATTCATCAGCTGCCGGATTAGAATTTGTTTCCTCACAAACCATTGATCATCGGCCTATTACTAGGCAAATGACAGTTAATTACCCACTACATTAACCACCGGGACCCGGGGACCGACTCCCTGTGCCATCAGTCAACATGATGAATGTGGCAAGTTCAGTAATGCACGGCCGTTCCCTCGTCCGCCTGCCACGCGCAGAACAACCCCTGGATCTCACTTCCAGGCAACCAGGGAAAATCTATGGCAATCTGTATAATCACAGGCTCAGGGTTAATAACAGACAAATGACTCGTTGCATCTCAACACAGGCTTTCATAATGAGACCGCGCTACGTTCATTTGATGATCCGCCCTGGCTGGAGCCCCTCACTTGAAACAAGCTAGTGTTTGGAGTCCGTCCACAAGAGAGGCAGGAAAGAGTTGACATGGTTCGCCCATCAATGCTTCATCTCGTGAAAATCTAGACACGAGTGGGAAAAGGAACAGAAAGGTGGGGCTGCAGGAGTCTGAGGGTCTGATGTGAACTGTGGCAGACGGGGGAGGGGAGACAGTTAAGGGTGGCAGATATAATCAGACTTGTGCGCTCCACAATTTTGTCTTCCCTCGCACGTGTGATTGTCAGTGATTAAACAACTCTGGGAGCAAAATTATTTCAATTACCACGGGCATGACCTGGGAATTGTCCGTGGGATAAGATTTTCCTCCTTGAGTGCCCCGACTTGCCTGGCTGCCGGCTCTATCAGTTTTCATCTGCACCTGGACTCTGATATCCTAATGATGAATTATGGCCTGCTTTCTGAGAGACTGCCGACCATACAGAGGAACATTCCCCTGAACTGTCGGCCTGAAGAGCAGCTGTAGAGTGCTACCTAATTAGCTCCTATAGAAAACTCCTCGAAAAGGTCGAAAAACACTCGTCATTCGACATTCCACCCTTCCGTGCTTCTGTGAAACGCTGAGAAGAAGAAATAAACTACTGGTGGCAGTCGGTTACTGTCATCAAATTAACCAAATAAACCTCCCCTGCCTTTAAGAAATTATCCCTTATCTCTAGCCCTTAATCTACTCACACTAACACATACATTCTGGTCAGAATGTACCAAAGTTGCACTGCCCTTAACCGAGAAACAACACTTTAAAAAAAAAGGAAAAAAGCATGCTTCAAACAAAGTAGCAGGAACAGGCTCCAGCACAGTGTTTTTGGAAGCGCTGTGTTTGGGTCCATTTTGAAGAGGGTGTAATGAAAGATTTGGAGCCCCGCAGGGGCCAGATGTGCAGTTCGATAGGCTCTCCCCGCGCCAACCCACCTGCAATCCCAAGCTGGGTGCCAGGCGGTGGCACACCAGCCCTGCAATTATCTGCACCAAACACGCAGGCTCCCATGAGTCATTGCTCTTCACAGCTAATTTAGCTAATCTCAACTGGAGGGGACGGTCCAACAAATGATGGTCCAGGCGACTGAACCGAAGCCTTTTAGTACAAACCAAAATACCAGTGTTGTGTCCTGCATGGAGACAGAATGGTGGCCTGGATTGTTCAAGGAAAGTTTCCTTTAGACATTTTGTGAATGTATTTTGAATCAAGGTTTTGTGAAATACTGAAAGAGAATAGAACACTTTGAAAGTTTGAAGAACATGAAAATAAAAAGAAGGCCTTATTCTTCATACAGCAAACAATGACATTTTCGTTAGTCTCTCCATACTTATACTCTGACTTCCCTTGTCGGCCTGACTGCTGCTCTCAACCCCAAGTCCATTGGTTCATGTTGGACTGAAATCTGCCCATCTATACATAACATACAGACGTGCATTTGTCGGGGACTATTTTAATCTAAATGTTGGAACTCTAGTGAGTATTTCCAGCAGCCAGTTTTGAGTTCAAACTGATGAGACATAACATGTAACCTGTTGAAACTCATTTGAAGTTCACTTCAAGGACTACTGGGCTATGAGTGAGGCTGAGCTATGAGTGAGGCAGACTCAAGGCACAGGGCTAAAGTTACCAAAAACTGTTTTCATGTTCATATGGTCACCTGGCCATTATATTTAAGGGCCACTTTGTAGGATTTACAGAGATCTATTGGCAGAAATGGAAATTGATATTCAAAACCATGCTTTCATTATCATTCAATCACCTGAAAATAAGAATCCTTGTGTTCTGGAGAGCTTATAAGGAGCCCTTTGAATCTACATGGGTTTTTACCCTGATGGCCACCGTGCCCACCGGCATGTTGGTGTACCGTGTGCCGCAGAGTGCGTAACCGTGGCACCGCCAGCCGCCGTCTCAATCTGATCGCTCCTAAAGAAGTCACGGCAAAGGTCTGGATACCACGCCATTACAGAGGTCCCACGATACGATATTATCACGATACTTAAGTCCCGATACAATATTAGCGCAATACTGCGATATTATCACGATACTGCGATATATTGAGAATTGCGATATTTTGAGTATTGCGATATATTGCGATGTATTACCTTTTTTCAACCGCAAATTGTCCTCAAAGGAAACCTTTGTCAACATATTTGATCATCATATATTTTCAGTATGTTCATCTCACCTGAATCATTTTTATTGCAGCAAAATGGGATTGTCAAGCAGACAAACTGACCAATACTGTCATAGATGTTGTCTCCATTTTGTTTTGACCAACTTCCTACCATTGCGCTGACCTCACCACAAAACAACACAGTGTTTAAGCCAATTGACTTCATTATTCTAGGACCAAAATGTTTATAATTGATTAAATAAAAGATCGATACTTGGCTTCCGCATATCGATACAATATCGCCTCGCAAAATATCGCGATACTATGCTGAATCTATTTTTTCCCTCACCCCTAGCCGTTTGTTACGGCTTTGTTACCGCAGTCGAGGATTTCTGTTGGTTGCAATCTGCAACCCTACCACTAGATCTCCCAGAATCCTCTACACTTAGTGCTCGAAGACAGGCTTGAAACCTTGTGAACCTTTAAGGACTCAACTATAGCAACTTGCCATTAATTAGATTTATGCGGTGCGATGTTTCAGTGAAGGTCATGTAAAAACAGTTTGGTAGAAGTTAGCCGCGTTCATGAGCTCGAGTGGCTTTTAGCTATTTATAAATGTTGGAGCTGCTTTATCTGGATGTTAGATATGACAACCATCTGAGAGCTTTGGTTAATATATTTCTGCACACTTCATGCAGCCTATAACGTAAATGAAGGCTAAATGATATTGTCACTGAAGGTCCTGTCATTTATTTTTCTCCCATCAAACGACATTCCTTCTTTTGGAAAAACCAAACAAAGGCCCCCTACTCTTGACCTCCCCTTTAGGAAATGTGACCCCTCTCTTTGGGACAATTAGGCGCTGGAAGGAAACAAGACCCTCCAGTATCTGGGACCCTCCTTCAGGCTCAATCGCTTGTGATTACCGGTGCCCAGTTTGACCCTTTAGCATTTTCAGATTACACGTGAAAAGCCCAATTTAATTACAGGAACTTCAGAACACACGCATGCGGGGCCGAGCATTACTGCCGAGGTAATTACTAGACGTGTGAATTGTGAAGTGAATGTGGTGTTGGGAGGTTAATGGCAGCCAAGCTTTCTAAAGCACAACATAACAATTATAGGGTGCTTTCAGAGCTTTTAACATCTATGCACATTTCATTAAACAAGGTACACACACACATTTATTTGTATAATATTATCTGCTATTTGAACCTTTAAGGGACAGAAAAAATAAGAGAAATGATTGAGAATTTAGAAACAAACAAAAGGAAGATCAGCGACGAAAAAAACACAACAATCCACTTCCTGTTCTGGGTTTGTAGGCCTGTGATCGTCAAATCCATTTGTCTGGTTAACAGCGGTTCAATTATTTTTTCTCAAAAGTATCTTTGACAGAAAAGGAAAGCATGTGCAGCCAAACAACCCCAAAGCCGGAGCAGCAGGGTGCCGCGTGGTGGCGCGCTGACACGGGCCCATCAGGTGAACTCTGGCTGATTGACACATTGGTGAAACACTGGCATGGAGAGGAATATTATAAATATTCCCAACGCTGCCTCCAAGCCAACAGTTGCAAGCTGTCAGCAGCGATATCTTTTTCATATTTATTACATTTCCTTATTATCCTTTCTGCTCGCATCGGAGGTAAAATCGGAGCAATCTGCCATCAATAAAGGTCAACACGTTCTCCAGACATCATTATTATTCTGTCCTTCAGGGTGATTGGTGGAACATTCAATATCTCTTATTCTAAAGAACACGACCAATTCCACATTGTATGAATTCATTTCCAGTGTTTCACTGAGTTATAAGCAACACAGATATCAGATTCTAACGAGGTAAAAGATTTCAGATGGCCGAAGAGGACCTGAGGACGTCTGGCATTAATCACTGAAGAACTGCTGATGATTATGTTTCTGTTCATCTCATCAAGTTTTTGTTTTCAAATCTAAATGCATTCTGACAAAGTCGAACGGAAATAAAAATGACCACATTATGATAGATAATTATGCATTTTCTTGTTTTCCTTCATAGACTCTATTCAGTCGCGTCTCACCATGCAGAGTCTGCAAATGTCCCCTGAAGGCTGCATATGGTCATATGGTTATATACATTTAGCCAGTGACAGTGATGTTGCTCAGTGTTATTCATTGAATAATACTCACAATACATTTGTTTTCTTCCAAATGTAAAAAAATCTAAATATTCATATCAGTGAGAATCAAAAGCGCCCCGCTCTATGAGTGGGTACATCTGGGTATCACAGAGGCCTTGTGGACAGGAACACCCACATTTCCCTGAGTTTAATGGCTCTTTATTGTACGAAGGACGTGGTGATGAGGCAGAAACGTTGTGGAAATGGAGCCAGAAGAGCTGTGGAACAAAGGAGATCTGGGTAATGAATGGACCGAGTGCAGCCAATTACATTAATGAGCCTACAAAAGCCTCAGGTCTGGCCAAACCCAAATATGGAAACAGCATTAAAGCCTGAGAGGCGTTCTATAGCGCGGCTGTAGAGCAACTTGCAGCAGCTTGAGGAGAGCAGCTCCCACTGAACCTCCATGAGACCAGCTGACATGTGACCTCTGTTCCTAACACACCTCCATGAGACCAGCTGACATGTGACCTCTGTTCCTAACATACCTCCATGAGAGTCTGGGACATCTTTGACTTTACTTTGACCTTGGCATCTCTCAAATGTTCTCCAGGACATTCAGTGGCCAGTGCTGTGGCAGTGCGTGAGGGAGTTATGGAGTGAGGGGAGGGGGTATTATTCAGAGAAAAAAAAATTTGCCCACAAATTTACAAGAACAAATATTTTCTGAGATGATATAGCCATACATTTGCTATTCGCTATTCCTTGAGATTAAAGTAACGACATTGCTTCACTTTGACCTCCTCACACCACAGACTCCACCTTTAAACACTGCAAAGAGCAAAGAGTTGCAGATTGCAAAATATGTTATATTAGTATTTCTTTTCAATAATGTTTTGAAAACATTATTTCATGTAAAATTATTAAATTATTTTTACCAATAATGGTCCTCATATAATGATGTACAATTTTTACGCCAAGTGATAAATGCATTTGCTCTTTCTATATGCAGACATCTGCAGATATGATGACGTGAAAATCCTGGCAGAGGAACTGAAGCAGAGTTGTTGTTGTTGTCTGTGTGACGTGTCCATGATTTCTGCAGCTCATCATCTGCCCCCCATGGATCTTAATGCAGCGCGGTGGCGGTGGAAATCAGCAGCCTGACACATGGACACATGCTCTGCAGATCGCTTTGATTGCCTCTTTAGCATCTGGCAGATTAAAAGGTATGGAGAACTGGTGGGAGGGGCAATCAATGGTCCTCCAGCCTCAGATACACATCAGATATACAAGAGGCCCACATTGATTCTTTCATACCTCCAAAACCAATTATAGATTGGATGTCCTCTCAATAATGAGTCTTTGTATGGATTTGGCCGGACAGATTTCTTTTCATTTTCCAGAGTCTCGGCTTGGACGAGCATCCTGAGATGATGCCTTCAGGAGCCTTTCCAGTCACCTGGTTCAGCCTGAAGCAGCAGCAGCATTAGCCGTCAGGTGACTTAATGAAGTTGTTAATTCCTTCGCTGAGTGACTTGTTTGTTGACGCGCCTTAGGGCCGAGGGCGAGCGCTGTGCAGCATTAGCATGCCGCTCCTTCTTCTGGCTTCCTCATGAATAACTCAGGCTGCTAAAATTGTTGCATTTACATCTCATTTTACAACGAGCTCACAGCGAACCGGCTCGGAGTCTACAACCCCCCTCTACTGTTATCACACAGATCCAGGCTGGACGCATCACAAAGCCTCACAGTCTGTGGTTCCCGTGGAGGAGAGCGCGACATCAAAAGCATAATATGCTCGCAAAAGCTTTTGCCTCGTGAAAACCAGTTATTTTCGGCTCTACGACCCAAAAAAGGGACGCTTTTCAAAAGGATTCCATCGTGGCGCGGTCAGAACGACTTGACCAGCTGCAGAGATCCGGTGCCGTGCGGCTGAGGAGGAGGAGGCTCTGGATCGGGGCTCGGTGGAGGGGGCGCACAATAGTGTGTCTGCCGGTTCCGGTAGGCCGCCCACTAATTGAGAAGTCGCTCAGGGGTTCAGCGCCGGCCTCACAGCTCTGCCTACACCATCCAAATAACGCCTTAAGTGGGGCTGACACCGACCAATCAGCATTTTGAAATCCTGTTTTCCACAGTGCTGCCCCCCCTACACACACACACACACACACACACACACACACACACACACACTCCTCCCCTCCACCACTCACGCTGCTAACAGCTGCAGCCAGCTCCAGTCTCCCTGTCCTCCTCTCCCCCAATTCATCTCCATAAAGGCCTCATTAACCAAGGGGTGGCACAGAAGGCCTGGCTGAAGCTCACCGCGTCCACACACACACACACACACACACACACACACACACACACACACACACACACACACACACACACACACACACACACACACACACACACACACAGCCACGCTAATTGCTGGCAAGCTGAGCAGCTCAGGTTCAGATGTGCAGAGCTGGAACTACATGGCGATACCTACAGGAACATTGAGAGGTGGCCTCCTCCACGTGGAACCCTCAGCCTCTGATACGTGGAACCCAAACCCTCCTCCACATGGAACCCAAACCCTCCTCCGCGTGGAACCCTCACCCTCTGACACGTGGAACCCAAACCCTCCTCTGCGTGGAACCCTCACCCTCCTCCACGTGGAACCCTCACCCTCCTCCATGTGGAACCCAAACCCTCCTCCACGTGGAACCCTCACACTCTGACACGTGGAACCCAAACCCTCCTCCACGTGAAACCCAAACCCTCCTCCGCGTGGAACCCTCACCCTCCTCCACGTGAAACCCAAACCCTCCTCCGCGTGGAACCCTCACCCTCCTCCACGTGGAACCCAAACCCTCCTCCACGTGGAACCCAAACCCTCCTCCACGTGGAACCCTCACCCTCTTACACATGGAACCCTAACCCTCCTCCAGAACCCTAACCCTCCTCCACATGGAACCCTAACCCTCCTCCATGTGGAACCCTAACCCTCTTCCACGTGGAACCCTAACCCTCTTCCACGTGGAACCCAAATCCTCCTCCATGTGGAACCCAAACCCTCCTCCGCGTGGAACCCTCACCCTCTGACACATGGAACCCTAACCCTCCTCCACGTGGAACCCTAACCCTCCTCCACATGGAACCCTAACCCTCTTCCACGTGGAACCCTAACCCTCCTCCATGTGGAACCCAAACCCTCCTCCATGTGGAACCCTAACCCTCCTCCACATGGAACCCTAACCCTCCTCCATGTGGAACCCTAACCCTCCTCCATGTGAAACCCTAACCCTCCTCCATGTGAAACCCAAACCCTCCTCCATGTGGAACCCAAACCCTCCTCCACATGGAACCCAAACCCTCCTCCACATGGAACCCAAACCCTCTGACACGTGGAACCCAAACCCTCCTCCGCGTGGAACCCTCACCCTCTGACACATGGAACCCAAACCCTCCTCCACGTGAAACCCAAACCCTCCTCCACGTGGAACCCTCACCCTCCTCCTCAGAACGACGCTGTCATGGTCGAGTCAAATTCAGTTTCAGACACTAGAGGTGGAAGAAGGATTTACATTCAACGTTTAATGTCGTTCCCTCCTCCATCATTTCCATCATCATAATAAGGCTGCTGCTGATATCTGGGAACGCGTGTAGGGAGACCATTAGACCGTCAGAGGAAAGCTGCGTAACGCTCCAGTGACAAGTAATGTGAAACAAAAGGAAGGCACACTGTTGCTGGTGAAAAGGCTCACGTGGACAGAGCCACAACTCATGAACTATTAATTGGAGCCCTGTTGAGGCCCCCGGGGGGCCTTGGGCAGAGGGGACGGGGGCATGGAGCTCTCTGAACCTGCAGATCCCAGACCGGAGCCCTGGAGGTCTGCTCTCTCTCTCTCTCTCTCTCTCTCTCTCTCTCTCTCTCTCTCTCTCTCTCTCCCCCTCTCGTGGGCGGGCCCAAAGCCAGGCCCTCGTCTGCTTCATTAATCATGCATGGCCGTCTGATCCCGCCACAACACATCTGCTTTTGTCACTCGGAGCGTTTCAGCATCAATAGTTGAATCCGGAGAGGAGCCGGTTCACGAGGGAGAAGGGTTTGTCTCCCCTTCAGGGTTCCACTGTGAGAGCTGCAGGATGAGAGCGGTGGACGGTCCCCAAACACACAGCCCCCCGAAACAAAACACAGCCCATGCCAAAAGCCTGTGGGGTGAGGGGGCTGCATATCACCGTGACAACAGCAGCCTGTTATCACCGCCTGCAGAAGAGAGCTGGCAGCCAACAATGTGGCAGCCAGGGGGAGCTCCAGACGAGGAGCGGGGCCGAGCTGAGGCCGAGCTGAGGCCGGTTTGAGGCCGAGCTGAGGCCGAGCTGATGCCGGTTTGAGGCCGAGCTGAGGCCGGTTTGAGGCTGAGGCCGAGCTGAGGCCGGGCTGAGGCCGAGCTGAGGCTGAGCGCCGCATCGCACAAAGAAGAGAGCGTCTCCATTCTCCTCCACAGGAGCACGTTATGAACACAGAGCTCGGGCGGGGAAAAAGATCTGTGTTATATCGATATATTTATTTTTATTTTTATTCTAATTCTAAATTCTCTACTGACACCTGCAGCAAACTAACTCATTGTACGCATGCGTGTGTGTGTGTGTGTGTGTTTCTTTTAAAGAGGAAAGTGAGTGAAAGGTCCGGGTTAAGGAGGCTGCAGACAGAACACAATCACTTAGAATATACTTCCCCTTAACCATTTTAACTAAAGTCTGAAGCATTTCTGCTTCTTCTCTATCAAAGAACGTCCCACATAGCAGATTAAAAAACGGGCAATACTGGAGACCCGAGCCTCTCCTTAATCTGCAAAGCCTCGTGGATCATTGCCTCAGAGGAAGCGGGAGGAGGGCGAGCCTTTAATATATGCATGGGAATGACCTGCGGCCTCCCCGTAAAGAGGGCCAGCAAAGGTCAACCAGCCTCCAAACTGCTCTTGAGTTTAATTAAAAAGACAAAGAAGAGCATAATTTCGGAGAGGACACAATTACTGTTCGGTGAGAAGGGGAGCCGGGCGTTCCCTTTCCCATCAGGCATAGCGTCGTCTTCCCATCCCTTTGATGTCAATACGGACCATTTATTAGGGCCATGAGGTTAATCTGGAAGGAGGGAGGATATCAAATAGTCGGGATGAAGCCAGAGATCCACCCGGAGGGAAGTTCAATTCAACCCGAGTCAGCAGGTAACGGAGTTAGCGGCGTGGACTGGACGCTGTTGGAAAATGAAATGAAAAGCTTGAGCGCTGCCACTCGGGCGCCCCGTGACCAGAGAGCGGGCGCGGCGGCTTTCAGACGCTTTAAAGGCTTGATTTGCTCCAATGGATTTAACGCAATACGAGTCAATATTCATTACAAAGAGCCTGGTCGGGACGGTCACATGATTTACAATATCACAAAGCGTCGGAGATGATGGATGTGTTCAATTGCGCAAAGTAACTGACTCAATGAATTTTTCATTACCCCGGTTGATGTGTTTGGGACAGTGAATTAGATAAGCCAGCCCTGATGAAACAGAGCCCAGGCTGAGCAGCAGCCGGCCCTCAGGGCCTACGGGAGGACCCGGTCCACAGAATAGGACCCGAGTTGGGGGTCCGGCCAGTACAGCTGACATGAGCCGCCATAGTGGCTGAGAGAAGGCTCCTGGTAACACACCAGCTGCACAAACATAAAAAGTGTTGTTAGCGCTAGCTGCAGCAGCTAGTCTGGACCCTCCAGGTCTCAGCTCCCTCCCTCTCTCTGGACCCTCCAGGTCTCAGCTCCCTCCCTCTCTCTGGACCCTCCAGGTCTCAGCTCCTCTCTCTGGACCCTCCAGGTCTCAACTCCTCTCTCTCTGGACCCAGCAGCATGAGGTAGGATGACCACATTATACTCCTCGGCTCAGATCAGATCAGATCATAACATGACCACTCTGTGACCCTTGACCCCGGCAAAAGCGTTTTCATGGGGCAGGAAGAGGACGTTGAGGCTGGATATGTGACGGATGCCAACCGAGTGAAAGCAGAAGTCTGAAGAGAGAGACAGGGAGAGAGAGAGAGACAAGGAGAGAGAGAGGAAGAGAGAGACAGACAGACAGACAGAGAGAGACAGACAGACAGACAGACAGAGAGAGAGAGAGGAAGGGTTGTTGAAAGTTATAGCCGACCTCTTCATATTCTATCCCTTCCTCTCCGTGGTGACGGTATGCTAACAGCTCCAGGAGGTGACATCTTCATCCTCCACTGAAACATGTGTCCCCTCATGCATCATCCTGTACAGCAGGCGTCTCCTGGTGGTTTACAACACAGCTGCGGCCTACTTGCCTCACCCGCGGTTCTTTTCAAGGAGTTGTCTTGGGTGACCCTTCTCTCTGGCAGTTATTAATAATAACACGTGGCGGGGAATAGTTCACCTTGTAGCGCTGAGGCCGCCTCGCTGCTGGGACTGGCCTCATACGAGGAGTCTCCCGGGAGGAGAAGGGGACAGGAAGAGGAAGCTACTGGAAGCTACAGGAAGCTACAGGAAGCTACAGGAAGCCAGAGGAAGCTACTGGAAGCTACAGGAAGCTACAGGAAGCTACAGGA
Source organism: Myoxocephalus aenaeus (assembly GCA_038501785.1). Classification (NCBI taxonomy): domain Eukaryota; kingdom Metazoa; phylum Chordata; class Actinopteri; order Perciformes; family Cottidae; genus Myoxocephalus; species Myoxocephalus aenaeus. The sequence goes on along the minus strand of JBAMJR010000142.1, from coordinate 1,261,797 downwards.
AGCTACTGGAAGCCACAAGAAGCCACAGGAAGCTACTGGAAGCTACTGGAAGCTACATGAAGCTACTGGAAGCTACTGGAAGCTACATGAAGCTACTGGAAGCTACAGGAAGCTACTGGAAGCTACAGGAAGCTACTGGAAGCTACAGGAAGCTACAGGAAGCCACATGAAGCTACTGGAAGCTACTGGAAGCTACATGAAGCTACTGGAAGCTACTGGAAGCTACATGAAGCTACTGGAAGCTACTGGAAGCTACATGAAGCTACTGGAAGCTACAGGAAGCTACTGGAAGCTACTGGAAGCTACTGGAAGCTACAGGAAGCTACAGGAAGCCACATGAAGCTACTGGAAGCTACATGAAGCTACTGGAAGCTACTGGAAGCTACTGGAAGCTACTGGAAGCTACATGAAGCTACATGAAGCTACTGGAAGCTACAGGAAGCTACTGGAAGCTACATGAAGCTACTGGAAGCTACAGGAAGCTACTGGAAGCTACTGGAAGCTACTGGAAGCTACATGAAGCTACATGAAGCTACTGGAAGCTACAGGAAGCTACTGGAAGCTACATGAAGCTACTGGAAGCTACAGGAAGCTACTGGAAGCAGAGCGAGAAGCGCACAAAAGAAAGTTCCCCCTCGTAATTAGAATCAGGTAATCATCACGGCCCTCTAAAGGGATGGAGAGCCGAGAGGGCCAAGACTTAAGAGGGAGATGGAGAGGCACACGGTGTGTGTGTGTGTGAGAGAGAGAAAGATGATGGAAGAAGAAGGTAAAGTGCCTCGTTCTCCACCTTTAAGCCGACTAAGAGGCTCTCTCTGCATGCCGAGTGTTCTATTGTCACAACAAGCAGCGGAGACGGGTCCAATCTAGTCCTGAATGAACCGGCACATTCCAGGCTCCAGTGGTTCCAGAAGAAGAAGAAGAAAACCAACTTCTGTTGGTTTTCTTCTTCTTCTTCTTCTTCTTCTTCTTCTTCTTCTTCTTCTTCTTCTTCTTCTTCTTCTTCTTCTTCTTCTTCTTCTTCTTCTACTTGATGAACAAACCTTTAGACATCAGAAACATATGTTTGAACCCAAACCGCCATCTCTCCCTGACCCTAAAGTACTAAACAGGTTCTGCACTGGTTCTGCACAGACCATCACTTGTAGTATGATGTCATGAGAACCTCTGGAAGAGGATCCGGTCTCGTGTTGCTGCTTTCAGGTGGCTGGTGTGATGATGAACCAGGACGCGGGCCGAAGGCTCTTTGGAGCCGCTTGCCATGAGGGAGCTATCGCTGTTCTGAGGAATGTGTGTGTGTGTGTGTGTGTGTGTGTGTGTTTAATCTGGGCAGAACTGAGCCGTATCTCCAGCCGGTGTTCCCGCTGAAGGGACATGTAATTACCGCTCCATTATTCAGTCTGACACTGACTGCTCTTTGGTGCTTCGTCTCTGTCGTTAATGGGAGTTTTTATTTTTCATAACGGATCGCTGCTGAGTGATGTGTCCATCATTGTCAGTGGAGCTACATTAGCCAGTTAGCAACACACAACGCCGGTAGATTAGTCTTTCATATGTTCAGAGTTGATTCATGTCAGTAACATGCGGCTCCAATAATAATACACATCTCTGCATACGCTTAGCTCGATGAGGGAAGATTCTGTTAACTATGACGCTCTCCGTCCTCACAGGAAGCAGAGCTTGTGGCCGTGAGGTGAGGTTAGTACGTAATAGACGTGAGGTGAATTAAGTCTGTGAGGACGGGTCAGTGGACTGCTAGGTGAAAGTCCTGTGTTTGTTTGACCAACCCAACGTCTCGTTCTCTGGACGTCGTCCTGGGAGTTCTGAGGTCAGCTCGAGGCCGAGAGGTTACACCTCCACATTTAACACGCAGGGTTCAGACACATTCTGACCAATGTTTTCCATGACTGTAAACCAAACGTCCATGAGCAAACATTTAGTGAAATCTGGGTGTAAACATGAAAAAGTGAGTAAATGTAGTATTTAAACTAACAATGAGAATACAAAGCATACAGTAAACCTTAAATGACTCAAATGAATGAGACAATAGTTTGATTAAAAGAATAAACATTTATATAGATGCCTGTATGTATGCCTGCTTATATTTTGAGCGTCTTCCTTTTAAAAGCATATTCATTATTTCAAACTCAGCGTAAATGAATGACATGAACACATGAATATAACACATTTACATGACTTTTACAACACTTTCCAGGCCTGGAAATAACCATTTTAAAATTCCATGACTTTTCCAGATTTTCCATGACCGTAAGAACCCTGCACACACACACACACACACACACACACACACACACACACACACACACACACACACACACACACACACACACACTCACTCACTCACTCACTCACTCACACACACACACACACACACACATTCTTACACACACTCACACACACACACCGACATCAAATGCTTGGGGGGAATGTGGGTTTGGTATCTTGGCCCCCGGACACTTCAACATGCGTCCCGGGATCAAACTGCCGATGCCGACCCGCTCTGCCTCCTGAGCCACACGAGCACACGCATGATCTACACATGTAGATGATGCACATTTTGCGGTGATTAAACACGAGCTGCACACAACTTGATTTGATCCTCCGCTTCAATGTGAACACACGTCAGCTCTGTTTAATTTGGGAAATATTACGAATACACATGCAAAGAAAATATTCAAGTTCATGAAGGAAAATATGTGTGCACGTTAATGTCACTTTCAGCTCACAGTTAAGCTTCAATGTTTAAATATGAATAATTAAGATATGTGGCGCAGGTGAAAGAGATGACGGGATGGAGTGAGACTCTGGCCTTCAACTCCTCATTTCAACGTGCGCGCTCCGAGCTAAGAAAACTATATTTTGCCACTTTGTGAGTAATCGCACAAAAGGTGTGACACGTGTTCATAAGGGAGAAAGTATCTAAATGAGATTTCTGAAAGAACAGGTGACTTGCAGACAGCCGGCCCGGTCGCTGCAGATAACGCTGACTTGATGTCAGTCACTGCCGGCGCCGACGCACAAGCTGACAAAGCGTCACAAGCGCCGTGCAAGATGAAGAAAAGATACATTTTTCATTTGCATTTACATATGTGTGTATACAAGGTGGCTGTGGCCGGCACAGCTGATCCTGAAGGGTTGAGTTATTACACTGAACCGTGCTCTACATGCTGTTATCTCTCGCTGATAGCCAGCTTTCCAAACGTTAATAAATCCAGCCGTGTTGACGGCTCTGTGAGTTTGCTTGCATTTACAATCTTAGTAAAACCACTGTAGAGGAAAATTGAAGTTGGATTAAAAAAAATGAATGAATAGATAGATAAATAAATTAGTGTTCTCCTGGTGCTGTCTTTAAAATGGATGCCTGGAATTTACAGTTTTCCATTAACTGATGCCCAACAGCTTTTTTTCACGCCTGCACCCGGCCTTGGAGCTGGTGCTGTGTGTGTGTGTGTGTGTGTGTGTGTGTGTGTGTGTGTGTGTGTGTGTGTGTGTGTGTGTGTGTGTGTGTGTGTGTGTGTGTGTGTGTGTGGCACTCAGCAGGCCGTAGTCTTCATTTCCTCAGCGGTTTTTAACTTCAGCGTGTCAGGCGGCTCTCCTCCCTTCAGACATTATCGCTCTGCGCGGTGGAACCGCACATCAGCATAAACAGAACGCTGTTACAGAACCATCAGCATAAACAGAACGCTGTTACAGAACCATCAGCCGGGTTTCCGTTTCAAAGGCATCATTTGTTGATAAAATGTTCTCGCTGCCTTTTCTCCACATTCGGAGAAAGAAGCACAAATCAAGCTGCAGGAGATAATACCTGTAATTATGTTTGCAGTCGCAGGTTTATGAAGGGATGGCTTAGTACACACACACACACACACACACACACACACACACACACACACACACACACACACACACACACACACACACACACACACACACACACACACCTCTTTGTACATCGTATTTGATCACTGCTGAAGTTTCTTCTCCTTGTATTTGTTTTTTCTCCCCCTCAGTTGTTTGTGCATGTGTTGCGATAACGGATTATTATTTCTCTGCTGGTGGGATCACATCGCTCATGGTTGTAGACCCCTGAAGAATTCTATTAACCCCGGTTATGTCAGGCCTAATAACATGCCACCCTGCTTAGCAGAAAAGGATTGACTTGGAGGAGGAGGAGGAGGAGGAGGAGGAGGAGGAGGAGGAGGAGGAGGGGTGTGTGATGAAGGCCCGAGTAATTTACTGTTGAAGCCAATGGAATACAGAAATCATCCTTATTTCTGTCCTCTCCTGTCGCTAACCTGAGCTGACAGACTGCGATAAACATAAGTAGAAATAATGCATTTGAGGTCGCCTTTTGAGTAAGGGTGTGTGTGTGTGTGTGTGTGTGTGTGTGTGTGTGTGTGTAAAATTGTATTGCTTTGTGATGCCGCGGCCGGTGATTGCCTCAGCGACGGAGCCGGCTTTCTGTGTCGCTCCGCAGGTTTGATGCCGGCGCGGCGCGGCCGTGTTTGCCATTCATTAGCCGCAGTGAGCAGATGTCAGGCAGCGGCGGCCGGGCCGTCAAATCAATTCAGTCACCTTGAACTTTGAAGATGAAAGAATAACATGTTGGGGTCGGTCTTCCTCTTAGCCCGCTCTGGTCTCGAACGCCCGGCCTCGGTACTGAGACAATGTTCACATCAGCTGATGACATTCACAGCTTCTGTGTTCTGGAGCTTTGCTACACGGCAGACACCAGGAAGACTGCGGATACCTCTGTGGGCCTGGTACCAGCTCCATGTGTGGATATATATATATATATAGACACTGCTGGCTTTGTAAGTTTCTGTAAACCACGAAGAAGAATTGAATGTGGACTTTTTTTTGGAAGACATTTCTACATTTGGGCAGAGTTAGTGACGTAATGTATGGAGTAGCGTTATTGAACGTTACGTGGCTTAACTACAATATACAGACTTACTTTGTTGTTTTACGTTGTTTTATGTTGTTAATTTACGTTGTTTTATGTTATTTTATCTTGTTATTTTACATTGTTTTATGTTATTTTATCTTGTTATTTTACATTGTTTTATGTTATTTTATCTTGTTATTTTACATTGTTTTACATTGTTAATTTACATTGTTTAATGTTATTTCACGTTGTTATTTTAAGTTGTTGTTTTACGTTGTTTCATGTTGTTAATTTACGTTGTTTTATGTTATTTCATCTTGTTATTTTACATTGTTTTATGTTGTTAATTTACGTTGTTTAATGTTATTTTACGTTGTTGTTTTACTTTGTTATTTTATGTTGTTAATTTACGTTGTTTTATGTTATTTTATCTTGTTATTTTACATTGTTATTTCATGTTGTTATTTTACCTCTGACCTAATAGACACTTTGACTTTGACACTTTATTCCAAAGCAACGTTTTAGCCCTCAGTCACACAAAGTGTGAGCAAGATGCAGTTTGGTGTTTTTCTCAACATGGACAGGGCGAGCGTGGCATCAAACCACCGACCTTCCATGGACCGGATGGTGAAAGAGAGCTAGCAGCTGAGCTGCAGCCGTTTCTGCATTAGCCACTGACTTCAGTCATGAGTTTCTATGTGGAAGCTGCATAGACGGAAACTTTACTGCATGATGATAATAATAAAACGGTCCCGACTGGAGGCTCAGACCTCGTGGTCCTGTTCTCTGGTGCAGCTCCTCGAAGCATGAGGGGTGCAGCGCATAGCAGTGTGTGCCAAGGCCTGCAGCAGACACACACACACACACACACACACACACACACACACACACACACACACACACACACACGCGTGCTGACTGAATCCCATCAGTGCCAGCGCCCGCTAGCTTCTGTCGTGCGGCTGCGGGCATTTTACGTTACGTATAGATGTCCTTTCAATTCATTTTTTTTCAAAAATATGACTTGCATTAAAAATAAATATGATTTATGTCAGCTGCAATACCATATGAACTGTTATGAACGTATGAACTGTCTGCTACACAGAAACAACAAAAACAACACGAGTCACTCGCTGCCTAATAGCTACTGCAAACTAGTCCTACACTGTGGTGTAACACTGTCACCCTGCTTCTTCTGTGGTACCGCTACACTGTGAACAACACACCTGTTAGCTGTTAGCTGTTAGCTGCTTTGGTCTAAGAGAGGAGGGCAGCACTGCTTGGCTAAATACCGGAGCTAACAGCTAACGTTGCTCATCGATATCCAGCTGTTTGAAAGAGATGTTTCAACAGCCACTTTAACACCGACATTAGAGAGGGAATTATGAGCTGTGTAACTGCTAACACTAGTTTCCAGAAGCTAATGCCAAGATGTATTCATTTGATTTGCTGTCAATCATTGGGGCGGGTCCTTCTCTTGCATCTCACATGTTGGGTTACGCCCCGTCTCCTCACACGGGACGAGACTCTAACGGCTCTTGATGTGACCTCTTGACCCCCACCATGCCAGAGAGGTCAGTGACATGGGTTGACTAGAGGAGATGTTGCTGTTATTTACCCCTCGTGACTGACATAGGTGTTGTCAGTTTCACTCACAAACTGCCGGATTTCAAAGTTGGATTATTTTTTTAAAAGACAAACCTAAATACTACATGTTTAAAATTCATAAAAAGATCTGCATGGCAACTAGTGACAGCAAATGTCTTCTTCATGTTTGAACAGCCCTGGTCTTGCTGAAAAAGTGGTGCCATACTTTAGGATTATTCCTGAGCTATTGGTGTTCGCTGAATGAAGCCGAAGTATTCATGACAATAATAAAAACATTACA
>JBAMJR010000142.1:1247500-1252500 GCA_038501785.1 Myoxocephalus aenaeus | reverse complement strand
TCCCAATGTGACATCAGTGCTGTGGTTCCTGGCTTTAAAGGCTGCAGTACAGTCATTTCATATTCAGAAGTTACCCACTGATGGATTATTTCCTGTTACCCACTTAGTCATCACATGCTTATTACTGATCACAATGAACACAGTCAAATGTCTAATACATAATGTATTACATATTTCATTGTGTGATATTTGATCGTCTGTATATGTATATTTGTCACTTAGAGAACTCACACCAGTGAGGCCTTCATTCCTAGTCCTTTGAAATGAAAACTCAGTCAGGACCGCTGCACTTCAATTGTCATGGAAATGTTCGCTGATTAGCACATTACTCAAAGAGGAGGATGTAGTCTTTGGTCTAAGAGAGCACACACACACACACACACACACACACACACACACACACACACACACACACACTTTACTGTCATGGAGAACACTGTGAGGCCCCCTGCACTGATCTGGCCCAAACAGGTGGAGGTCATTGTAACAAGTACCAGTCCACAGGGCTGTTATGGCAGATAACTATACGTCTATATATATATATACATATATATATATATATATATATATATATATATATATATATATATATATACTACTACTACTACTATATGTACAGTCAAACAAATCCTAATTTAAAGTTGTATTTAAGCAACACCGGACAAAAAAAGCTGCTTTAGCGGCCGCTGGTAAAGGGGCGTCCCAGCGAGACGTAGAAGGCCCTGAAGAAGAAGTGACCAGTGACCACCAGCAGCACCACCAGCAGCACCACCAGTACCAGCAGCACCACCAGCACCAGTACCAGCAGCACCACCAGCAGCACCACCAGTACCAGCAGCACCACCAGCACCAGTACCAGCAGCACCAGCAGCAGCAGCAGCACCACCAGCAGCAGTACCAGCAGCACCAGCAGCAGCAGCAGCACCAGCACCAGCAGCAGCAGCAGTACCAGTACCACCAGCAGCATCAGTACCACCAGCAGCAGCAGCAGTACCAGCAGCACCAGCAGCACCAGTACCACCAGCAGCATCAGTACCACCAGCAGCACCAGCAGCAGCACCAGTACCACCAGCAGCAGCACCAGTACCACCAGTACCACCAGCAGCAGCACCAGCTGTCCCGTGGCAGCAGTGAGAGCAGCACCAGCCCACAGACACAAAGACACAGTCGCAGGTTTCTGCCAGGACACTTCTTGTTTTTTACATTGACCTCCTCTGTGTTCAAAGGGGCGTGGCTACAGGCGACCTCCTCTGTGTTCAAAGGGGCGTGGCTACAGGCGACCTCCTCTGTGTTCAAAGGGGCGTGGCTACAGGCGGGAGCTTTGCAGCAGGCTGCATTGTGTGAGCTGACCGGGGAGGCCTTTGTTAAGGGGGGAGGGGGGGGTTGGAATTAGTATTCTCTACATCCAGACCCCCACTCCCTTTGTGCCCCATTCAACACACACACACACACACACACACACACACACACACACACACACACACACACACACACACACACACACACGCTCTTAGTTGTAGTCTAACTTTCTATTTAACCCTTTTAGCTCAAAGATCAGGGAGAACTTTAGTAGAAACTCTCTAGACCCCTGAAGTGAAGTCCACACCAGGATCTGGGACCGGGTCCTCTGGGACCGGGTCCACTGGGACCGGGTCCTCTGGGACCGGGTCCTCTGGGACCGGGTCCTCTGGGACCGGGTCCTCTGGGATCGGGTCCTCTGGGATCTGCTCCAGCAGCTCTCTGCTCTTCCTAGTACAACGTTGTAAATAAACACACCTGTATACCTGGAGGAGGAAACTACACGTGTGTTTTAAACTAACACGTTGCACTAAAGGCTCCCAGCATGCAACGCACTCCTCTAACCTAAATGACTCTATCAGTGCGCTACAGATCACGTGTCCTCCGCTGCCTCAGGCTACACGTGTTCACAGACATCATCCCATCAAACAGGTCGCACTGAGCGCTCCTTCATTTGTTAATTGGCTGGATGTGTGGCGCGGGGGCGCGCGGGGGCGCGCGGCCGGCTGCGTCCGTTCAGCGCACTGATCCGCGCGCGGCCTCGTTAACACTTCAAAGTGCCGCCGCTCATCACCAAGACCCTGCTTTTCTTTTCTGTTTCTTCTTACTGTGCAATCAACCCGGGGAGAGGGAGAGGAAGAGGAGGAGGAGGATGAAGAAGAAGAAGAAGAAGAAGAAGAAGAAGAAGAAGAAGAAGAAGAAGAAGAAGAAGAAGAAAGAAGAAAAAGAAGAAGGAATTTGAGCACTTCGCTGAACAAAAGCCTCGTTTCTTTCCATAAAGGAACCACAGCTGCTCGAGCCTCTCTCTCTCTCTCTCTCTCTCTCTCTCTCTCTCTCTCTCTCTCTCTCTCTCTCTCTCTCTCTCTCTCTCTCTCTCTCTCTCTCTCTCTCTCTCTCTCTCTCTCTCTCTCTCTCTCTCCTCCAGCCGGATGCAGGTGATGGAGATGGAGATGTATTTCCGTCCCCGCTGACATTTCACCCCATCAGTTTAATTACTGTTGCCATGGCAGCGCAGCGCCGGTAAAAGGCCAATAAGGGATTGAACGCAGAGACTCAATTCGCCACGCGGCTTTGACAAGCAGCCGCTCCGGAGCCGATGCGCGCGCATCAGCGCCGCGACACCGGAGCACGTCCCCGCGATGTCCTGATGAAAAGGTTATCAGCGGGACGGCTCGGACACACACACACACACACACACACACACACACACACACACACACACACACACGCGCGCGCGAAACGTGCCGTTTTCCACACACAAGCAGAAGCGCAAAGTAAGCGTTCTTACCGAAACTTTTCTCCCTTTTCTGCATTTGTTGAACCCGCTGAGGCGCCTCATGCAACACCGCAACACCCGCAATACCCGCAACACCGCAACACCGCAACACCGCGCCGCGCTGGTCCGGAGAGCAGCTGTCTGCAGCCGGCTGGGAGAGCGCTTTGTTCGGGAGGAACGATCCAGCACGGCGACCAGCGAGGAGTGGGAAGAAAAGGAGGCGGCGGGGAGGAGGGAGGGAGGAGGGGAGGGAGGGGGGGAGAGGAGGAGGAGGAGGAGGAGGAGGAAGAGGGGGGGATGTGATGAGGAGCGCGAGAAGCTCGAGGAGCTTGTTCGCCGCCGTCGGGTCGTCACGCGCCGTGAGAGCTCGTTCTTGTTGTTTTTACATCGCCGCGCAGAGATGCACGCGCGGGGAGAGACGCGGGCAGCAGAGGACGCGGACCACCGAGAGAGACCCGGACCACCGAGAGAGACCCGAACCACCGAGAGAGACCCGGACCACCGAGAGAGACCCGAACCACCGAGAGAGACCCGAACCCAGACCCTCTAGTCCCGCAGCGCTGCTGCTGCTCCGCTAATCAGCGCGTGTGCACGGGGCAACGTGCACACGCGGAGCGGCACCCAGGTCCGCACCCCCTCCCTCCGAACATGGACCTGGTCCTCCACGAGTCCTTCCCAACATGGACCTGGTCCTACATGGACCTGGTCCTCCACGAGTCCCTGCTCTCCACCCGCTGGCTTGTTTGAGTCACAGCGTGGAAACGCTGCAGCTGTTTGGTGATGGAGAACATGAGAGAACCTCACTCACCTTTCTCAACAAGTTAAGCAGAACCGGAGAGAACTCAGCGACGGATCCTCCTCTGGTTCTCCTCTGGTTCTCCTCTGGTCCTCCTCTGGTCCTCCTCTGGTTCTCCTCTGGTTCTCCTCTGGTTCTGCTCTGGTCCTGCTCTGGTTCTGCTCTGGTCCTCCTCTGGTTCTCCTCTGGTTCTCCTCTGGTCCTCCTCTGGTCCTGCTCTGGTTCTGCTCTGGTCCTCCTCTGGTCCTGCTCTGGTTCTCCTCTGGTTCTCCTCTGGTTCTCCTCTGGTCCTGCTCTGGTTCTGCTCTGGTCCTCCTCTGGTCCTGCTCTGGTTCTCCTCTGGTTCTCCTCTGGTTCTCCTCTGGTCCTGCTCTGGTTCTCCTCTGGTCCTCCTCTGGTCCTGCTCTGGTCCTCCTCTGAACCGGACCACAACAACCAAAGAGAAAAAGTTCACCAAACTGGCATCGCGCGCCTCTTCAGGACTCCACGTGCATCGGAGTGATCCGGTCTACAGGTGTTCAGTGAGCGTGCAGCAGTGCGCGTGCGGCTCTCGGTGCGTCAGCGAGTGGCGAGAGACGTGGCGGGAGTCGAGCTTTATTATCTCCTCCCAAAAAAAAACAATCCCTCAGCGGAGAAACGTTCCACCGCCCGACCAGGTCCCACTCCAGCTCCACTATGGCGGGGCGGCAGCGCGCGCGCGCCCCCGGAACCCTCCCCCCTCCTCATGTCCTTCAATCTTGGAGTCGCGGGTGCGCGCGGCGCTCGTTCTACTAGAGACAGGAGGCGCGCGCAGAGCGGTCCGGACGTCAGGACAAGTTGGGTCTTTCATTTAAGTTAAGGTAGACTCGCAGCGTGCTGCGTTCAGGGACACGTCATTAGCTGACGTAAAACACAGAGCGGAGTCCTGCTGACACCTGCCGACGTGCGTCCTCACGACCCGGTGGCGGTCACGCGAACACAGTTCACGCACACTGTGTTACGCCTGACTGTCGGGTTTACAGGAGCCCTTAAACGCACCTCAAAACAACTAGTTTCTGTCTTCAGTGAGTGAAAGAAAAGCAGAGCGCACACAACATGACGACACGACAACATGACGACATGACAACATGACGACATGACAACATGACAACACTGCGCGTGCGTCATGTGAGGTCCCGATGACGCCTCTCTTTATTTGAATGTTTCCGGCAATTAGAGGACGGGATTATTCTCTGTGCCTTGTTGTTGCTACATGGGGACAACGCCGAGGCCCACGTGTCAGGACACACACACACACACACACACACACACACACACACACACACACACACACACACACACACACACACACACACACACACACCTCCCTGTTGCATACGCGCCATTCAGTGTTCCAACACGCGGCCTTGACAAGTGTAAATTAGTCCTTTA
>JBAMJR010000142.1:1187500-1245000 GCA_038501785.1 Myoxocephalus aenaeus | reverse complement strand
CACACACACACACACACACACACACACACACACACACACACACACACACACACACACACACACACACACACACACACACACACACTTCTCCCCAGGGGATGAGCCAGGGGACTGTCGACACTAACGACCAGAGCCTCTCCTTAAAGTCACACTCAGTAATTGCTGCCAGTATACGACCTTCAAGTGGGGTCAAGGGATACGTAATTTTAATGACAACTTTTCCTCTCCCCGCAGGCCACTGCTGTCTTTAGGCAGGAGGAGAAGTGGCAGAGCTAAGTTCCAGAGTCATCTTTCCACAAAAAAATAAATGTGGAGAATCACCTTCGGTAATGGGTCAGAAGGGAGCGGTCCGGATCTAAAGAATCCTATCGACCCTTCTTATAACTCCACGGAGAGTTAATGGAGATTACTTAATTCAAGCGCCTATTCATTTAGTCAGAATATAAAACCAGTCAAAGAGCTGGACTCTGGTAATCGGCCGGCGCCGCTCCGTCTGAAGACGGAAACAGCAATCAGTGAGCGGCTTCTGGACTCACGACATGATTTATGCAACTTCCTTCACACAGATCAGTAAAGATGCAACGTTGAGAATCAAAGACTTTATGCTAGAAACCAATCCACATGTGAGCCGAGGTACACATGCACAGCTTCACGTGCACTATTGTTTCAAACCATTTGATAACACATAGCTCATAAATGGACTGTCCAGGCTCCGTCCTGTTTGCTTTCTGTTTGTTCTCCATCGTCTTCATCATTCTGAAAAGGAACACCACACATGTTGAGGATGACCTCTTTTCCCCTCCTGCCTCCAAAAAGAGGCAACCGTTGTCTGATGTTATGACTAAGTTACATAAAAACAATACACAGAGCGGGCAGGAAGAGACAACATTACTTTATGTGATATTATGCCGGATTAGAGTTCACAGAAAGAATGTTTAGCGGACAATAATCTGGCGACTCCAACTGCAAATCGAGGAGCCCAAACAATGCAAAGTGAATGTGGTCTCAATCCTCACAGCTGAATATTAGACCAACAGAAGAACGTTTACTCCGTTGTATTAGATTTCTGTTGGGAATAGCATCCTAAAACAATGCTATTGTGGACATTGAAGCAGTATTTCCCCAGCGATAGAACCTTTGCTCCGTTCATGTTCCGTTCCTGTCAGAGCGACTGATGCCACAAAGTATTTTAAAGTCACAAAAGAATCTTGAGGAAACCCAGAAGCCGACCCACCCACCCCTGTGTTTTATTTACCAGCTCATCAGAGGCTACAATCCCAGAGGAAGACGTTCTAATCAGGTCAAACGTCTCCCTGAACACACAACACTGATGTCCAGAGGTCGACTGACTTCATCTGGAGGAATCTCATAAGTGATACGACTGAAATGATCAATTATTGATGTCATCAGCCGCCTTCTTATGCCACTCCATAATGATGTGGTCATGAAGCGCCGCTCACCCTTTCACCAAAGGGCCCTGAGGAACCTCCATAGGAAAGTATGCCAGTCACCATAAAGGTGATCCTGCACGGGGCAGCAGTACAGGAGGAGAGCCCCACTGTGAAGAACAACCCGAGCATCGTCATCACTTCACGTTGCTGCTCACGGCCTATCACAATATATCTGTTGATGTAAAAGGCAATAAAAACATGTAGAATTATGAATCATGACGGACAGGTTTGATGTGCATGTAAGCACAGATGTTTCTGTGGTTCTTTTTCACACTCTGGTCTTGCAGATCTGTCTTGTGTAATTGTGGCTTGACAGCGTGGAGCATCAGTCCAATTAGAGGCTGCAGATGGAACGATACCTGCTGCCTGCAGATGGCTGAGAGTCACGCAGTAAAGGAAGGCCAGCAGGACGGGGTGCTCCTGCAGCGGATTCTGTGGCATCACGCTAGAATCACAATACAACTATTTTCCCCTCCTGCATGATGGCATGTCAGAGTAAGCACTTGTGTGATTTTAGAGAAGTTTATACAGGAGTGCCTTCGCCAAATGAAACGACCAAGATATCACAGACGCAGGCGCTCAGAGCGTCGACCGGCTCAGAGCGGAGTCACCGGGAGATGCCTCAGTGTTGGGGTCACCGGGAGACGCCTCAGTGTTGGGGTCACCGGGAGACGCCTCAGTGTTGGAGTCACCGGGAGACGTCTGAGTGTTGGGGTCACCGGCAGACGTCTGAGTGTTGGGGTCACCGGGAGACGTCTGAGTGTTGGGGTCACTGGGAGACGCCTCAGTGTTGGGGTCACCGGGAGACGCCTCAGTGTTGGAGTCACCGGGAGATGTCTGAGTGTTGGGGTCACCGGGAGACGCCTCAGTGTTGGAGTCACCGGGAGATGTCTGAGTGTTGGGGTCACCGGGAGACGCCTCAGTGTTGGAGTCACCGGGAGATGTCTGAGTGTTGGGGTCACCAGGAGACGCCTCAGTGTTGGGGTCACCGGGAGACGCCTCAGTGTTGGAGTCACCGGGAGATGTCTGAGTGTTGGAGTCACCGGGAGACGCCTCTGTGTTGGGGTCACCGGGAGACGCCTCAGTGTTGGGGTCACCGGGAGACACCTCAGTGTTGGAGTCACCGGGAGATGTCTGAGTGTTGGAGTCACCGGGAGATGTCTGAGTGTTGGGGTCACCGGGAGACGCCTCAGTGTTGGAGTCACCGGGAGATGTCTGAGTGTTGGAGTCACCGGGAGACGCCTCTGTGTTGGGGTCACCGGGAGACGCCTCAGTGTTGGGGTCACCGGGAGACACCTCAGTGTTGGAGTCACCGGGAGATGTCTGAGTGTTGGAGTCACCGGGAGATGTCTGAGTGTTGGGGTCACCGGGAGACGTCTGAGTGTTGGGGTCACCAGGAGACACCTCAGTGTTGGGGTCACCGGGAGACGCCTCAGTGTTGGAGTCACCGGGAGACGTCTGAGTGTTGGGGTCACCGGGACACGCCTCAGTGTTGGGGTCACCGGGAGACGCCTCAGTGTTGACCGTCACCAGGAGATGCCTCGGTGTTGGGGTCACCGGGAGACGCCTCAGTGTTGGAGTCACCGGGAGACGTCTGAGTGTTGGGGTCACCGGCAGACGTCTGAGTGTTGGGGTCACCGGGAGACGTCTGAGTGTTGGGGTCACTGGGAGACGCCTCAGTGTTGGGGTCACCGGGAGACGCCTCAGTGTTGGAGTCACCGGGAGATGTCTGAGTGTTGGGGTCACCAGGAGACGCCTCAGTGTTGGGGTCACCGGGAGACGCCTCAGTGTTGGAGTCACCGGGAGATGTCTGAGTGTTGGAGTCACCGGGAGACGCCTCTGTGTTGGGGTCACCGGGAGACGCCTCAGTGTTGGGGTCACCGGGAGACACCTCAGTGTTGGAGTCACCGGGAGATGTCTGAGTGTTGGAGTCACCGGGAGATGTCTGAGTGTTGGGGTCACCGGGAGACGTCTGAGTGTTGGGGTCACCAGGAGACACCTCAGTGTTGGGGTCACTGGGAGACGCCTCAGTGTTGGAGTCACCGGGAGACGTCTGAGTGTTGGGGTCACCAGGACACGCCTCAGTGTTGGGGTCACCGGGAGACGCCTCAGTGTTGACCGTCACCAGGAGATGCCTCGGTGTTGGGGTCACCGGGAGACGCCTCAGTGTTGGGGTCAACGGGAGACGGCTCAGTGTTGGGGTCACCGGGACACGCCTCAGTGTTGGGGTCACCGGGAGACGCCTCAGTGTTGGAGTCACCGGGAGACTTCTGAGTGTTGGGGTCACCGGGAGACGTCTGAGTGTTGGGGTCACCGGGACACGCCTCAGTGTTGGGGTCACCGGGACACGCCTCAGTGTTGGGGTCACCGGGACACGCCTCAGTGTTGGGGTCACCGGGAGACGCCTCAGTGTTGACCGTCACCGGGAGACGCCTCGGTGTTGGGGGCACCGGGAGACGCCTCAGTGTTGGGGTCACCGGGACACGCCTCAGTGTTGGGGTCACCGGGAGACGTCTGAGTGTTGGGGTCACCGGGAGACGCCTCAATGTTGGGGTCACCGGGAGACACCTCAGTGTTGGGGTCACCAGGAGACACCTCAGTGTTGGGGTCACCAGGAGACACCTCAGTGTTGGGGTCACCAGGAGACACCTCAGTGTTGACCGTCACCGGGAGAAGCCTCGGTGTTGGGGTCCCGGTGACCCCAACCTTTAATGCAGATTGTTATATTACATAACACGCTCAATTTACGTGGACATACTTAACTTACGTAAGTTGCGTAACAATATTACCTATTGTAACCCAAACCATGATCTTCTCATAAACCCAATGGAGTATTTTATTTTTATTCACACCGTTAACCAAGAGTTTAAAACTGGGAGGTGCAGTTTCCTGTCTGAAGCCTTCTAATGGTAGCAATCAAAACTAACATTACAAATGAGTTATTTTAGAGGGGCTTTCCTTGAAGTCAGGTACGACAACTCATGCCCATCCGACTAGTTTCCACCGGTTAAAAACAAGCAATATATCACAAGCTTTATTGTGGAAAAAACATTTCTGTGGTAATCGTGTGATGAGTTGTAATCTACTTGCTCCTCCTTGCAAATAAATAATACCATAGATGATGAAATATATTTGAAATTAAGGTGGCATTACTGTTGAAAAGAGAGGGATTTTATTGCGTAAATCTCTTGCAAACATAAAAGAAAAGAAAGAGCAATATGAAAA
Organism: Myoxocephalus aenaeus; assembly: GCA_038501785.1. Lineage (NCBI taxonomy): Eukaryota > Metazoa > Chordata > Actinopteri > Perciformes > Cottidae > Myoxocephalus > Myoxocephalus aenaeus. The sequence goes on along the minus strand of JBAMJR010000142.1, from coordinate 1,240,324 downwards.
AGGCAATATATTCTCATCTCGACATTCTGACAGATTTAAAATTCAGGGACTTATCGATCGGAACAACACAATAACAACTTTTTCCCGTTGGCCCTCTGAGTAATAAATGCAAATCAAAGTTATGTACATATTATTGAATTAGGGTGGACATCAAAACAGCGTCTGTAAAATGACTGGTGGAGAAAGTTGTGAATATGTTAGAGAGAAACAGACCTAACAAGGTCAAGACCTCAGCTTCATGGAGCTGCAGGGAAGTAAAGCAGCACAGACTTTATTTTGAAGAATAAATATGAGCAAAGCTTGAAATGGTATGTAAGATGTCTGCGTTGTACACTGAATGGATAAAGTCTGTGCTAGTTTCATACAGATAACCAAATAACTAATTTGATTATATTCTCGAGTGCATACGGATGAGTACATCGTGCTGAATCAGTAAACTGTGCACACAAAGACAACATACTGCACACGCGTGAGCAGTGACATGACACATGTACAGAAGCTGTGTCTCCATCCAGACTCAAGCACTGCATCACGTCATCAGACCAGCGGTCCACAACCTCTCATGAGCAACGGACTGGTTTCATGTAAGATACTAGTTTCACGGTGTGGGCGATAAATATGACGGAATAAATATGATGGGATAAAATGATACGACATCCATGAAGTTTATTTTAAAGTACGCCGAATTAGTGGAGCCCTGAGCTTGTTTCTCTACGAGACGGTCCCATCTCTGGGTGACGGGAAACAACGACACCCGACGGGTGTTTTGTTTTTTCCAGTCTACTCTGTAACCCCCCTAACCCTACTCCGTAACTTTAGTCCGGTCTACTCCGTAACTTAAACCTTTAGTCCAGTCTACTCCTTAATTTAAACCTTCAGTCCAGTCTACTCCTTAACTTAAACCTTCAGTCCAGTCTACTCCTTAACTTAAACCTTTAGTCCAGTCTACTCCGTAACTTAAACCTTTAGTCCAGTCTACTCTGTAACTTAAACCTTTAGTCCAGTCTACTCCTTAACTTAAACCTTTAGTCCAGTCTACTCTGTAAATTAAACCTTTAGTCCAGTCTACTCTGTAACTTAAACCTTTAGTCCAGTCTACTCCTTAACTTAAACCTTTAGTCCAGTCTACTCCGTAACTTAAACCTTTAGTCCAGTCTACTCTGTAACTTAAACCTTTAGTCCAGACTACTCTGTAACTTAAACCTTTAGTCCAGTCTACCCCTTAACTTAAACCTTTAGTCCAGTCTACTCTGTAAATTAAACCTTTAGTCCAGTCTACTCTGTAACTTAAACCTTTAGTCCAGTCTACTCCTTAACTTAAACCTTTAGTCCAGTCTACTCCGTAACTTAAACCTTTAGTCCAGTCTACTCTGTAACTTAAACCTTTAGTCCAGACTACTCTGTAACTTAAACCTTTAGTCCAGTCTACCCCTTAACTTAAACCTTTAGTCCAGTCTACTCCGTAATTTAAACCTTTAGTCCAGTCTACTCTGTAACTTAAACCTTTAGTCCAGACTACTCTGTAACTTAAACCTTTAGTCCAGTCTACCCCTTAACTTAAACCTTTAGTCCAGTCTACTCCTTAACTTAAACCTTTAGTCCAGTCTACTCTGTAACTTAAACCTTTAGTCCAGACTACTCTGTAACTTAAACCTTTAGTCCAGTCTACCCCTTAACTTAAACCTTTAGTCCAGTCTACTCCTTAACTTAAACCTTTAGTCCAGTCTACTCCTTAACTTAAACCTTTAGTCCAGTCTACCCCTTAACTTAAACCTTTAGTCCAGTCTACTCCTTAACTTAAACCTTTAGTCCAGTCTACCCCTTAACTTAAACCTTTAGTCCAGTCTACTCCGTAATTTAAACCTTTAGTCCAGTCTACTCTGTAACTTAAACCTTTAGTCCAGACTACTCTGTAACTTAAACCTTTAGTCCAGTCTACCCCTTAACTTAAACCTTTAGTCCAGTCTACTCCTTAACTTAAACCTTTAGTCCAGTCTACTCTGTAACTTAAACCTTTAGTCCAGACTACTCTGTAACTTAAACCTTTAGTCCAGTCTACCCCTTAACTTAAACCTTTAGTCCAGTCTACTCCTTAACTTAAACCTTTAGTCCAGTCTACTCCTTAACTTAAACCTTTAGTCCAGTCTACCCCTTAACTTAAACCTTTAGTCCAGTCTACTCCTTAACTTAAACCTTTAGTCCAGTCTACTCCTTAACTTAAACCTTTAGTCCAGTCTACTCCGTAACTTAAACCTTTAGTCCAGTCTACTTCTTAACTTAAAATAAGCTATAAATGTGGGAATTCTCCTTCTGAAGAAAACAAGCATTTCAAAAGCTATTCGCTTGTCTTCTTGTGGAAACAGCTCACACAACATCGTCTCCCCAGCAACGTTTCCCAGCTCTTCATGGGGACCCCGAGGCGATCCCAGGCCAGACGGGACATACCCTCTCCAGCGTGTTCGCGTCTAAGGACCTCCTACCAGTTGGATATGACAGGAGGCATCCTGGACGAAGCCTGAACCTCAGTGGCCCCTGTCCACGTGAAGGAGCAGCGACTCTACTCCCAATGTCTGCGCTCCTCACCCCGTCTCCAAGGCCGAGCCCGACAATCCTTGGAAAGAAGCTCATTTGGCGAAATCATGCAGGTTCACCAGAGACTCCTTCAGCTCAGAGTCCAGCGGGGCCCCAGCAGTAACCAGACCCAAACCCGGCTCACTGCAGCCTTCAAGCTGCATCGACCCCATGATAAAAGTCTCCCGAAGAAGACTTTGAAGAAGACTTGAAACTAGAGATTGAGACCATAAACTCTGGGAATAAATCAAGAGAGAAGTAGAGTCATTTTCTATAGACTTCTATACAACCTCCGAGCAACCAGAGGAGTCACCCCCTGGTGGTCAGGAGAGAGAATGCAGCTTTAACACATGAAGCATAGACTTCTATACAACCAGAGGAGTCACCCCCTGGTGGTCAGGAGAGAGAATGCAGCTTTAACACATGAAGCATAGACTTCTATACAACCAGAGGAGTCACCCCCTGGTGGTCAGGAGAGAGAATGCAGCTTTAAAGACATGAAGCATCGGCTTCACTTTTCAAAACTGGAGGTTACCACCTGCTCTCTGCTCATTTTAGAATTAGCCGAGTGTTGACCTCCAGGGCTTCCATATTAATTCCTGTTCCCATTTACTTCTCCCTCAATTATTTTGAATAGACTTCCGTAGTTTGGAATGTTCAAAGCATGATCGTTGAAGGAGCACAACCTGAGCACTAGAGACTTCAGTAAGTGGCAGAAAGCACACAGTTAAATACAGCTAACACTCTGCTCCGCTGGGTATCATTTAATCATGCTTAAGCCAGAACAAATAAAACACCTGAGCTTTGGTTTGATGTCTGATCAGGGAATGAGTGAAGACCAACTTTTCTTGAGCGCCACAAAGACAACACTATCATTATGGTTAGCAAAAGGCAGTTCAAACAAAGGAAGCTAAGCCAACTAATTACCAACCATTTGGAAGAGAAATGTTGAAAATGCTCAAACTAACTGCTCAGGGTTGCTTGCTTCTCTGGACGTGTGGGGTGAGCATTACATAATGAACATCCCCTCAAACTGTTCCACGGTGATCGGAAAATACTGTCTGAGGTGACTGAGGAACAGGCTAGTTCCTGGATCAGCTGATGGTGTTCCATGTGCCTCTACAGAATTGGATGAACCAGAATCTTTTTCTTCTAACTGCTTGACTCCATTTTCTTCTCTCGAAATAAGCTTTTTTGTTTTTGTTTTGTTTTTGACAAAAATAGAACAATGCAATGCACACTGGACCCGGCATGCAAAGATGTCACACTGAATCCTGCACGGCCTTTTGGCCTCGTACTGGTGAGAGACGGAGACAGAAGGTTGTGTTTTTTTTCTCTTCTTGTAAGTGGTATTTGACAGTATTTGGTGCTGAAACACAATTTGGTTGATGAGCATCGACCAAGTGCTGAAATCCTACAGGGAGAACAGGCATGGAGCTCAAGGAGAACATGGAGAACCAAGCCAAGGAACATGTAGCCATAAACACTGATATACATACGGAAATGACATATGTACACACACACACACACACACACACACACACACACACACACACACACACACACACACACACACACACACACACACAAACACACACACACACACACACACACACACACACACACACACACAACACACACACACACACACACACACACACACACACACACACACACACACACACACACACACACACACACACACACACACACACACCTTAACACAAGCTCGCTCTCTGTATCTCCCACTAAACTCAAGCGTATCGTATAGTATTATTTCTCCGAGCCTTTGATGGTAACCTTGAACAATGCAATGCAGGTAGCTGCTACATAATATCTATTGATTCCATCCAGTGTGATTTCCTTGAGTAGCTTGGGCTGAAATGACTTGTGTGTTCAGAACTGAGCATTTCAAACAGACTGCCGTATACCTCAGCAGCAATCAATCAGCCTTAATCCAAAACCAATTTACTCCGCCTGAAGAGGAAAATATCTTTTAATCTCTTGCCGACAATCCCTGATTGCGGTGCAGAGCATCAGTTGACAGTCAAACTGTGCCGCTTAGAATGGGATGTTTATATTGGATTTGCGGTTGCCATTTTTACATACACATGAATGAATAGTCCATTTAATACCTGTGAGTACAGTTTCCCCTCCCTGATGATAGGAGATTGCTTTCCACGACATCTTTCCACTGGCATGTCCTGTTCCCTCCTCCCAGACACTGTAGCAAAAAGGTCATCACACACACACACACACACACACACACACACACACACACACACACACACACACACACACACGTGCAGAGCTGCATTCCTTTTGTACAAATTGGAGAGAAAAATGCTAAAGTGTGCGAGTAAATCTCACTCTGGATTAAAGATTTCAATATGAACATGAATCTTCATAATACTCATTGTGACATTAAGCCTTGTGTTGTGCACAGGGTGCTGGTTGTCCTCCAGGTGGTTCCCTGTGTCAGGAGCAGGACAACAGTCACGTCTAAACCGTTGTAACCTCTGACGGGCCGATGTTTGGACCATCGCTCTCTGTTAGCCGTGTGAATAGGTTTATATATTTATATATAATAGCTGAGAAAGAAATGACTAAGTGGTAAAGTTGTGATTGTTACTGGAGGTTGTTGGATCCTGAGAAGAGCACCGCCACCTCCATTGCAAAAATACATAGAGAAATAAGTAAATAAAAAGGACAACACAATATTATTTATGATAACTATCATTTCAAGTGGAGTAAAACGTAAACTGCAGTGTTTTTACAACCCAGAGTTCAGCATGAGCTCCAGCAGTCTGCAGAGGCTTCCTAATGAGAGCATCCTCTCCTCTCTACGCACAATAACGTGTCAGTCAGTCGTTGTCGAGCGTCCTCTCCGAGCCGCTCAGCAGCAAAACTAATTGAGGGCCAAAAGTAAGCGAGTGGTTCTTGCTTTAGAGGAGCGCAGGGAGGGAGTCGTACAAACGAGCCCCCCTGGAGGGAGCAGGACATCGCCGCGCAGAACAAGCCAGCGACGGCTCGCCTGGTGGCCCGGAGCAGGACCCGCTGTGCTGGAGGCGGGGAGCGCCACCGCATGGCATGCGCCGGCCAGATGCAGCTAGCAGTGTAGAAAGTAGTAATATCTGGTTATTAGAGGGGAAGATGATGGCATGAAAGTAATAACACGGTGTTCATTTAGAAGCAGGCATCACATGACACTGGTTGTGGGAGTGTTAGTTATATGATGTTGGCAATGCAACAATTTAGCTACATTGTTAATTTCACAGTTTTTCAGCCTGGTTTCTTAAAAATGCCGTTCCCACAAAGTGAACTGCCTCCGAAATGCCGTTTCAATGGAAACATATTTTCTCCCAGATGTGAGATTAATAAAGGATATATATATATATATATAAAAAATACATTAAAAAAAAATCGGCATTGCGCCCCACCTGTAATACCTCGGCGCCCCACTAGAGGGTCGCGCCCCACAGTTTGAGAACCACTGCCTTAACCTAACCAAGTCATATTGGTTAACCACATTAACCAAACTTTACAAGATTCATAAAACGCAACTGAGAAAGCAGTTACGTTTTATGGTAATATCATTTTTATTATACAGGGTTGGGTATTTTAGATGGATAGATGACAAACACCTACGTTTTGGTTGTCTTCCCTAAAAATGTTGTGTTATCTTGCAAACATTTATTTGTACAACATTGCAATTTGACATTTCCCCAGAATAAACGTTTATTTTCCATAATGTTATCTGAACAGAACACTTAAACTATGCACAATAAAATGCTCAAATCATAAACAAAACACCCATGATATATATACTTTCTCACACTATTATTTACTCTAACTGTAAAGAAGAAGTCGCCGTGTAGCCTTCAGTACGACCACCGTGGTGACCACTAACGCTTTTATTCAAGCTTTGATCAAGTCTTTAAATGTGTCACACTGTCGGATATTCATGTGTGTCTGGAGAATAATTTAATAATAATTTAAACACATACAGTACTGGTCTCACAGACATTTGACCACAGATGTCCCTACATGACCATTATTTGTCATTTCTGTTTTGAGTTGAAATAACCAAGCCCATAACATCAATACAGGAAGGTTCATCCTCTGTGGAGCATGAAGCATGAAGCACCGGGCGGTGGCAGGTGGAGTCAGCATAAAGGATTCACCGCCTGCTGGTCAAAGAAAACCCACCAACTGCAAATATGATGGAAACCATTCCCATGGTCTTGATAGTGGTGCTTGATACTGCAGGGAAAGACAGATCCAGCATCTACATCTCAGTCCAGCACGTCCTGCACTGGCCAACCTACAAACTCACATTAGTGGCAGAATACGAGCCCTCAGCAGGACCGAGGCTTTGGGTTATGTTTTTGGAACGAGGACAGTTAAAGGAACTGTACCGGACCTGGATACCACGGTTTGGAGAAACTGAAAGACCACAGTGGTTATTCCTCTATTATCCAATTAAATATTGGAGCATGGTTTGCTTTGCTATTGATCACAGAGGAGGTCAAAGGCGTTGAGTTCAACAATAGTTGATGTAAGTAGCAGGAAGTGTAGCGCCTATTGACTGGATGAATAATGAGCCTAACAGATGCCAATATGGGGGCAGACTGTCCTCTCCCCATCAGCTGCCCGCTCCCTCTCTGCGTCTCAGCTACCAGCACAGCAACGCTTGATGAAGAGGAGGCTTGTGGGTGGCTGTTGTTTTACTCCCTATTGATCCTCGGAGCACAACTTTCCATCATGCAGAGAAGGCCAGGGCCGAAGACGACAGCTAATTAAGATAGCTAATCACGTCATTTCAAAACGGCTGCAGGCTTTGTCACTCTTCCTCACAGCACCTGTTGTTGGTATCAGCGGCGCGATAGAAAAAGCTCACAATTTCTAACATTACTGATTTGCAGGAATGGGGAGAAAATCAGTCAAAGGGTGGTACATGGTTCGAGACGCGCCTTAAAGGAGCAGTCCTGGGAGAAAATGTCCATTTACGGATGGAGGTCTGACCCAAGGATACAGCACTGTATTGGTCATGACACATGTTGAGGACTTTTGAACAAAGACTGTGGCATTGGAATATTCAAAATGTAGTGGAAGTGACGTAACATACAGTAGGTCATGCATGTGGTTGGTTACACTGAGGGACATATCAAATACAAATCAAGTTTTATTGTTGGAGCATTACACCAGACTGTACTCCCCAAGAAACGGCAGTAATTGTAAAGTGTGCAAACAGAATGTTACGACCCATAATGACATTTACTGTTAGGCTGCAACTTCTAAAAGGCCGTCATATTTATGACATGAGCACATGACCTTCACCCAGGAGACCGCCGTCCCTCGTGAAACCATGTTAGCGCTGATTGGTTTACTTTCGTATCGAGCTTACGTACAAAACATAATGCGGGTAACAAACACATTTATTTTTAACAAAGATCTTTTGCTAAACGTAACCAAGCAGTTGTGTTGCCTAAACCCAGTGGCGGAGAGTTCCAGGAGTAGCTAACATTCACACACAGATTCATACACAGATTCACACACCGTAGGCACAGCTACGGGAGACATTTGGGGTTAAGCGTCTTGCCCAAGGACACATGGACATGGGCTAGCGGAGCCGTTTTATAGGTCTCACAATGAAAATGTTGCTCCAGAACTAGCGGATACATTGGCAGTGCTAATATTCTGAGCAAATTTTCAGTTTATCGTGAAACATGTTTGTCGTTAACTTACAACAGTGTCTCTAGTATTCATAGTGGGTCTATTGTAACACAGATTTTGACTTGAATTTCAGTTAGCCTGCGTTGGAGCAGGTTAAGGGATTTGGATGTGTTGCTATGGTGATTTTTCCAAACTTGCTTCATGGAACCGTAAAGCCTGACCTGCGTCATCTTATCCTGAAAGTTATCCAGCTAACTCAGTAAGCCAGGTACGAGGAACGGGGCCCAGGTGAGCCTGGTGAGCACCAGTGTGTGGCCTCATGTGCAGACCTCTAGTTCCTGCTGCGTTGGGTTCAAAGCCCTCAGGATGAGCGGCTCTGACTCAGACGCACACAGCGGAGGATAACATGGCTGATGTTCAACAAGAGTCTTCACATCTTACTCCGTTGTCTTCTTTTTTATTTTCATATTTTTACGCAGAGACCCTCCTCCTCCTCCTCCTTCTCCTCCTCCTCCTCCTCCTCCTCCTCCTCCTCCTCCTCCTCCTCCTCCTCCTCCTCCTCCTCCTTCTCCTCCTCCTCCTCCTCCTCCTCCTCCTCCTCCTCCTTCATGTTTTAATTGACTGCTCTCTCAGTGTCGGGGGACCCAGCACAACAGTTTGCCAATCCCCCTGTGATCATCACACCCAGCCCCGCCTCAGAGGGACTCGGGTACCGCTCCGTGATATCTGCGTGTCGCCTGCAACAACCGCCTGAATACATAGTGGAGACGAGCTTGTTATACAGTAGGACTCCAGGAGGAAAGCCAGTCACCTCCGTCCTTTTCAGAATCACTCTCTGTGAGCTATTGGAAGCTGCTCTTTATGTCAAGTGGACTTATTCTGATTCTCAGAGAAAAGGGAGCACAAACATTACTCACCGGTGAAGCTGGATGATTGTATTTATGCACAGCACCCAGTGCAGCCTTTCTTCTTCTTCTTCTCCACCAAAGCGATGTTGATAACAGGGAACTCCATCTGGAAAGCCGACCCCAGCCTCGGTGTCACTCCCATCATTTATTTGCTCTTTTGACCGTTCTGAAAAGTGATTTTGTTGTGTGTGCAGGGATGAACACAGCGGAGCCCCAACCTGCGCTTATGAAAGGAAACTGTAAGGGAATGATTTCCCACCTGGATTCAGCCTGGATAAGCAGTTTGGAAACGGCAGCAGCGCCTCGACTACATTACTGAGTCTGCGCATGCGAGGCCGCAATATTGCATCGCTCCTTCATTGTCTGATGCAGAAGTGCCACTGCACCACAGCTCGACTGGGGGGAAAGTCTGAGAAAAGAGTGTGAGAAGTTGAGTTAAATCATGCCAAGTTGAAGAACATACAAACTTAGTGAGAGATTATAGCTGGAGTCACTTCACATCAGGCGGATCCACCAGGGAGCCGATGGAGACAGGAGAAGCAGGAGGAGCCGTCTCTTCTCACTCTTATCCATTGGGGGTTTGATATGCTGCAGAAAAAGAAAAAGAGGAAGGGAATCACAAAGGATAAGGCTGAGAGATCCAGGGCTTCATACACGTCGGGCCTGTCATCTTCTGGAGCCATTTTGATATTTCCTCCCGTCTTAGCTCCCTTCAGATTGGCTAAGGGCTGTTTTCAAATGCACTCCACTCATCATGAGGGGGAGGATGAAGATGAGGGAAGGTTTGGAAAATTCCAAAATAGTCGACTGATAAAAAAGGAGAACGGGATATTTAATATCCTTTCATGTCAGGTGTCAGTTGTGGAACACTCTGTAGCTGTCTATCTTTGGAGGAGAATTTGTTTTAGCGGTGATGGTGACACGTCTAATAGGCATTTAGCTATCATTGTTGCTTTGACTGTACCTCGCCGATGAAACCTTCTCACAGCCGGATGGAACCGCGTGGTGAAAAAAGGCTGAGCGGAGGCAGGATAATTGGACTCCTATGGATGGGAAAACCGCGGGATGTGGCAAATGGGAGCGCCGACAGGACGCGTTAAAGAGAGCGAGGTCATCTGCTGCCAGCAGGAGGACACGGTGTTGTTGAGAGCGTTTCCACCTCCATCTTGAAGGAAAGGCCAAGAAGAAGCTGTGCTGACTCACCTGCTTCTCTTTCACTTGTAGAGATGAGAGCCGGTTGGTTGATCCCTCCGCCCCGATGCACAGAGTGGAGGAGGGCGTCCCCAGAGTCCTGCTCTGTCTTTATCGGTGGCAGCACGACTGCAAACAAATGGGATGTCTTCAGATTGCCCTTCAGTCATTCTCCAAAGCAAGGAGCAAATGATCTCTGCTGTCTGACAGGGAGCACAGAACAGTCGTCCTGGAATAATTGCCTCAAACCAATGAGCTCTTGAAGGTCCATTAGGCAGCATTGTTCCTGTAGAGATCCTGAGGGTCGCTCCAGAGGCCGTGAGGAGCAGACGCTGTCCGCACCTCAACACCAGGATTCAAACACGTTCCTCCGTCTTCAGTTTAAAGTCACAGTATTTGTTCAAGTCACGCACACCGATCCTGGATGATGATGATTTATGCCACTGATTATAGTCATAGTTGAACAATAGGCAGGAAATCTTGCGACTTCTTTCCACTGTTTATGCAACACGTCCTGATTATATATTGATATGTGTGTCATTTCATTTGAGATGAACATAAAGGACCACTTTTAATGACATTCTGAGATAAATACTTTTAGTTTAACCTACCAAGACAAGAAACAGGGATGTTTTTTCATCTTGTATCTTCAGTGGATCATAACACAATACTACATACTATAAATGAGTCAGGGTGTATATATATATATATATATATATATATAAGGGTGTCAGTTCTTAAACAACATGTGGCCTCCAACAGACCTGCAGGCCGCTTTCAGCTCACATGATGATGGATTCATGTTGATCAACCGCAGAGTCAACAGTCAATGAAGCAGCTTTCTATTAAATACTGGGGCGATAGTCCAGTAGTATGACAGACAGACACACACACACACACACACACACACACACACACACACACACACACACACACACACACACACACACACACACACACACACACACACACACACACACACACACACAATCTCCCCAGGCTTATATTCGGGGCGGAGATAAGAATCTCTTTAATCAGCCTTTGCACATATGGTGCAAACTAATTTCATGTTTCAAAATGTTCAATATTATTAGGAGTTATGTGAGGGCTTAATGCCATTTGAGCTCCATTAACAGCAGTTGCATTTATAACCCAGCTACCCTATTCAAAATGTTGTATTTTGCACCCTAATTAATAAGCATAAGCTCATTATGAAGAGATGCACAGACTATTATTAGTTATCTAATCAAATGCATTAATGTCTAAATGCATGTGCAGTGTACAGAACCAACACAGCTACTATACATCAATAGGTTTTCATATAATTACAATTACAAACATGTATTTATTTATATATTTCATTGTATAAATCTGGTCAGACAAGATGTTGGCGACCTTTAAGCATCTTTTATTGTTGTTATGCAACACAGGGATAAACAGTCACATGTAGTTGTAGCCCGTTAGCTACACAAGAACAACACGGCAAACCAAACCACAGAAGAGCATTCAGTTTATTCGCTATTCATTAATAAGCAGAAGGACTCCAACCAGCAGCAACACAACTATCCTCTGCAGATCAACTGTGACTGTTTGAGCATCGTGATCATGATACAGTCCCAACTCAAGGCCTAGCTGGGTTAGTTTAGCTTCCATCACTCTTTTGTCCTGCAGGTCTGGCTGGGGGTCTCCACACTGATGCAGTCCCACCTTCATTACAGGATGTCAACGTGAACTAAATCAGATGCAGATCCCTGCATTAGTACAAAGCAAATAGGAGGAAACCTTTGAAACATCTCGGGTTGAATGGCTTTGATATATGATGCAGATACACACCTGAGTTACCTGTATGTGATGTACACACTGGATTTTATTCATAATTCCTTAATGTTCATGTTTGACAGAAAACCCAGTTCTTTATTGTGGACTTGTCTACTCTGAGGCGCTGCTGGCATTTGTGCATGTGTGTGTGTGTGTGTGTGTGTGTGTGTGTGTGTGTGTGTGTGTGTGTGTGTATGTGTGTGTGTGTGTGTGTGTGTGTGTATGTGTGTGTGTGTGTGTGTGTGTGTGTGTGTGTGTGTGTATGTGTGTGTGTGTGTGTGTGTGTGTGTGTGTGTGTGTGTGTGTGTGTGTGTGTGTGTGTGTGTGTATATGTGTGTGTGTGTGTGTGTGTGTGTGTGTGTGTGTGTGTGTGTGTGTGTGTGTGTGTGTGTGTATGTGTGTGTGTGTGTGTGTGTGTGTGTGTGTGTGTGTGTGTGTATATGTGTGTGTGTGTGTGTGTGTGTGTGTGTATGTGTGTGTGTGTGTGTGTGTGTGTGTGTGTGTGTGTGTGTATGTGTGTGTGTGTGTGTGTGTGTGTGTGTGTGTGTATGTGTGTGTGTGTGTGTGTGTGTGTGTGTGTGTGTGTGTGTGTGTGTGTGTATATGTGTGTGTGTGTGTGTGTGTGTGTGTGTGTGTGTGTGTGTGTGTGTGTGTGTGTGTGTGTGTGTGTGTGTGTGTGTGTGTGTCCCGGCCCTGAAGAGAGGCTATAAGGACCAGCTGAAGGGACCAGGGACTGCAATCTCAATAGAGGGTTCAATTTCCTTCTGAGCAGGTGGAGATGAAGCAGTGAGGACCACCTTGAGTCCTCACTGCTTCATCTCTTTTTCAGTTTGTCTCTTTGCACAGAAGATCTTTTGCGTACACTTTGGTGCATTTCTACAGAAATATAATACTTGAATGAGCGTGCGAGAGCCGGCAGTAAGAACACAGACGGCGACTTAAAGCAGCCCAAAGCCTCACAAGACCATGGAGACAGTGGTGGGCCGTCAGGGCCTGCTAAGCCTTCTCTGCTGGCCTAAACAGAATCACAAAGTTATAGCTATTTTATAATAAAAAATGTTTATCTGTAAAAAAAATTGTAATTTCTTTTCCATCCATCCATCCATTTTCGACCGCTTATCCGGGGTCGGGTCGCGGTGGCAGCAGGTTCAGCAGGCCGACCCAGGCTTCCCTCTCACCCGCAACACTTTCCAGCTCATCCTGGGGGACCCCGAGGCGTTCCAAGGCCAGCCGGGAGATATAATCCCTCCAGCGTGTCCTCGGTCTTCCCCGGGGCCTCCTACCAGTTGGACGTGCCTGGAAAACCTCTAATGGGAGGCGTCCAGGAGGCATCCTGACTAGATGCCCGAACCACCTCAGCTGACTCCTTTCGACACGAAGGAGCAGCGACTCGACTCCAAGCTCCCTCCTGATGTCCGAGCTCCTTACCCTATCTCTAAGGCTGAGCCCGGCCACTCTACGGAGGAAGCTCATTTCGGCCGCTTGTATCCGAGACCTCGTTCTTTCGGTCACGACCCAGAGTTCGTGACCATAGGTGAGGGTTGGAACGTAGACCGACCAGTAAATGGAGAGCTTCGCCTTCCGGCTCAGCTCCCTCTTCACCAAGACGGACCGGTACAGCGCCTGTTTTACTGCTGCAGCCGCACCGATCCGCCTATCGATCTCACGCTCCACCTTACCCTCACTCGTGAACAAGACCCCGAGATACTTGAACTCCTTCGCTTGGGGTAGGCAGTTTGTCCCCACCTGGAGGGAGCAGTCCACCGGTTTCCGGCAGAGCACCATGGCCTCAGATTTGGAGGTGCTAACGCTCATCCCTGCCGCTTCACACTCGGCTGCAAAACGCCCCAGTGAATGCTGGAGGTCACGGTCCGAGGAAGCAAACAGGACCACATCATCCGCGAACAGCAGAGATGCGATCCCGAGATTCCCGAACCGGATCTTCTCCGCCCCCTGGCTGCGCCTAGATATCCTGTCCATGAAAGTCACGAACAGGACCGGTGATAAAGGGCAGCCCTGGCGGAGACCAACACCCACCGGGAACGTGTCTGACTTACTACCGAGGATACGAACACAGCTCCTACTGCAGGCGTACAGAGACCGGATGGCCCGTGCCAACGGGTCCGGCACCCCATACTCCCGCAGCACCCCCCACAAAACCCCCCGAGGGACCCGGTCGAAAGCCTTTTCCAAGTCCACAAAGCACATGTAGACTGGTTGGGCAAACTCCCAGGACCCCTCCAGTAGTCTTGCGAGGGTAAAGAGCTGGTCCACTGTTCCACGGCCGGGACGGAATCCACACTGTTCGTCTTGAATCTGAGGTTCGACAAGCGGTCGGAGCCTCCTTTCCAGCACCCTGGCATAAGCTTTTCCCGGGAGGCTGAGCAGTGTGATACCACGATAGTTCGAGCACACTCTCCGGTCCCCCTTCTTGAAGATGGGAACCACCACCCCGGTCTGCCAGTCCATGGGCACTGTTCCCGACCCCCATGCGACACTGCAAAGGCGTGTCAGCCAAGACAGCCCAACAATGTCCAGCGCCTTCAGCATCTCAGGGCGAATCTCATCCACCCCCGGCGCCTTGCCACCAAGGAGCTTTTTGACTACCTTAGTGACCTCTGCCAGGGATATGGGTGCAACCACCCCAAGGACTTCAGGCGCTGCCCCCTCTCCAGGGGACATGTTGGCCGGGTTTAGGAGTTCCTCAAAGTGCTCTTTCCACCGCCCGACGATGTCCACAGTCCGGGTCAGCAGTTCCCCCCCCACGCTGAGAACAGCCTGGGGTAGGCCCTGCTTTCCCTTCCTGAGCCGTCGGATGGTTTGCCAGAACTTCCTTGAGGCCAACCGAAAGTCCTTCTCCATGGCCTCCCCGAACTCCTCCCATGCCCGAGTTTTAGCATCCGCGACCTTCGCAGCTGCAGCCCTTCTGGCTTGCCGGTACCTGTCAGCTGCTTCAGGAGACCCCTGGGCCAGCCAGGCCCGAAAGGCCTCCTTCTTCAGTTTGACGGCTTCCCTCACCCCCGGTGTCCACCACCGGGTTCTCGGGTTGCCGCCACGACAGGCACCGATGACCTTCCGACCACAGCTCCTAACGGCCGCGTCCACAATAGAGGCTTTGAACATGGTCCACTCGGATTCCATGTCCCCAGCCTCCCTCGGGATCTGTGAGAAGCTCTTCCGGAGGTGGGAGTTGAAGACCTCCCGGACAGGATCCTCTGCCAGACGTTCCCAGTTCACCCTCACTACACGTTTGGGCTTGCCAGGTCTTTCTAGCCGACTCCCCCGCCATCTGATCCAACTCACCACCAGATGGTGATCAGTTGACAGCTCTGCTCCTCTCTTCACCCGAGTGTCCAAGACATACGGCCGCAGATCAGATGATACGACTACAAAGTCGATCATTGATCTCCGGCCTAAGGTGTTCTGGTACCAGGTACACTTATGAGCCACCTTATGCTCGAACATGGTGTTTGTTATGGACAAACTGTGGCTAGCACAGAAGTCCAACAACAAAGCACCGTTCGGGTTCAGATCGGGCAAGCCGTTCCTCCCAATCACGCCCCGCCAGGTTTCTCTGTCATTGCCCACGTGAGCGTTGAAGTCTCCCAGGAGAACTATGGAGTCGGCAGGCGGGGCCCTTTCCAGTACCCCTCCCACCGACTCCAAGAAGGCCGGATACTCCGAAATGCTGTTCGGTGCATAAGCACAAACAACAGTCAGAGCCTTACTCCCCGCAACCCGTAGGCGCAGGGAGGCGACCCTCTCGTTCTCCGGGGAAAACTCCAACATAGCGGCGCTCAGCCGGGGGCTCGTGAGTATCCCCACTCCCGCCCGGCGCCTCTCACCCTGGGCAACTCCAGAAAAGGACAAAGTCCAACCCTTCTCCAGGAGCTTGGTTCCAGAGCCCGTGCTGTGCGTGGAGGTGAGCCCAACTATATCTAGCTGGTACCGCTCCACCTCCCGCACCAGCTCCGGCTCTTTCCCCGCTAGCGAGGTGACGTTCCACGTCCCTAGAGCTAGTCTATGCTGCCGGTGATCGGCTCGCCCAGGTCTCCTGCCTGGCCCGCTGCCCGGTCTACATAGCACCCGACCCCGATGCTTCCCCCTGCGGGTGGTGAGTCCACAGGGTTGCTGGTCCATGATGTTTCTTCGGGCTGAGCCCGACCGGGCCCCATGGGCGAAAGCCCGGCCACCAGACGCTCGCTGACGAGCTCCCCTCCTGGGTCTGGCTCCGGGAGGGTGCCCCGGTTTCCCTTGTCCGGGCGAGGTTGCTTCAATCCGTGGGCCGTAATTCATCGGGGTTTTTTGAACCGCTCTTAGTCTGGGCTCTCCCCCGAGACCTGTTTGCCTTGGGAGACCCTACCAGGGGCTGACGCCCCAGACAACATAGCTCCCAGGATCACTGAGCCACTCAAACTCCTCCACCACGTTAAGGTGGCGATTCACGGAGGAGGTAATTTCTTTTTTTTTTTATATAATTAAAAGATATATCTATTTTCTAATGTAATTGTTTTTCACAAATACCGTACTTTTCGGGTTACAAGCCGCTCCTACGGCTGATCAGTGTCCCCGCTGTAGCAAGCTAGTAGCGCTGCTAGAGCGCTGCTAGTAGCGCTGCTAGCTAGCGCTTCTGCTGCTACCGGCCACTGCTGCTGCTACTGCCGCTGCTGCTGCTACTGCCCGCGTCCCCTCTGCCCAAGTCGGGTGTCGAGCCTGGTCCCGCTACCTTCGGTGGTTTTCAGGGAGCTAGCGGAAGTTAGCGGGGAAGTGACGGAGCGCTAGCAGGAGCCCCAGCTGGCTACAGCGGGGAGCTGTCGGGGACACTGACCGAAGGTAGTAGCGGCTTATAACCCGAAAAGTACGGTACACTACATGTATTATAATTATTTTCCCTATTCCCGTCTCCTGTCTGTTCCTCCTGCCTGTCCGTCTGCTTCTGGTCTGGTCAGCTCGCTGGTCCACCTCAACGCGCTGCTTAACGCTCCTTATCCAATCAGATCTCACCTCTGTTTCTCTCCATGTCTCTCACTCTTCTCTCTCTCCGCCGGTTAATCACATGGTGACAGCCAGCGAGGGGGTTCTGTACTATGGTTCCTCACAGACACAGCAAAGCACCCTGCACACACACTCCGGTACACTAGGTGGCGGTATGCACCTTGTCAAGCTGGTTGCGATCCGCCACTTAATGTTGTAGAAGAAGAAGCAGCTGCAGCTGCAGAGACTTTCTCTGTGGACTCTGTAACACTTGGACCTGCTGTCCTTTCAACCCCGCGGCGCATCTCACCCTGCTTGGCCACGCTCGGTGGAAACTGGAAAGCAGGTCTGCGCTAGCTCGCTGCTAGCTCGCTGTTAGCTAGCTTTTAGCTTGCGGTGCGCGCCCAACAGCATCCCGTCACGCGCGTATTTATGTATACGATATCAGACAGCAGGCCTAGGTAGAAAATGCACGGCCGGCCACTGATCACTGATATATATATATATATATATACACACACACACACACACACACACACACACACACACACAGTAGTGGAAGTGAAATGCTGGCCCTATTTCTTCGGAGCATTTGGCAGGATAGTACACATTGCATCTTTAATCATTTATTTGTGCATCAGCCAATCCCAGCAGGTACTGAATGTTCAACCAATCAGCTCACAGAGAGACAGCTGTGGGACCGCCCCTTATTGAACTGGACAAAACCAAAGGGACTCTAGAAAATAAATATGTCTGGCAGAGAGAAAGACTGCACTACATGTTCTTATTGTCTATAGATTGATTAATATCATGTAGTTTTCAAAGACAACACCCTATACGCAGTGATCACATGTAATGATTTAGAGAATTTCCCCGGGTGTTGTTAGGAGAGACTCCTCAGCTTCGATTATGTATCCTCTTTTATTCAATCATTGCATTGCTCTATCGCTGACATTTGGTCAATACTGCAATCTTCTGGTGATCAGAATATGCCAGACAGTGTGCTGCACAGAATCCCATTAGCCCGGCCTTCAGATTGATGCACTAAAACAAGATATTGAGTGAGAAACAACAATTTGATGACTATCTCCCAGTTTTTATTCTGGTCTTTGAAGGATATTGAGTAAACAGTTTATACATCCTTAAACGTCTGGCACAGTTTGCTGTCCATATATTTAGGATTTATACATGAGATCTGCCCAGACACACCATAATATGTACAAAACTATACTCACATATCAACCAACTGTGCAACTTTTTTTTTTTAATCACATCTATGAGAAAAACTAAAGAGCTTTAGCATTATTATTCATTTTGGTTTCTTTCATTTATTTGTTTGTTTCTTCTTTCTTTTACAGTATGTCTTTGGTTAAACACAAAAGAACAATGTGTGTAGTATGAATTATGAAGACTGCATGGACGAGCATCATGAAGTGTGAGGAAACTGATAACCTATAATGTAATACGGGTAGATCAAATCAAGCATTCTGATTGGTTGAGAGTGAGTCACGGGGTGTACTTTATTCAGCCATAAAGTACTGTACAGCCTGTTTACATGTAGAGCGTTCCATATCAGTGATCACTTAAAATAACAGGTAGATTTAAATTGCGCGACCGTTAGTTGTCATTTCAAGCTTGACAGTTACCAAACATGTTTGGTGTAAACTTTGATAATTTGGGGGGAATGACTTGATGAGAATGTCAGTGGTGAATAATGTATTTGTGGTCCCTGTTCCTGCTGTACAGTCAAACGTTGATACGGCTCACCATCAGGAGAGCAGATAACGCTCTGAGAGAGACTAGCTAGCGGGGAGCGAGTGCATCAAACCGGAAACTAAGATGAGGAATGAAAAGGGTTTGATCACAAAATCCTGATCATTTCCAGTGAGAGATAATTACATCGTAATTTCCCGACGCGAGGCAAGTTCTCTAAACATCATGGAGGAGAAAAAAGACGGACAGAAGCAGCGAGAGCACTTCTTTACATCGGTGGCTGAGGGTCATCCGTCAGTTTTATAGTCCCGTATGTGCGTCCCGTACACATACGGGACGCACATATGAAATGTGATACACAACGTTTGGTGGCTACAACTATTTTGTGCTGAACGGGAGCTTACTATTACTATTTATAAAGTCGCAGGTAACCGTATTATAAAAGCAATAAGGTACTCGAGGCAGTACTGTATATACAATAATGAACAGTTCAAGGGTTTGCCTAACAACACCCTTGAACAGTACATTATTGACGATACAGTACTGCCTCGAGTACCTTATTGCTTAAATGTAATACCTGTAGTAAAATAATATGTCTGAGAAGGAGCCCTCCATGAATAAGGATCGGACTGTGTTTCTACAGCAACCCAGAATGGACAAACCAAACCCTGGCTCTAGCGAGAGCCTTCCATGTTTTTACGTTTCCTGAAGGCCACCGTAGTTCTCCGGCATGCTAGGGAACGGTAGCGTGAGCCGCAGAGTGCAACACTGTGGCATCTGACTTCCTGCAAGAACGTTTGCTGACCAGCGTTACCGCGACTTAGCACCCGGTGGCATGCTTTACCTCAGTCGTGGAAAGGGAGTAGTGGGGGAAGAGAATTCAGTCGCTTGCAATATGCAGCCACACCTCTAAATGCCCCTACATCCTGCACACTGTCCCTTTAAGAGCGAGAAGTCCTCCAAAGGACAACACAGGACTTTTACCCGGGAGACCGGTGGTCAGGTCCTGCACTAAACCAAAGATTGAGTGATTTGTTATTGCATCATGACGCGACCCCATGAGTCACATGACATTACGTGACTGTGTTTTAGGTTACTTATTTTAAGCCAACCCTTTGGTTACATAAACCTAGCTACCTCCGCTTCACAACGTTAACCCCGCGCAAACATTCAGCATCACGATAACGGGGGAGGTTTCTGCCCTATTGGCAAAATATGACGAGGTAGGATGAGATCACGTTGAGATAAGGATCGTAAATGGTTTTACCATCTAATATTATTGTTATTTAACATTTGTGTTAACATATTCCATTTCCCATAACCTTTGTTGGGGACTGTAAATATCAACCGCTCAACAGAGGAGGCATGACTCACATAGCTGGAGGAGTCGAAGAGCTTGTTGGTTCTGCATGTCTTACCATTGTAAGACATGCAGAACCAACAATGCTACGACGTTACACATGAGAGTTTCCTATCGCTTAAAGACAGTGGCGGGCCGTGGATTTTCTCCCTACGACTTCAGTGGATCAGCTGAAGTCTGCTTCTTCTTCATCTTCAGTTTAAATAGTGGATCACAACCAACTTGACTAGGTGCATACCGTCACCTGCTGTGCCGGAGTGAGTGTGCAGATTCAGGGTGCTGCTGCTGTCTCTGTCACATGTACAGAACCCTCTAGCTGGCCGTCACCATGTGTTTAACCGGCATAGAGACAAACAGAGGTGACATCTGATTGGATAAGAGCGTTAAGCAGAGCGCTTAAGCGGCTGCCAGCAGACAGACAAGGCAGGAGGAACAGACAAGACATGAGCTGGTCAATGACAAAATAAGCTAATAGGGACAAATACTTATAATACATGTAGTGTATTTGTGAAAAACAATTAAATTATGAAATAGCTAGTGCTGTCATATTAGCGCGTTATTAACGGCGTTAACGCAAACCAATTTTAACGCCGTCAATTTTATTAACGGCGTTAACGCATTTAAATTAAAAAAAATAATAATTTCCGCGAGCACCACGCCGGATGTAGCTCACCCGGAAGCAAAACAATAGGCACGCCGTTTGGGCTTGGAAGCTAGGCTAACGTTACGGTTTGAAATGAATGAATGGTGAGCGCGATACGGCAAAATGAATGATATTCAGTGAACTGCGAACAGGTGCGCGTGCCAGAAGGGAGCGCGAGTGAACACATTGAACACAGCAGGAGAGAACGCAACGTTAGCCAGCTAGCTAAAGCTCCGGTGGAACATTATTAGCTTATGCCGTGTTCACACCGGACGCGCCGCGTCCGGTGTGAACACGGCGTAACGCTACCGTTTTTGAGGAGGTAGATTTTGAGGTGAGGGGACTGACAAGGCAGAAGGTAAAGTGGTCCACCGTTCTATCAATAAGCAGACCTGCCAACCTGTACGCAATTTGCGTAGCGGATACGCATTTTGACGTCAAAGTACGCTGGTAAAAATGAGTCTAAAAGTAATTTTAGACTAATTGACCAGCACACATTATATGCAATGCAATATAATGCATGACGAGTATTTAATGACTTATCAATATATAGGTTATATATCAAGGTTGGCAGGTCTGAATAAGGCTAAACTAGAAGTTAACACTAATACAAACATTATTTTTCCAGAATGAGTGTGTTAGGGGAGAAGGATGCAGCCATTGTTAAACAGCTGGATTGAAATGCAGCTGGAACTGGTCGTGGCTAAAACTGGAAGGCAAGGTCTCAATAAAAGGGCAAGAGGTGTCCTTTCATCTAGGAGATGTATTCTCCAAAATCAACAGGCCGGGATTCGCCAGATGCATTCTCTGCATCAAAGATATAAATGATGCTAACAAAGGCAGCCATGCTCTCCCTTACCACATTGTGCCTCATATACTGTAAATGTTAGACCAGTGACAGGCTGGCATGAAATGGCTTGCATAATACTTAGTAAGGAGGCCATAATAATTTTTGACTCATGGCTGAAGTTAAGTTTCTCCAGCTCTCCCCAGGTTGGCAAAAAAAGCATCTCAAAATGCATCAGATTGATGCTTTAAAATATGGAATATTTAAATGTTTCTTACGGGGGAGCATGCCCCCGGACCCCCTAGAGGGGTAATATCCTTCTCACCTTTTTCACCCCTGACCCGTTTTCATGCCTGGTGCACTCTATAATTTTATTTTGTAAACCCTTGTTTACCTGAAATGTGCAGTGATTTTATTTTGTACCGCCCTGTTTGGCAGTTGTTTTTCAATAAAATAAAGCAAGCCAATCCACTTTTTCATGTTGATAAGAGCATTAAAATGCAACAAAAAAAAAAATTGCGATTAATTGCGATTAATCGCGATTAAATATTTTAATCGCTTGACAGCACTAGAAATAGCTATAACTTTTAATTCTGTTTAGGCCAGCAGAGAAGGCTTAGCGGCCCTGACGGCCCACCACTGCTTGAAGAACAGAAGCAACATGTCCTCCTAATCAGAGGTTTGTCTACATCCCTGAGCTGCTCTGTTTTCTCTATGCTCTCACACACACATCATATTATTGACCTGCTATAAAGAGCGGACGCTCCTGATCCTCAGAGGAGACACATTGCTGGTTATTTTTTGACTTGCTCAATAATTAACTGCTCTCCGTCCTTTTTCTTTGGCTGTTGCATCACCTCATCTGTTGCTCTGGAGACAGAACGCATGTCTCCATAGATCGCCACAATGTGAATATTTAAAGGAAACAGCATGAATAAATCAATGCCCTACAACTGGATGTACTTATCAGCAGCCAGAGCCTGTGACAGACAACTGGATCAAACCCAAGCCGCCTCTGGTTTTGATACATCCTACTTCACTAGGATTCAAATACTGTAGGTTTTGCAGAAATCCGGACCTCATGGTCTTTGGGAAACAGTAAAACAAACGTCTACCTTTTATATGCTGTTTTGTTAGCATTCAATCACTGTTGCTATACTTTCAGTACATGCTGAGCCTGGTCTTTTTAGTGATGAAAACATCACAAATATTCTCCTGTAGCTGCAGGGCTGCCTGCTCGTCCAATTGTAACAGTGAAAGAGCACAAGAGGTCAGGCCTCTGCTGCAACTACTGTATATATTTAAGTGTTAGTTGATGGCAGTGTATTTCATTTCACGCATTTGACCTCTTACTTTCCACAGCATCAAGCCAAGTCACAGAGAATCTAGCCTCAGACACAGAAACTAGGACCCAACATACACAAGAGCCATCAGCCAATCGGCAGTGGAGAGTACAGGAAGCAGAATCAAGTGCTAATGAGAAAACAGTGTGCGGTGACTTGTGTGTCACCAGGCCAGATTTGTCTCAGATTCACCAACAGGAAAGCCTTCCACTCTTACAATCATCCACCACTCCTACTTGTAGACTTCATACAGTTTATCTTCAGGGGGACATGAACGTGTGCAGTGAGACAGTCTCATGGTGGCTGTAGAGGAAACGTTAGGGGATCACCAAAGTCCGTAGGATTCATCCTCTGGGAACCATGCATGTCTGTACAAAATGTCATGGAAATCCAATAGTTCTTCAGATATTTCAATCGGGGACCGAAGTCTTGGACCAGCAGAATGAAGAACTGACACCACTGAAATAATATGAAAATGTTCTCAAACAAAACCCAATGTTTTGGGGTTCTGTTGGCTAGAACCATACTTGAACCGGAACAAAGGTACTTGAAGTAAGACCTGTAACCAGGGGTACACAATGTAACGTGCATGGTTACAGACCTCGATGACAACTTGGTTTTTAAAATAATTATGTTATTTTCTTAAATTAAATGAGGTAATAATTTATTCATGGTAAAACTATCATAAATCATATCTTTAATATTGATAGGGTCACAGCCAGACAAGCACAAAAGTTGTACACAGACAATAAAATGCAATCAAAGTCATATAAAAGAGAGAGCAAAGTAGAAATTTCCAAACATACAGTATATGTGCCTCTTCACTGTCTATGTTGATATAATAATGACGGAGCCTTGGCCTCCGCCGGTATTGCCTTCCTCACAATCCCATAGTATCAATTGAGTCAATCAGAGCTTATTCCAGAGGCTGGGGTAGGACACCGGGACCTTACTTCCAGATGGAAGCTTGGCATTATCATTCATATTAAACAATAACCCAATGGCACTTATTTTCAGAGAACAATATCAGTGGTCAATCAATAATGCATCCAAGGTTCAATTTGAAATTGATATTCTGCTTGCAGTTAATATCATGTGGCTGCTCCGCTACAGCTCTGTGTCTATGAAGGAATTACCTGGCTAAATAATCAAAGGCTATAGTGTGAGTGCTGCTACACAGCAGATATTTATCTCCTGGGAGGACGGCTTAATATCGCCGGAAACATTAATATAAGAGGAGGATAAGCAAATACTCGTGGAGATAAGATGACTGCTATCAAGTAGCTAAACGATTTCCGACTACCACATGTCAATAATGGGAAAGCTTATGCATTTGTAAAAGTTCTGCTTTATTGCCGATTTACATAGAAATTGCCTTATTTTAGACTAAATAAGGACTTCTTTCATTCTCTCATTACAGCTCTTTATCCGAGGTCTGGGATGGGATACGGCATTGATTGAGCGTGTTCCTGTGCTGGTGCACTGCACTGATGGAGCAATTTTCATCACTTAAGAATGGCCTTCCCATTCTTTTGTTGCTTATCAGAGGGGGTAAGAAACACAAGTACAAGTGCAAGGCTTAAGTACGGTACAGTTCAGTTGGGACCGTACACTCTTGCTGTCTGGACTCGGCCTCTAGTTACCCACCTGAGGTTTAAACTCCCCTGGAGGTGGCAGGTGGTAGCATGGGTTGTCCAGAAGGATTGCTGGATCATTCCCCAGTTTTCCTGTCAACATTTCTTCAAGTGTCGTGTGTAGGCTTGGGGAAATGTTCTGTCAGGATGGGTCGTCATGCAAAGGTCTGGTTCCTGAACCGAACCAGTTCGTTTTTAGGACCAACGAGTTCTGGGGTCTTTTTCTGGCCTTTAAGTATCTAAAGTGCCTTTTGCTGACATCCCCGTCCACAGCCATCCATTGCTTTGCTCCTGTCTGCTTCTCCAAGCCGGACCGACCTCTGTAGGTAGTACTACTTTGACTTTGGATAAGAACGTCACACATCCCACTTTAAAAAAAACAAAGGATCCCTTTAAAAAAAAAAATTGACGCCTGCTCAATATGTAAAAAAAGCCTTTTCAGCCCCAGATCCGGTATCGTGATGCGGTCCATCACAAGCCATGAGGCACATGAATGGAATACTCTGAGGCAGGAGTTGTGTTCTTCGTGTAAACAGGGAGGCTGACGACATGCATGAAATACAGCTGCCTCCACAGACGCCCACTAACGGTTATTGATGAAAATATAATGGTGGATTGTGCTCTCCCTCTGTTGCAAAGCGGTAGCACACAAAGACCATAAGAATAATTATCATTTCAGGAGAACAAATATTACCCCTTGGGCTCCAATTATTTTCATGCATTTGCTCCCTCTGTGCCTGACTAGATTCGTTTTTTTAATATATAAATAACATGTTTTGCTTCCACCCTGTGTAGATATGGAGCACGATGAGGCTGGTCCATGGACAGGATACAGTCACTAGACTTCAGGCCATGAAGCAAGACAGGAAGTGAAGCGACTGGTTGGACAGATGCTGCCCAAATAAGGCTGCATACTTACAATCCTTTATGAAAGTTCACACTGCAGGTATCTATGCTTTTGATTATTATGACGCCCAATCCTCAGTCAATTATTACAGCTGTGCTAGACGTCTCACTGTAGTTCCATCCGTCACGGTATCCAGCTGGAGCAGCCAGTTGCCATATCAACGTGTGACGAGTAAATCAAATATGTTTGCACACACCAACAGAAACAAAAGAAAAATCTACAAAAGAAAACCCTAGAACCCCAAATCAATAAGTGCGCCCCCTGCTGTAAATGATGGGTGGACAGGAAAACACACGTCTCCCTTAGAGGCCATGAGACGCTGCACGGGGTCGCATCATTTAGATCCTCCACATGTTCATTTGATGAGTTCTTTCAGTCTCTAAGATCCACAGATCAGAAGAATCAAAGCGTTTGATATGCAAGTTGTGACTCTTGTCATGTGAAGTCCATGGCTCTCTGTTTATCTGCTCTTTACTGACACACACAAGGACTCCTCTTCCTCCTGCACCGTGATGAAGGCTCTGCTGCTTTCATAACCTTGCTGGCACCAAAATAAAAGTGGGCCCACCTTTCTGTTTACTTCTCACTCCTTTTCCTTTTCTCTATGTCAACGGGCTCGCAGTCCAAATGAATACTTTGTAATCAATAAATGTTTTGACAGCCTAATTTTTATGTAAGTAATATTTCTACTGGTTTAAATAAACAATTCAATAGCATTTCCCATGTTTGCAGAAAGAGTTTTGTGCGTAAGGAATAAATACTGTAGACACAGATTTGGGTTATCGTGTCACGTTCTAGTGAATCACGGCTGATGAACCCGAACAGGAACCACGTGGCTAGAAGGACTCAGCCAGCACCTTCTGACAACTACAACCTCAAATATCAAGTTAGTGCCATTAAGCTTCTAACCACGTGTCAATACACGCTGGATACATGCATAACTCTTCAAAACCAACGTTGTCTTCACAGGCATTATGTTTGAAGGTGAAGAGCTCTTAGTTAGGGAGAGGAAGAGAGCGTGGTTGATGTTAACGTGACTCCCGTCAGTCACGTGGCATTTGATTCATGGTTAGTTTCAGACAAAGGTCTCCTGGGTAAAACTCCTCTGTCCTGCACTCAACTAAAGAAGCAACCGGTCTGGCTGTGTATAACTCAACGTAGACGTAATCAGGACTGTTAGGGGTCTTTATTTAATACTTAACATGCTGATCATTTACAGGAAGAATAAAAGCGTCTCTCTGTTTTTTTCCGTGTGCAACATTTCATTCAATTGTCTAATTTAATGTGCTATTATATGTTGTACAATGAGATTGCATTTTCCCCCTCTTATCCCCGTAACTACACCGTACATATTAGGCCATATTAATGCTGCAACAGCTAAATCAGCAATTGACCCATTTAATGGGAATGACCGAATGCGGCACAGAAGGCTGGAGCCAACTTTTGCTCCACGATGACGGTATCATCAAAGACCGAGTAAAGTTTATTCCAACTAATTGGCAGCAACATAAAAGGGAGATTGAGCAGCATTGGAAGACACAGAAAAAAAAGAAGAAAAAAAGACCAATTTTTTTTTTTAATTCATCTAACTGCTTTCTCTCATATGGCAAAAACAAAGCATTTGCTCGTTAATGATGAAAGAGCGCCATAACTCCCATGTTGACTGACGATCACTGAGATGTATGACACCTCTCAACTTGTCATAGAGGAGTTATTTGTACTCTGCTGCGATCCATTCTGTGAGGAAAGACCAGATGTCCCGTCTTAATTAGGCCGGCAGTGATGTTTTTAATGACTTCTAGCCCATTACAGGCAGCGCAAGAGTTTCAGATCTTCCTCCTGTCACTCCTGTGGGCCTGCTGCTCTTTGTCTCAGGCTCCAGCGCCAGGTTTGACACATTTAAATCCTCCAAAGACAGTCAGGAAGAACACGCACTGTGTGTGTGTGTGTGTGTGTGTGTGTGTGTGTGTGTGTGTGTGTGTGTGTGTGTGTGTGTGTGTGTGTGTGTGTGTGTGTGTGTGTGTGTGTGTGTGTGTAGGCACGCTAAAATGAGAGTTGCAGACAAAGAGTTGAATCTGTTGTCGAAGAACGAGACCAACTTTCCCTAATGTGTTCTGTGTTGTTCGTTTATCATGCGCACTTCATTTATGGGACTGTGGGCACGTATTGTAAAATATATTTAATTCATGGTATATAAAGTTGAAAAACTAGGCCATCATAGTTGATGCAGGATCTGCTGTGTGTGCTCCTTAAATAATAGTGCAAAGGAAGGAAAAAAGCCGCCCTCCAAGGATCCGTGTAGTTCTCTCTAAGGTTTTGAGTCAGACAACACCTTCTTCCCTCCCCTTTGCTTCAGTCTCTTTCTTCTGTTTGCTTATTCTGGAGTTGCGCTCCTCGGCTTTTTTTCTTCTCCTTCTCTTCTTTTTTATTTTACTTTTCTCGGCAGCCGAGGCACCATAATATTGTCAGGGATGTCTTCCCTCTCGTTCATCTCAACTAGATCACGGCTCAAATTGTGCTCACAATGAAAAAGCATCGGAAAAGGCGGCAGAGTTTAGAGCTGGAGATCAAATATATGAATATAATATATGTGCTGCCCTGTGATGTGTCAATGAGCAGCTTCTGCAGAGGAGGCTGAGGTGAGCCGGCCCTTCTGCACATTAATACCACCTCAAGGTAAAGATAGAAGTACGTTTCTGAACAAATGTTATTGCTTGCTGTAATGAGGGTATAAAATGTTATTAATATTTTAGAACAAGCCCTATTTTTCATTTCTGAAACCCACTGTGGGGTTCTTTTTCAAAGGGTTTCAGTCAAAACCCAATGGGAGATTCAATTGACTTTAATCTTGCATTCGTTTGAAAATTTGAGCCCATTAGTTAACTTTGCCTTCTCTGTGCAGTTTCTCATTGCATTTCAATGAAGCCGCTTTCCCGTGGAGTTAAAACACTAATAGTTGCTTCAAATAGCAAATGAGAGAGAATAAGAGAGGAAGGGAGAAGAGAGGAGAAGACGGTTAGGACCGTCAAACATATTATTGTGAAACATCTATATTTTCAATTTGAACATTCCATATATTTGACCTTGCTGAGTCATCAGATATTGATGTGCTGAGTGAATCATGTGCAGATTGAGACACAGCATCAGGTATGCGGTGCACCTTCCATGCTGACAGCGTCCACACAGCCCGGCTAATTGGTGCAACGCATTGTGGCTGCAGCGATGAGGTCACAGCAGCCCAAATGAAATAAAGGAGTAAGGGTGGGACCTGAATTATTCTCTTTGATGTCCGTCGGACCTCGGAAGTGAGACTCTCTAATTGCCGCGGCTCAGTAGCGTGGCCCTCCTCTCTCTCTTTCCGGACAGTGTTCACATCTCTCTCTCTCTCTCTCTCTCTCTCTCTCTCTCTCTCTCTCTCTCTCTCTCTCTCTCTCTCTCTCTGTCTCTGTCTCTCTCTCTCACCTGCTGCCACTGCACTCAGCCCAACTTCGGAGGTTTCCTCACCTAAGGCTAGCTCATCTCCACTCAGTATGATGGATGTGAATGCAATTCATACAATATATCCCCTTTAGACTTTAAGTTCCGAGCATCTCGGAAATTGCCTTTTTTTGGATTCATGAGCGAGGGCATTGAAAACCTCCCAGCAGTGCTTTCACCAAACATTTTTCAAAAGGTGTTTGTGTCACCAAGCTCATCTGGCGCTCCGCTCAGCAGCCCTCGACCAGCAGCCACAAAGCACGGCCCGTCTGTCCGCCGCCTTTAACCAAACGTCATTACGCCTTTTCATCGCCGGCTAAACAGCTATCGCATTCACCCAAGAAGCCCCATTAAGGAAAAGTAGGTCAAGTGCAGAGTTCCAAAAAGGAACGCCAAAATTTTCCAGCCTGCACGGCCCGACCGCCGGCCCGACCCCGTGGAGAGAAAGAGCGTGCGGAGAAGGAAGTCTCTCCAGCGATTTGTCACGCCTCTCAGCCGGCTCTGGCTCACGTTAAATGTATGTACACATCAAAGGAAATGATGAGGACGGCTATTTCCAAAGCTCTCTGCGTTGTTAGATTACTTAATGCCTCTCCTGCTGGTGGTGAAGGCTGCGGCAAATTAAAATGAGTCAACAGATCTTATAGAAAGTATGTGGTGGATGTTACAGAACCCGGTGTCCTTGTGGATCCCTGCTAGCTCGGTGCGGTCCCTCATCAAATGAAGGCTGCTGTTGTTGTTTCTGCTGCTTCTGTTTAATCAAGCAGCCCATCCCCCTCCCGGCATCATCACACGCTACTGACACAATGCCTGACTAATCCTACGCCCAGCTTTGGGATATGGCACCCACACAGTCAAATGAGCAAACAAAGAAGCTTAAGTCCTCCATACTGGATTAAGGAGGTATAGGAATAATGGCGGGCCATAGATACTCAGTGAGCTAACCCCACCACACCAAGCCAAGTGTCTCAGACTGTCTGAGCCCAGCCTAGCTGAGCCCATCTGTCAGGACCTGGTCCTGGACCTGTGGCGACACACCGTGGTTACTTTGACCATCATCTGTATCCACTTGGGACAGCCGATGACAGATAGACCCGACGTCCACAGGAACTCTTCACCGCGTTTCCTTTCGGTAAGAACTCGTCAGGTTTTGTGCCAAATGAATGTAAACCCGGTGCGCTCTCTTGGTGGAGCGGGCGCCCGCGTCCCGAGGCCTTACCGGAGAGGCATGGTCATGGTCTTGTCTGTTGAGCTGCGTCAAATAATGGCAAAAAGAATTTGATAATGTGATGGGAAAAATGCATATGCTGTCTGTTCAAAGAATCATTCGCTGTTAAACATGTGGGTTAAATACTGATGTATGTTCAGATTAATGAGTAACATATAAGTAAAGATGGAGGGACTGATAACATGGGTTGTCAGGCTTAGGGGGCTACTCTGATTCTGACCAGTTGATAAGAACGCTGAAGTGCACAGTCATTCTTCTAACTGCACGGTTTGATGTATGTGGGGACAGGGGATTGGTTGAACGTATAGTTTCGATCAGGTCAAAGTACGCACAGTTAATGTATAACACGTGTTTGAGCTAGTGAGAACCAATTACAGATGAGATGGTCTTGAAGGGATGATCATTTCAAAAGTATATAACTGACTGTTTTAACAATGATATTTGGTGGAAACCCTGACAGGCATTGTTGATTCATGGCTGTTGAGGTTTTTTCCCTGCTTGCGCAAGCATGAATGAACGAACGGGGACATGTTGTTTTGACCAGAGAAACTTTGCTTGCTTGTTTGTTTTTGATATTTGATTGGAAACTTTGAACTCTCCACTCGAGTATAGAATTATTTCCACCACAATAATGAGATACTGAATGTTTAGAAGGTATACTGTTTACTATGCTCAGCATCTTAGTGAAGCACATTAGCATGCTAACATGTCCTGAGCAGCTATTTGACAAATTAGCTGATTATGGTGAAAAATGTCAGGTTTCACCAAGATTAGAGGAATTCTTCCTTTAGCCACAAAAAATATGCCTGTGGTGGCCGTCAGGGCCTGCTAAGGCTTCTCTGCTGGCCTAAACAGGATCACAAAGTTTACATTTAAATGTATATGTATTTATATTTTTCCCTATTAGCTTATTTTCTCATTGCCAGCTCCTGTGTTGCTCTGTTGTCAGCCTTCTCTTCAGCCTGCTGTGTGGCCCGTTGCTTGTTAAGGGTCTTCTCATCCAATCACATTTCACCTCTGTTTCTCTATGCAACCGAGAGCTGGTTAAACTATATGTGAGGGTTGCTAGCATGTATGAATACGGCCAGTAGAGCAATATGTTTTTTAATGTCAGTCCGCCAATCCATTGTGACTGTTGGCTCAATGTTTTGCATGCCTCTCTTTCGATCAGAGGATTCCTGGTACAAACCCTGGCTCTGGTAGTTTTTCTTCTTTTTTTGGGGGGCTTTTCTGTAATTTTAACAGTAGGTGGCGGTAATGCACCTTTTGTTGGATAAATCCGCATTAAAAAAAGAAGAAGAAGAAGCGAGACGTTACCTTGACTCTCAAGCTGATGCCTGAGAGATGGCTTAGCTGGTGGTGATTTGTGATAAGTGGACCACATGAGACACGCAGCAGGACGTTTAAAGCAGTGATTGTCAACCACTGTGCCGCGTGAGAGATCGTCAGGTGTGCCGTGGGAAAATGTCCAATTTCACTTAATTGGTCCAAAAAAATATTATTTAGTTGCCGCAAATGATTTTCCATTGTTGAGCGTCTGAGCTGCAATATAGTGTCTGGCAGAGTAATATAGAACAGGTCTGCACCTTGTTCTGCTATTAAACAAACTAAACGGCCGTATGTTATTGATCTTATCTACACAGCATGTCATTTCTGGGTCACGTCTATACAACTCTGCTCTGTGTCGCGCACGCGGAGTTCCGCCCGATGCGCTGCACAGGTGAGACACAGGAGAGAGAGAGAGAGAGAGAGAGAGAGAGAGAGAGAGAGAGAGAGAGAGAGAGAGAGCAGCGAAAAATATGTCGCGTGCTTTTCACAATGGGATTTGCTGCTGAAGCTATCAGTATTTTAAGATATGAGCTCTCACTTTTAAAGCCCAACAGTTCATGTGTTTGCAGGTCAAGACAAACAGCCTGGAGCTCATCAATGACGTTTCTGACTCAGAGAGGCTCTGGAATATTCTTCCAAAAGCCTGCTGGTTTTAAATGTTCACCGTCCGCCGTTAACAGGTTTGCGCCTATTCTTGGCATTTCTCCAAAAGCCGATCTTTATGAGATCTCTGTGAGGTCGGCTTTCTGCTGTTGTGTCTCTCATCATTGAGCATGAATTGAGAGCCGTATCAAATCTACAACCCCGTTTTAAAAAGAGAGCAGCCACTAATATTGATACAACGTGATGCTCACACATCTCACTCATTCCGTTTTGTTTTGCAATAGCTTATTGTTTTCCACAATAAGCTATTTAGTAGTAACTAAATATTAGTTATTTTTTGCATAACTTTATTTTCATTTTTCTAACAACGTTTTTTTTTTTTTTGTCTGATGGAGCGATCTGGTTTACTTGAAACACTGAATACTCTTCCATGCCAGTAGGTAGTGCAATAATGACCTACCATATATGCTGTATTATGCTACAATGTGACATTTTGTAACTTTTTAGGTTGTTGGTGTGCCGCGGGATTTTTTTATTGTAGAAAATGTGCCGCGGCTCAAAAAAGGTCGAAAAACACTGGTTTAAAGTACACATTTAGAGGAGACAACGAGGAGGACGTGACTGCGCTGTGACGTCAGCTGTTATAGCAGGCGTACTTGTACAATCCACGGCCCGCCACTGCTAAAATGTTGAACTATTTCAACAGAATTGACCGAGATGAAGAAAGGACCTCCAGTACTAAAAAATTAAGTGCCAGAATCTGCAGTTCCTCAAATGTCCACTTGAGTCAATTCCCATAGACTTCCATGTGAAAATGTTAAACTTTACAGCAGAAATAAATAGGTTTACATCCAGGTTTCTTAATGGCTAATAGCAAATCTCCCGGTTCACTGGGAGAATTCTGAAATAATACATCGCAGTGCCACGCCCTCAAAGCTCACCAGCTACCAGCCACTGGCCTCAGCAGCCAATCAGTGGTGTTTACCAGACGAGCAAATCAGACATCTTATCACCGGCTATGGATCCAATCAAATTGTTAACACAAAGACGTGCTCCTGCTTTCTCAATGACATCACAGCTATTCCACATGCACATGCTGTTTGGCAGCCATGGCCGCCGGTATGTGGGATGAACCGTCTGGTGGCTGTGGTGTAATGAAAGATGGTGAGCATCCAGCACAACAAAGTGTGGACTCCCCGATAGATTACGGAGCAGGTGGGATTTAATACTGGACTGTTCAAAGGAGGTGCTTCGGAGGGGTGTGCATATTCCTAACAGCATATGTGCCGGTGTGTGCGCTGCTTTGTGCGTATGTGTGTTTAGAAGCAGTATTTCTGTTGGTGTGTGTAGAGGTGTGTGTATCTGTGTGTCCACGAGTGTTTAAAGGCTGGTCATTGGACCCGAGGGAAAGAGAAATGAAGGAAAAGGCACAGGGCAAAGTTCTGTATCGAACCCGGGCCATCTACCACGATCCTGCTGCATCCAATTCCAGCAGCGACGCTTCCTGTTAAACCCCATCAAACAGACACACGCGGCACAAAGGAAAACCTCATCTCCACGGGAAACTAATCCGCCGGTGTGCGCTGTAAGCCTGTCAGTTTTTTTATTTTTTTATTGAAAGAAGTCATCACTCATTTCGCCAAAGATTAAAAGTATGGCTAAATTGAGAAAATCCGCTTAGGAAATTCTGAATTTAAATAGTGAGTTGGAGGGGCAGCGAGGACGTGTGGGGCGCTCAGACAGGTATGGGAGGTGAGATAAATTGAAAATATACATATTTTGTTTTTGTAGTTGGATTTCCCATAACCATCAGACTGTTTTTCATTTTGAGTGAAGCAGAGCTGGAAGCAGGAGGCCCCCCACCGGCAGGCTCCCGATTGGAGATTCCAGCTGCAGAGACAGCGAGTGAAATGACTTCCTGTGACTTTAATTGCCTTGCTGTTGGCAACAAGGTGTTTCAGCAGCAGGGGGGTGCCGATTGCTTAGTTTTGTCATGGAGAGCCAGTCGGCGGGGGCGTGTCCAGGGAGTGGCCTGTGCCAAACCTGACCGGCCACTATGATTGGCTATCTGGAGGCGTACCGGGCGGTGACTTTTAAAATAACTTCACAATCCACCTGGATTCAGTGGAAGAGTTTTCGACAGCTCGTGCACATCCAGCTGTTTCTAACCACGAAGAAGAAAATGAAGAACTTTGAGGAGGATGTTGGATCGAGTGAAAACACGTGTACCAGTTCAACGGATCCAAAAGCAGCTCATGCTGCGACCGTCCTCGTGGAAAATAACGGAGCTTTAAAATGAACAGCTTTGTGGTCTAGCACCAATTACATTCTGTATATGTATACCTTCTACATATGGAATGAAGAAGCCAGCATACTGAGGTGATGCTTCCAGGTTTTCCTTCACTACGGTCCTGGAGTCTCCTCATCAGGGAGGCTTTCATTGAGGGCGATGACTGGAATGTGTATGTACAGTACACAACTCGTGTTATCTCTTTGGGTTTGCCTCGCATGGCTGAAGAAAGCCTGGGAGCGTATGTGACCTAAATAGTGTTCTTATATTTTAATAAAATCTACGAAATCAAATGAATGGAAAATACTACAAGTAAATACAAGTCTCTTTTTTCTTCGAGCTGCTTTCCAGCGGACTGATATCACTCGTCTACGAGAGATTTCATGCGCTGGCCAGAGCGCCTGTGTTAGGTGATAATTATGTCAGCTCCCAGACCAAATGATGTATTATTTATTTTGCAGTAACTCGCTGATCCCTCTCCCTGTAACTGCTGGCTGAGATGTGCGCCCCTGGAGTGGTCATTAATCTGATATCTGGCCGGCCCGGGCGCAGCCCCTATGATCCTGACCCAATCTCAGATCCTAATCCAAGGAGGAAGAGGGCTGCGGGCCAGGATTTGGAGGCCCCGGCTATCTCTCTCTTTATAATTGATAGGTTTTAGGCGATTATACGCTTCACGTGATTACGATCTATAACGACGTATTGATTGGACTGTAGTGGGATCCAACCGGCTGCTTTTCACGCCAGAGACACCCACACTCCACCGTCCGGGATCTGCTGCTGGACATTTTGGTTTGGAGCTATTTTGGACTTTGACATATAGAAGACAGGCGGATACTGTGTGAGAAACATACACACACACACACACACACACACACACACACACACACACACACACACACACACACACACACACACACACACACACACACACACACAGAGAGAGAAGCTTGCACACTTACACAAAGATATTACACATAGCATTATGTGAGGCAGGTGTTGGCCCTGTGTTCTCGTAGTATTTGGGCGGGTCGGTGTCTTCCAGCTCTGATCTGATGGAGGTTTCTTCTCCCAGTGAGTCCTGCTCTGCTGGTTTATAGGCAAGGAGACATTTATTCTTTCTTTCATGTATTTATTCTCTTTTAAATCCAGCTTCCATACAGTGTACTTGTCATGTGTGGTCTGTGTGAATGCGTATTGACCAGATTGATTGATTATTCTATATATTATATTATATCTTTATTAAGGAATTAGTTAGTAAGGAAGAAGGAAAGAAGGTTATCATGTGGAGGCAACACTGCAGCTGTCAGTAACACATCCAGCGGTCTGAAGCTAACATGACTATTGTGTGTCTCTACTTGTTCTTCTTCAAGGTCATAGTCTGTGTTCGTGTCTTAGAGCAACCAGCAACCATTCACAGGCTTCAACAGAACCTCGATGGCAATATTTTAACAGGTTGCTGGTCTTTGATTGAACCGACTGCTTTGAAGTAGAATCGTTGAACCCAGACTGTTCTCAGTTGCTGGATTTTCTTTTGAACCTTTAAAATAAATACATTATGATTAAGTATAAAGTCGTTTGCTGGCGGGAGGAGAACTGCAAGATAATTTGTATGTTTTAAACTTTGAGCAGCAGCCACAGTGAATCTTAGGGTGACCATATCCATAACACCAAAAAGGAGGACACTATTCAGTATTTTGCTGCGCGTCGGGCCTAACAACACCCTTGAACTGTACATTATTGTATATACAGTACTGCCTCGAGTACCTTATTGCTTTTATAATACGGTTACCTGCGACTTTATAAATAGTAATAGTAAGCTCCCTTTCAGCACAAAATAGTTGTAGCCACCAAACATTGTGTATCACATTTCAGCGACAGAGAAAATAGTGCCGTATGTGTACGGGACGCACATACGAGACTATAAAACTGACTGGACTATAAAACTGACTGCCAGTTGAAAGCAGAAGGCCAGTTGAAAGCCGGTTGAAAGCAGGGTGGAGGATGACACTCAGCCACCGATGTAAAGAAGTGCTCTCGCTGCTTCTGTCCGTCTTTTCTCCGTCATGTTTCTCCTCCATGATGTTTAGAGAACTCGCCTCGCGTCGGGAAATTACCGACGTAATTATCTCTCACTGGAAATGATCAGGATTTTGTGATCAAACCCTTTTCATTCCTCATCTTAGTTTCCGGTTTGATGCACTCGCTCCCCGCTAGCTAGTCTCTCTCAGAGCGTTATCTGCTCTCCTGATGGTGAGCCGTATCAACGTTTGACTGTACAGCAGGAACAGGGACCACAAATACATTATTCACCGCTGACATTCTCATCAAAAGTCATTCCCCCCAAAATATCAAAGTTAACACCAAACATGTTTGGTAACTGTCAAGCTTGAAATGACAACTAACGGTCGCGCAATTTAAATCTAGCTGTTATTTTAAGTGTGCACTGATATGGAACGCTCTACATGTAAACAGGCTGTACAGTACTTTATGGCTGAATAAAGTACACCCCGTGACTCACTCTCAACCAATCAGAATGCTTGATTTCATCTACCCGTATTATAATTGCATATAAGGGGTGCAGTTTGATTTTATTAAGTGTGAAGAGAGGGGATGTGAGCCCTTTTCAATGTAATTGATCTCCTTGGAGCATACCCTGCTTTATCAATTAATTAATATGTATATATATATATATATATATATATATATATATATATATATATATATATATATATATATATTATATTATATATGTAATATATTCTTAATATGTAATTATATGTAAAATAGTTATTACCCCCTTACAAGTTTTGGAAATGGTACGTCCGGGATTTTGCTACATCCGGGAAAATAGTTATTACCCCCTTACAAATTTTGGAAATGGTATCTCCCTCACGTTCCACCTTCTTGCGCAAGCTCTGACTGTAGAGAGAACTGTCATTGGTCGACCGATCTCAACGTAAATGTAAGTTCACGGCATGCTACACACTACTGCTCCAGCCAGGAGGCCGTTGTTTGTACCCCGTCAACGTGGATTTATTTGTCACGTAACTTCAGGACTTATGTGACACCTCTTCAGCGGCTATTTTAACTTATACCACGATCTGTTCCTGAAACTAAGGAGTTTGGTTTCCTAGCCCTAACTAAGTAGATTCCTGTGAAGACAGAAGTCTATTTTGAAAAGGCCGTACGCGTGTAGAGGTGAAATGGACTCGTGGTGCTGGACTTTCGTGGGAAAACACGTTAAAAATGAGAAATAATTTGATATCATACACACTATATCACTCATGAAGTATGAGGATATGTTGAGTGAAGTTAAGAGGAACACTTTTGTTGTCTCTAAAACTACAGAAATAAAAGAGACTTCCATTTTCAGTTGAAATAAAAGACATATACCTGTATTATTATTATTACCGATGTAGCGTCCTTCAACAGAAGGTAACCTTGGGCCCAGAAACCAGAGGTGTGAATGTAGAGGAGCAACGAGAGATCGTTCATCATGATAAGTGATAACCGTGCTCTCTGATCTCGATCACAGCCCTGAGCTCTGAAACATGACGGCAGCTGAGAGAGCAGACAGCAGGATCTCCATGAGCATCTGAGGACAGATGTACGACACGACCACGACAAAACAGACTTTCACTTTGTTTCAGCATCTTCTTTCTTCTCTTCTCCACTCTTCTTTGACCTCTAGGTCACGCTGAGACAGATCCGCCCAGTGAAGGTCTTCACACGTTCCAATACAACGAAACGGATTCGTCTATTCCGCCTCTCCTCATCTGCGTGGAAGAGTCAACACTTTCACCCAGGAGACTGTTTGTGTCCTGTGTGAACACATTTTTTCGTCTTTTTGTTTTGATTCTATTTACAAAGTTAATCACATTTTTCAAACTGCGACCGGAACGTTGTCGGTGAAAACATTTCCTCAAGGCGTGTTTGCGAATGCAGTTTCGCTGAATGGGAACTCCATTTTGTTGGCGGCAGGTTTGGAAGAAATCACAGCATTAAATGTTCACCTGGTTCAAACAGTATATGGAGGACCGGAAATGACTTAAGTATAAATAAATGCTTGAATAAATACAGGAATAAATAAATAAATGCTTAAATAAATGTATAAATGAATAAATACAGGAATAAATAAATAAATGTATAAATAAATAAATAAATACAGGAATATATAAATATAAGTTATACCTAAACAGGACATCATTAAATAAATCTATTTCTACATTTCTGTATTTCTTCATTTATTTATGCCTGTATTTATGTGTCCACATGTATTTCTTCATTTATTTATTTATGTATTTCTGTGTCCTTGTATGCAAATGAGCTGGGGCCGAACCTTTCGGCGAAATTCGCCGTTTTGAAATCAAAATATGTGAACTGGCCGGCCAGCGTTTCTGAGATTGGAGTGAGACACGGAGAAAATCTGATGTTGTGATCTTCATAATAGAAGATCTTTGATGAGTCTTGGCCAATCAGTGTTAAGATGTCTCCAGCGCCGTTTCTCAATACGCGTTCTTCTCTGTACTTGATGAGGAAACACACAACTGAAAGTTGACGTTCTCTGAATA
The DNA here is from genome assembly GCA_038501785.1 of Myoxocephalus aenaeus. Classification (NCBI taxonomy): domain Eukaryota; kingdom Metazoa; phylum Chordata; class Actinopteri; order Perciformes; family Cottidae; genus Myoxocephalus; species Myoxocephalus aenaeus. Next base: position 1,201,298 of record JBAMJR010000142.1, on the reverse strand, counting down.
CTACTGTTGTTGAGTCACAACATGTACTTTTAGGATGTTTTCAGGCGAGAAGTTAGTTATTTAAGCATCATATCTGTGATCGGTTATTCAAGATTCAGCCGACTTAAAAAGATACGCCGACGAGTTGAGTTCCTGCTGAGGGACCGTGAGCTCCGCAGCACTGGGCCGTCAGCGCTCTGCTGCCCGCCGAGAGCAGCCTGATCCCGGCAGGACTTTTAGAAATGATCCTCATATTTCTCCGTAGCGGTTAAACATGAGATATAATTCTGTTTTGAGGATCTAACGAGCAATCTTTATTAGTTTATTATTTATTCACAGTAACGTTACATCAGTTTGACGGAGGGAAAGGTTAAGATTCATAATTTAAGATTTTAATTGAACTTTTACTTTGAACTAAAGTGGTGTCTTATTACTTTTTACCGAATTGATTGCAATTATATAAAACTATATAAGTATATATATATATATATATATATATATATATAAATACATACAAAAATACATATTAATTGATTGTTAATTACAATTAATAATTACATATTAATAATATATTACATATACATGTAAAAAAATAAAAATACATATTAATTAGTTGATAAAGCAGGGTATGCTCCAAGGAGATCAATTACAGTAAAAAGGGCTCATATCCCCTCTCTTCACACTTAATAAAATCAAACTGCACCCCTCCTATGCAATTATTCACAGCCTCACAAAATACCGCATAGTGTCCTCCTTTTTGGTGTTATGGATATGGTCACCCTGGCCTAGACAGCTTTTTGACTTCATCTACAGGGGCCATGTGAAGGGATCGGTTGCTTCTGTCTTGCTCCCCTACTTGACCAATCCTGTTTAACAATGAGGTTCGGACCAACCGCCCCAGCTCATTTGCATATAAGGACACAGGCATAAATAAATGAAGAAATACATACGGACATATAAATACAGAAATGTATGTTAATGATGTCCTGTTTAGGTATCAACTTATATTTATTTATTCCTGTATTTATTTATACATTTATTTATTTATTTATTCCTGTATTTATTTATTTATTTATACATGTATTTAAGCATTTATTTATTTATTCCTGTATTTATTCCTGCATTTATTTATTTCTAATTAAGTCATTTCCGGTCCATAACAGCATGCTTGTACAGTCCTGTTAAATAACTGTGAACTCTTTCCAGACTGAGTCTGTTAGTCAAACTGATTCCTATCCTGTAATGTTCAAAACAAGTCAGGAATAAATCTAAATGCTCTGATTAGCAGACAGACAGCAACACGGTAAACACTCGCTGACCTCAGCGTTGACCTTTCTTCTCCAGTCCAACAGATCGGAGGTCACTTTCTACATGTGTACTGACAGTACGTACAGTCAGTGAACGCATCACTGTTGAGAAAATGTTTTTATTTCTGTCACAAACACTGCAAATTAAGCGTGGCTATTGTCTTTAGATCTTCTTTTTTTTTTACAAGAATGTTTTAATAAATAATGTTTTTAATGTTGTTGTTTTTTCAAGGAACCACGTCCCTTCACCTCCCAAGGTTGGATCAAGTGTTTTTTATCGCAAATGTACCACTCAAGTCACAAGAATATCCAAATGTATTATCCTTATGAAAATAGAATCCCCCCCTTCTACAGCACCTTTTTTAACTCCCCCTGTACATTTCTTTTTGCCCTTCATGTTGGCGGGGAGTCACAGATGGTCCTCATGCATTATTGGCCCAAAAGCATGAACCCTCAGTGTGTCATTACAATGAATGGATGTCACCTGGAAGCTCGGGGTCCACTTTTCTATTTTCTATCTCTCTGTGCTCGTTGTCATAATTCCATATCTGTAGAATCCAACCTCAATACGTTAGCCTGTCTGAAGAAAAAATGCATTTACAATAATGCCATACAAACTGCATTGTTGTAATGCACAAACATGACTGCGTGTTGTGTTCAGGGCCACTCTGCAGAGAGCAACAGCTCTGTGTCTGACTTCCCCTTCCCAGAATCCATCTATTTCAGTGGCAAGCCATGCAGGGAGAAAGAGAGGGAATTAAAGAAAAGCAGACAGAAGCACTTCTAGCTCATTCCAGCATTATGGCACATTTCCATTTTTCGCCTCGGTCTTAATCTCCATTGAGTGACTGTCATCACCCTCCGGCAGTAATTAGGCATGGACTCTGGACAACAACAGACGAGCCGGTCTAGCTCATCTTGAGAAGCAAATTACCTTTAGCTTATGGTAAGCAATATTCTGTGCCAGGCAACTTTTACTGCTGATTAGCAATTAGCCCAAACTAGCGGCAGCCGAAGCGCTAATGTTTAATTTGCTCCTCTAATGATATACGCTGTGCGGTGCAGGCGGGCGGGGATGGAAAAGGAGGCTTCGAGACGTATGGATTTCTACTTAATTCCTTTTCATTTACGACCTGACAGGCCCGCAGGTAGGAAAGGGAGGAAATTTCTTTGCGATTAGTAATGGCTGCTCCTCAAAGGGAAGGCAAGCAGGCGAATGCTAAGAAGGCACACACGCGTACACACACACACACATACACACACACACACACACACACACACACACACACACACACACCTACTGTCTCATTTCTGGGCCCTTCCCATCACATTCACCGGCTCAATTATTCACAGTGAGGTTTGAATAATAACGGCATTTTCTCTGAGAAAACAGAGTGATTACCGCGCGTCTCCTCCTCCTTAGAGCAGCAGTTGTTGTGAGTATGAGCTCATCACCTGCAGAGCGATTACAGAGGCCCTCTTGTAAATGGATGCCGCACGTCGTTGCTATGGTAACGTTGTGGCATTCAGGGCGATCAGAGAGCAAATAAGGGACGTGATGTCCGTAAACATCTTGACGAGATGAAGAGGCAAAAATTTAAAAATTAAAATGCGATTTGTGATCTAGTGATATTTTGTGCAACTTCAAGTTCAAACACATGTTGTTGTATTCGGCCATCAGTTGAAAGCAGCGTTGTGCCCGGTTAACGTGTGTGCCTATGGGCCGTGCTCCTTTAGCTCCTTTAGCTCTTTCAGCTCCTTTAGCTCCTTTAGCTCTTTCAGCTCCTTTAGCTCCTTTAGCTCCTTTAGCTCTTTCAGCTCCTTTAGCTCCTTCAGCTGTTTCAGCTCCTTTAGCTCTTTCGGCTCCTTTAGCTCCTTTAGCTCTTTCAGCTCCTTTAGCTCGTTCAGCTCTTTCAGCTCCTTTAGCTCTTTCAGCTCCTTTAGCTCCTTTAGCTCTTTCAGCTCTTTCAGCTCCTTTAGCTCCTTTAGCTCTTTCAGCTCTTTCAGCTCCTTTAGCTCCTTTAGCTCCTTCAGCTCCTTCAGCTCTTTCAGCTCTTTCAGCTCCTTTAGCTCTTTCAGCTCCTTTAGCTCCTTTAGCTCTTTCAGCTCCTTTAGCTCCTTTAGCTCCTTTAGCTCTTTCAGCTCCTTCAGCTCTTTCAGCTCCTTTAGCTCTTTCAGCTCCTTTAGCTCCTTTAGCTCCTTTAGCTCTTTCAGCTCCTTTAGCTCCTTTAGCTCTTTCAGCTCCTTTAGCTCCTTTAGCTCCTTTAGCTCCTTTAGCTCTTTCAGCTCCTTTAGCTCCTTTAGCTCTTTCAGCTCCTTTAGCTCGTTCAGCTCTTTCAGCTCCTTTAGCTCTTTCAGCTCCTTTAGCTCCTTTAGCTCTTTCAGCTCTTTCAGCTCCTTTAGCTCCTTTAGCTCTTTCAGCTCTTTCAGCTCCTTTAGCTCCTTTAGCTCCTTCAGCTCCTTCAGCTCTTTCAGCTCATTTAGCTCTTTCAGCTCCTTTAGCTCTTTCAGCTCCTTTAGCTCCTTTAGCTCCTTTAGCTCCTTTAGCTCTTTCAGCTCCTTCAGCTCTTTCAGCTCCTTTAGCTCTTTCAGCTCCTTTAGCTCCTTTAGCTCCTTTAGCTCCTTTAGCTCTTTCAGCTCATTTAGCTCCTTTAGCTCCTTTAGCTCCTTCAGCTCCTTCAGCTCTTTCAGCTCCTTTGGCCATTTTAGCTCCTTTAGCTCTTTCAGCTCCTTCAGCTCTTTCAGCTCCTTTAAGCTCCTTTAGCTCCTTTAGCTCCTTTAGCTCTTTCAGCTCCTTCAGCTCCTTCAGCTCTTTCAGCTCCTTTAGCTCTTTCAGCTCTTTCAGCTCTTTCAGCTCTTTCAGCTCTTTCAGCTCCTTTAGCTCTTTCAGCTCCTTCAGCTCTTTCAGCTCCTTCAGCTCTTTCAGCTCCTTTAGCTCCTTTAGCTCCTTCAACTCTTTCAGCTCCTTCAGCTCTTTCAGCTCCTTCAGCTCCTTCAGCTCTTTCAGCTCTTTCAGCTCCTTTAGCTCTTTCAGCTCTTTCAGCTCCTTTAGCTCTTTCAGCTCTTTCAGCTCTTTCAGCTCCTTTAGCTCCTTTAGCTCTTTCAGCTCTTTCAGCTCTTTCAGCTCCTTTAGCTCCTTCAGCTCCTTCAGCTCTTTCAGCTCCTTTAGCTCTTTCAGCTCTTTCAGCTCCTTCAGCTCTTTCAGCTCCTTTAGCTCTTTCAGCTCTTTCAGCTCCTTTAGCTCCTTTAGCTCTTTCAGCTCCTTCAGCTCTTTCAGCTCCTTTAGCTCTTTCAGCTCCTTTAGCTCCTTTAGCTCCTTTAGCTCCTTCAGCTCCTTCAGCTCTTTCCGCTCTTTCAGCTCCTTTAGCTCCTTTAGCTCTTTCAGCTCCTTCAGCTCCTTCAGCTCTTTCAGCTCCTTCAGCTCTTTCAGCTCCTTTAGCTCGTTCAGCTCCTTTACCTCGTTCAGCTCTTCCAGCTCCTTTAGCTACTTTAGCTCCTTTAGCTCCTTTAGCTCCTTTAGCTCTTTCGGCTCCTTTAGCTCCTTTAGCTCCTTCAGCTCTTTCAGCTCCTTTAGCTCTTTCAGCTCTTTCAGCTCCTTTAGCTCCTTCAGCCCTTTCAGCTCCTTTAGCTCTTTCAGCTCTTTCAGCTCTTTCAGCTCCTTTAGCTCTTTCAGCTCCTTTAGCTCCTTCAGCTCTTTCAGCTCCTTTAGCTCTTTTAGCTCTTTCAGCTCCTTTAGCTCCTTTAGCTCTTTCAGCTCCTTCAGCTCTTTCAGCTCCTTTAGCTCTTTCAGCTCCTTTAGCTCCTTTAGCTCCTTCAGCTCCTCAGCTCCTTCAGCTCTTTCAGCTCTTTCAGCTCCTTTAGCTCCTTTAGCTCTTTCAGCTCCTTTAGCTCCTTCAGCTCTTTCAGCTCCTTTAGCTCTTTTAGCTCTTTCAGCTCCTTTAGCTCCTTTAGCTCTTTCAGCTCCTTCAGCTCTTTCAGCTCCTTTAGCTCTTTCAGCTCCTTTAGCTCCTTTAGCTCCTTCAGCTCCTCAGCTCCTTCAGCTCTTTCAGCTCTTTCAGCTCCTTTAGCTCCTTTAGCTCTTTCAGCTCCTTTAGCTCTTTCAGCTCTTTCAGCTCCTTTAGCTCTTTCAGCTCTTTCAGCTCCTTTAGCTCCTTTAGCTCCTTTAGCTCTTTCAGCTCCTTTAGCTCTTTCAGCTCCTTCAGCTCTTTCAGCTCCTTTAGCTCCTTTAGCTCCTTCAGCCCTTTCAGCTCCTTTAGCTCTTTCAGCTCTTTCAGCTCTTTCAGCTCCTTTAGCTCTTTCAGCTCCTTTAGCTCCTTTAGCTCTTTCAGCTCCTTTAGCTCTTTCAGCTCTTTCAGCTCTTTCAGCTCCTTTAGCTCTTTCAGCTCCTTTAGCTCCTTCAGCTCTTTCAGCTCCTTTAGCTCTTTTAGCTCTTTCAGCTCCTTTAGCTCCTTTAGCTCTTTCAGCTCCTTCAGCTCTTTCAGCTCCTTTAGCTCTTTCAGCTCCTTTAGCTCCTTTAGCTCCTTCAGCTCCTCAGCTCCTTCAGCTCTTTCAGCTCTTTCAGCTCCTTTAGCTCCTTTAGCTCTTTCAGCTCCTTCAGCTCTTTCAGCTCTTTCAGCTCCTTTAGCTCCTTCAGCTCTTTCAGCTCCTTTAGCTCTTTCAGCTCTTTTAGCTCCTTTAGCTCTTTCAGCTCTTTCAGCTCCTTTAGCTCCTTTAGCTCCTTTAGCTCCTTTAGCTCTTTCAGCTCCTTTAGCTCTTTCAGCTCCTTCAGCTCTTTCAGCTCCTTTAGCTCCTTCAGCTCTTTCAGCTCCTTTAGCTCTTTCAGCTCCTTTAGCTCTTTCAGCTCTTTCAGCTCCTTTAGCTCTTTCAGCTCTTTCAGCTCCTTTAGCTCCTTTAGCTCTTTCAGCTCCTTTAGCTCTTTCAGCTCCTTCAGCTCTTTCAGCTCCTTTAGCTCCTTTAGCTCCTTCAGCTCTTTCAGCTCCTTCAGCTCCTTCAGCTCCTTCAGCTCTTTCAGCTCCTTTAGCTCTTTCAGCTCCTTTAGCTCTCTCAGCTCTTTCAGCTCCTTTAGCTCTTTCAGCTCTTTCGGCTCCTTTAGCTCCTTTAGCTCTTTCAGCTCCTTTAGCTCTTTCAGCTCTTTCAGCTCCTTTAGCTCCTTTAGCTCCTTTAGCTCCTTTAGCTCTTTCAGCTCTTTCAGCTCCTTTAGCTCCTTTAGCTCCTTTAGCTCTTTCAGCTCTTTCAGCTCCTTTAGCTCCTTCAGCTCTTTCAGCTCTTTCAGCTCTTTCAGCTCGTTTAGCTCCTCCCCTTCTTTGCTGCAGACTCGCTTGTTGCGAACACAAGCGGTGTGTCAGAGGGAGGCTCCGCCCCGCAGCTCCCACAGGGCCCCGTAATCTGGGGCGGATTCCTGTTTAAACTAAAAAGGCGCTAGTGGGCCGGATTCGACAAATCAGGTGGACTCGGCAAACCTCTGGTGGGCCGTGTCTGGAATAGGGGCTTGTTAAAAAGTGGGCGCCGTGGGAGTAGCCCCTCTCCCCCCGGGGTGAGGGACTCCTCCTCTCTAATGAAGCCGGAGGATGAGCCTCGTTATGTGCTGCTGCCGGTTACTCGCTCACTCTCGCCCTCGTTTTCTCTTCCACTGGGTGCAGCGCGGTGTGCAACCAATCAAGGGAACCGTTCCAGCCTCTCTTCTCTTTCTAACTGCTCCGCGTTATGGATGGTTCAGAAGGGAAGATGTGACCCCGCAGAAGTTGAGACAAATGGAGGTAGCTGCTGCTGGAGAACATCCAGTGTGGACAGCTGTAGTGCTTAGATGCTGCGATAACAATAAGACGTGTCTAGTGGGTCATTAGAGCTCTAACAGGGACGATCACTCACTGTGGCCTCTGGGTTCTTTATTCCTAAACACAGACACACAACCGGCTCAACTTCTTTTACTCATTGCAACAAATACACATTTCACAGAAAGAGATCCAGAACATAGACATATTGTCCATGATTGTTTTATACCATGGCTCTAGAGCCGTAATGACATACATCCTGATTACATCAGAGACATTTTGTTGAAAATATTTCAAATATATTTCAAATATGTTGCATAAAAACAACTGCAGTTTTTTCCCAGATCATTTTAATGTATTCATAGGCCCTGAAAACCTGTTTTCTGAATCAGCTTCTTATGAGCGATGTGATCCTGACAAAGTCACAGAGCTTCAATGTTTTATATAATTTTGCACAACACATTTTATTCATTGTTTATTTTGTCTTTGTGTTATTCTCACAGGTTTTTCTGTGGGCGGAGCTCAGTTGGAAAAAAGCGTCTTTCGCCAATATGTGTATTATAACAAAATATTAAATGACAATGTGAAAAATGAAAATATAATAATAATTACAATAATAATAATGATAATAATAATACAATAATATAGAAATATTTTGTTTTCATTACAAGCCTCTACAAACAGTCAATTTACAGAGCTGTCCATTTACAATACAAGTACACCTGAGGAAAGTACACAAGTACACCTTTCAATTCAGTGAATAATCACTCAATCAATGAAAAGCCTTCAAATGCACCCTTTAACTATTGCCTGTATCCCAAACACACACACACACACACACACACACACACACACACACACACACACACACACACACACACACACACACACACACACGCACACGCACACACAGAGTGATCTGTGATGCTGCATGTGTTGCAGCCTTCAGTCCAGAGTGGACATCATGTGGTGGAGGTGGATGATGGAGACCCACTGGCACCAGAACCACAGCTGCAGAAGTTAACTGAAATTGTGAAAGTGAAGAAAATAAACCCAGCTGTACATTTTCAAATGATAAGTAGAGAAGCACAGCTGTCCTCGCTGACCGCGTGCTCCACTCCCAGGTTACCTGCCTTTATATTCTGTATTCCCTCGCACACTCTGCAGAGGAACGGCTGTTGTGTGTATGTTGCTGTTGTGAAAGTTCAAAAGCGAGGTAGATATATACTTTTTTTCCTCTCTTTCCTCGTTCAAAGTCCACAAACTCAACTTTTCTCCAACCTGTGCAGCGGGTTTGCCCAGACTCTGGGGAGAGGTAGCATGGAGGAGGAACAGGGAACTCTCACTCATCTCCTCACACAAAAACACAGAAGAAGACTGACAGCCAACTGGTTCAAAGCTCCCTCTCCGCTCTCCCTCTCCTCTGGTGCAGAATTTCAATGCTCCATTTCTCTTTTCTTTTTTTCCCCTCAAAGACAATGATTCTCCCTGTCAGCCCTTCAAAGCTCTGGCTGCTCATTGATGAATTAAGATAAACATCAGAACTTTGGCAACACTGTGCCCTAAGAATTGCATTGCAAACACAAATACATTGTCTTTGTTCTGCCTTTAGAAAACATGCAAAGTAGGAGTTTGCTGCACCGGAGGGAATTGCATGCTCTTTACCAGCCTGCACGGTAACGCCGTGTCACCGGTGCACTCATCACGACAACGCAACACGGAACACAGACACACAACATCGTGGTGGACCTGCACTACACTCCTTGTGTATCAGCATGGAAATAGATGTGGAGCCTACTGTAGACATGCTAGTTCCTCATAGATTACATCTAAGGAGAAAAATACAATTAATGTTACATTCTGCGTATGAGAGTTTTCTGATGGTCGCCATGGTTTGGTGAGGTTTAGACTCTGTCTACGCGTACACAGATACATTTTTAATGGATATTTTCCTCTATGTTTTGATCTCTTGTCCACTTGCAAATGGAGTTTTAGGTCACAAAAACGAATATCTTTGAAAACGCTGTCGAAGGTGTAGAAAAAAAAAAACCGTGACTACTTTACTAGATACTTTGTATCTGTGTAGACGTGTAAAAACAGCTTTGCTAAAGGTGACAAATGACCTGCTGATGTCAGCCGATGCAGGATCACCCTCACTCCTCATCCTCCTGGACCTGACAGCTGCATTTGATACAGTGGATCACACTATCCTTCTAGAGCGCCTCCACACCACCATTGGACTATCAGACTCTGCACTCCAGTGGTTCCAGTCCTACCTTTCTGGCAGAACTGAATGTTTCACTGGGAAGATGCAGGTCCAGATGGCTCCCAGTCTCCTGTGGTGTTCCTATCCTCTTCATTATTTACATGCTCCCCCTCGGCCGTGTCGTCAGCAGACACAGGAAGTCAGTCCATTGTTATGCTGACGACACACAGCTATACATCAAAACTGCCCCAAACCCCTCTGCAGCCATGTCATGTGTCACCGCCTGTCTTGGGGAGATAAAGGCGTGGATGAGCAACAACTTTCTCCAGCTAAACAGCAGCAAAACCGAAGCCCTCCTTGTTGGCACTCCACACCAGGTTCAGTCATCCTCCATAACTCATCTCACCTTTGACAGTCAGGTCCTACCCCTCTCCTCCACAGTCACCAATCTGGGAGTTCGGTTTGACCTTCACCTGACCTTTAATGACCATATCAAATTCATGTGCAAAACCTCCTTTTACCATCTCAAAAACATCTCCAAACTCCGCCCCACTTTAACCCTGTCAGATGCAGAGAAGCTCGTCCACGCCTTTATCTCCTCAAGACTGGACTACTGCAACTCACTCTGCACTGGGATCACTGGCAAGGACATCCAGAAACTGCAATACATCCAAAACAGCGCTGCCAGGATCCTGATGAGCGTCTGGAAATATGAGAACTTATGTTCTCATATTTTCTCATCATTTCCAGATATTTCCACCCATTCTGCACTCACTACACTGGCTCTGTTTCATTCCGGATCGACTACAAAGTCCTACTACTCACCTATAAATGCATCAATGGACATGCACCCCCCTACCTACAAGAACTTATCACTCCCCTAACCTCCACCCGCACTCTCAGATCTACAGGCCGCTCGCTCCTTCGGGTCCCCACCACCAAGCTCCACCATGGGTGACCAGACCTATTAAAACAGAGAACTTGGGAAACTATGACGCCATTTCTTGCATTCCCATTCCCTTGGCAGGAAACTGTCCAACCATCCACCTCCACCTGCTCCCTTTTGTCGTGCCATCACATGGGGACGTCACTGTGTTACCAGATCTCAGCTGCTAAAGCGATGAGCGTATTATTATTGACACGGATGGGAATGATCCATAAAACTGACAAAATAAGAGTCCAGTTGTGAGAGCCTAGAGATCTGTTCTGATTACTCTTCATTAATAATTTCAGATTTAGCCATTATTATTGTACAGTTATTAGTTGTGTAGAAGAGGAAATGCTTTATTGAATGTGACTGAAGATACAGATGCAGTAGAGAGGAATGTTCTGGTAATTACTACGATTACCTTTATATTTCCTGCCGAATCAACCCACTAAATACCGACGCTTGTTCAGTGCTCCTCGGTGTCCGATGCCGTCCTAACCTTAACCAAGTACTTGTGTTGCCTTCACCTAACCCTAACCAAGTACTTGTGTTGCCTTCACCTAACCCTAACCAAGTACTTTGAAAAGAGACTGTACGCTTGTAACACGCCCCAGCTGATGCCAGAGGGTTACCTGGCGTCAGTGGTTTGAACATCGGGCCGCTGACCAAGCATCTGCAGTTTGTTAATTGCAGTCACATTAAATGTATTCTCCAGATGAGCTGTGATCAGTAGTCACACACGATCACAGCTTCATCGCAAAAACACTTTTCTGACTGCTGACCTCCTCATCACCTTCTCTGCTGTCCACCCAGAGCTGTGATGGACTTCAGGGTCACAGCTGAGGGCCAGCTCTGTTATCAGGCCTTAACTACCCCGTGGCTACCCCGACAGGGACCCTGGCTAAGGGTCCTGGGCTCTCCACCGCAGCGATAAGGAAAGGTCAGTGCGCTCCAGTCATCTTGCTGCTGGAGGCTGGAGAACACGTCTGACAGGCAGGACGGACGCAGTGATACTCCTCCGTTATGAGATTCTCCAGCCAGAGTCTGACAGTGTCAGGTACAATGCCCGAAACAGACACACAGTATGGTACGGTATGATAAAAGTGCTATTAGAGTTTTAACCCTTCGTCCACTGAGCCCGCGGTTTCGCGTGGTGACACTTGAAACTTTTCTCTAAGTTTCTAAAATATTCACAGCACCCCGATAATACATCGCAAAAATATAATTTTACGTCTGGCGGAAAGAGAAGGCTTCCTGCTTCCGGGTGCCTGCCCAGGCAGAGCCCAGCATAATTTTAACATCATCAAGCAAGCGAAAGGGCAGCAGTGTGTCATCTGACGCTGAAAAAAAAAAAAAAAAAAAATCCTTCTTTGTGATTTGTTGAGTCATATGTCCGTCGCCATTTCGTGAACTAAACAACCAATGTACACTCAGGAAAATCTCAAAAGGACTACCCACTTGTACAGCATGTTCACACGCTACATTTTACAATCAACATCATGACGACAAAGAGATTCAACACGGAGGAAGCAAAACGCATGATTCTGGAGAGCAGCGAGGAGGAGGACGACACCGCGTCAGAGCTCGAAGGCTTTAGTTCTTCTGAGGAAGATGGGTAAGTGTAGTTACTAAACTTTGTTACGTGTCTGTAAGGCTGCATGGTGCAAACTAGTAATGTGTACAAACTAGTAATGTGTACACTGTGCACGAGAGCACGAGAGCCAGCCACGCGGTGCACACTGCTGTTCACGTTACTACGTCATGATCTAAGTAATGTTTACACACAATCTGCTTTGTACAACACTCTGCTTCACGTTACTACCACTAATATTTATACATCCAATGCGGAGCACTATGCTAAAATTACTACCACAGTCATGATCTGAATAATATTTACACACCAATGTGGAGCATTCTGCTCAATCGTTACGTCATCTTTCTTTCAACTGACTAGTATTGATTTATTTTACAGAGAGGAGCACCAGCCGCCCCGACCAGCCTGGCCAGCAAAGAGGCAGCGTGTTGGACGGCAACTACCACGACCAGCAAAGAGGCAGCGCGTTGACCGACGACTAAAAACACCATCTCCAGCAAATAGGGCGCGTGCTGCCCGGCGACTGCTTTCACCTCAGGCCAGATCAAGAAAGACAGCAGCGCGTGCACCACCTGCACCTACGCTGTCCTGGAGGACGGATGAAGACCCGGACACTGCTCCCCCCGTCGTCAAGTTCCAGCCCGGACACCAGGTCCACATGTCAGTGCCACAGCAACACCCATTGAACTCTTCAAACTGTTCTTCCAACTAAGTCCACGGTGGGTCGCAGGGTTTGCGAGCTTTGCAGCATGAAGAAAGTGAGAAAAGACACGGCTTGGAAGTGCGAGGCGTGTAACGTTCCCCTCTGCCTGCAGCTGAACAGAAACTGTTTCCATGACTGGCATGCCATGGCATGAGGATATGCCATTGAAGCATATATACTTGTATATTGTAAATGGTCTAGTCTTTGTTCTGTTTTATATTTCTGAATATATATTCTGTACATATTTTAATTTTTTTTTATAATACATATTTTTATTTAAAAAAAAAAAATTGTTGTGATGGTCATTTTTCATTTGCACACACTCCCTGAAGCTTTATCTGCACTATGAAGTCATTTCTCAGTCCCATTTTTATCATTTTGGTGAAAGCTGTGAAAGACCATATTTCTACTCAAAAAACGATAATAAAAACTTTAGTTTTAGACATTTATTTACATGTATCTAACATTTTATTCATATATTTCACTGCTTTTGTGAACCTAAAACCTTTGGTAAACCAATTGCCATCACCTAAACAGAGTCACCACCTGAGTAAAGTTAGGTTTTTTCAAGCGATATGAAGAATTTCCAAAAATCGAGATTCCATTTTTCAGCTTTAGTGTCATATTATAAAGTTTTTTTCTTTACACTTTTGCCTTACGACAATGGTGCCTCATTATATAGATAGCTGAGATTGTTCTGCAATTTATGATGTAAAACATGGGTATATATCTTATATGCAAGTGCCTTAAAAGGTGAATCTAAGAAAATTGTCAAATCGAGAAAATCGACTGAAAATGACCTCCAGTGTGCAGTGAGTTAATAATATCAGAAATGCACTTGATTTCACAAAGTGCTAAAAGAAGCTGCTCCAGTGCTGATCAGTCTGACTTTTACAGAGACAGCAACGCAGCTCTAGTCAAGACGTATCTGTTAAGTTTCAAGTATCAGTATCAGTGTTGTGTCACACGACATAGTACTTCTAACCATATTTGGAGTGTGTACTACTGCACATTCACACTGGAAAAAGAGAAAAAGTGTCAAACTAACACTATTAACATTGTTGTATTGCTGGGCACTTATTGTTCAAAACTGACCCAAAAGTGACAATGATTTGACTAAATTTGTAATAGAATCAGAATCAGAACTGTTTATTGCACGTGACACTACAAGGCTTTTGGCTCGGTGAATGGTGTGCTATCTGCTTTCTAACTACTATCTACCAGTGGTTACCGTCCTTTTGTGTTTGTGGTTTGAAAGGATTCATGTAAAAATCATATTTATTTGGAAAGCTGAGAGGATCTTGCAGATC